>CM052291.1:7243920-7409994 GCA_028455765.1 Lasioglossum oenotherae | reverse complement strand
TATATATATATATATATATATATATATATATATATATATATTGAATTGATGCGCAACTAGCAACAAAATCTGAACCATTCCTAGATTAGAATCCCACATCCAGTCTGAGCCGTCAACGCATGTATTTCAGCACGCGTTACCATTTCGTTGAAGTATCCGCTGCGCCGCGCTGTCGAGTCATCGCATTTTCGCTTCTGCCAGTTGACAAACGAATATCCGAGCATCTCGGAGCCTGTCAAAACTCTCAGGTGGCCAGAACGTATTTCATCCGTCGTCAGCGGATGATTCACGGAGTCTCTGATATGTATACCGGTGAACGATGATTCGCATCCGTTGAACGGCGCGAGCCCAGACACGCGACACCGTTTCGCGAATAATTTCACGATGATTCCCTTGTTACCCTCTCGCGACGCTGACCCAGAAAACCGACGTCTTCTTGGCGTTAGCTTTTTTCGGATTTATGTCGCTCCAATTTCCAACGACCCGACCGTGTGTCGTTTCTCAATGGCCACTTTGCTCTCCATACGATCACACAGCCACGCATTGTCGGCCTAACACGATCGTATACCTCCGGTGTCCTTCTGCCGACCACGTGGCGATGTTGGCAGCGAGCGGACGCAACCTTCGCACCACTGACAGTGGCAACAAAAATCTTTGAATAATAGCGAGAGCCATCAGAAAAACCAGCGCAACTTTTAAATTCCCCCTACTTGAAATACTACTTCAGAGGTGGCTTGAAATTTTTATACTTCGCAAACGTATTGTGGTCTCTAAAATCGTAACTGGTTACATCGCTCCAACGTAAATAAATTTTTATCCAATGAAATTAAATATTTGCTCGGCCGAGTAATTAAAAGCTAAACAGTCACTTTTCAATGAAATATTAGAACAATTTCGTATTCAAGAATCTTCGCCGTGAGCGAAGAAAATATTTCTCGATCGATCTACTTTTCGAGATGTTATTTTCAGACCGCATCAACGGAATATTAATTTAATTTTCCAGGCCGACCGAACAATCTATAATTTTCCTATATAATAACAATAATTTTTCGCGATCACTTTCAAGGTGAAATTGATTAAACTCCCCGAGTACATCAAAGTCGAGCTCGGCTCTCGCACGCAATATTAAATTTCTCCTAGCAAACACGCGAAAGGTTAAAATTGCATTGGATAGCGACGCTTGTAAGCGTGTCTGGAAAAATTCGAATCTGCATAAACACCGTCCACCGACACAATACCGAAGCCTGCCGTGGCAGCACGTGATCGGTTAAAAGGGGTGAAAAATTCGATCGAAGAAGAAAGTATCGATCACGGACGCGTCCCGAATGTCGGATTTAATTCGCGCACGACCGGCCCCGAGAAGATAAAAATATTAATTACCAAGATTAACCAAGTGGACGGAACACCTGCAGAAAGTAGGGGACCGAGTCTCGTATTCCCCGTGATCGTTTCGCGACTGCGCTCCGCAGTTCATTAGCACGCCACGCCGCGCTCGTTGCACGCTTGAAATTGATATGCAACGCGGTGCAACGACACCGCCGATGACCAATCGCTTTTGCAGGGAATCGTTCCGCGTCTTCGTACTCGGCCTCCATATTTCTCGATTAATTCTACCCCGACGACATTATAGAAGGACACAGATTTTTCTACACTGAGAAAAAAAGTAGTTACTTCAATAACACGCGTGTTATTGTAATTTTTTTACTTCGATGAATATCAATGTATTCTTTTCAATAGTATGAAATTTAGAAGCAAATCGTGATGTATTTGAATTGTCTATCATGAAATGATGGAAAATATTATTTGATTCAATACCGTATATTATTATTCGTAATATTTCTTTTTTCACGCGGTCGTATGACGGGGTCAGGATCAGCCAGACAGCTACCGATATTTATTAGGTGAACGCTGTTTTCATATCCTCGTTTGTCATCCAGGCGGCCAATCTCGACGCAGGTGCAACCGCGTTATGGCGGTTGAAAAAGGTGCAGCGACGGTGCAGTCCTAGGCGTTGCACATTGCTTCTCTTCTCGGTCGGTATGTGTACTCTCTTACGGTGTCGCGGTCTCGCCATAGATTCAAGGTCAACGCTGATGCATACGAGGATCAGGAGTAGTTCTCGGGAAGAGGTCGTCGCCTCGATCCTGATTAATGACTTTCACGATCGAGCCTGCGTCGCGCCTGCGAAACGCTCCGAGGCTTAGTTACGTATCGTCGTCTAAGCTTAAGTGCATTGACTTGAACGAATAAACTGCTCCGGGGGTGAACACAGGGTGACAAACAGACATCTTTTAGAAGAAAAAGCATACGTGTACGGTTGGTAACAGCGAACGGTGCCGGTGCCGCCACCGAAATGAGGTGAGCGAGTATAGCGACGTGGTGGGTGTATCTCAGGTTTCTTCTTTCGAGAGGCAGACGATGATACACGGTGATGGTGTAGGTTCGATGAATGAAACGGCGAAAGAAATGGCGAGCCAGAAAATGGAGGGGATATCGATTCAGGTTGCGATAGGGTGGCGCAGCTTCCTTATCGCGGGCCCCAGGTGTTGGACATTCGGAAGTCGGCGATCGTAAATCAATACAACGTGCCGGACGACCGTCGTTGGACACGAACCTAAATGAATATTTCGTGCCGACCGCGGCCGGCCGTTCGGGATCCTGATTAATGCGATTCGTGGCACGACCGCGCGGCGTAAACTCGATCCTGATTAATACTGTTTACAGCCTCGCGAGATCCCGAAACCCATTAATCAGGATCGAGTGACGACCTCTCTGTGCTTGCCTGCTCGCCTGCTCGCCTGCTCGCCCGGGCTACTCCTCTCTCGCGGCCTCTCACGCGGAGCGGGGAGAAAGTGTCCATTAATGTTACTTCTGCGTAAGTGTCCGGTGAATCGCAAGCTTTAAGAGCGAATTCTCCTTCGCGCGAGATTCGCCAGTATCTCGAGAGACCTGGCCGCAGGGCCGTGCTTTTCAATGGACGCCACCGGCACGGTGCCCGAAGCTAGCATAGATTAGAGGTCCGAGCATCTGATGGATAGGGCTCTGTCAAAATTGGGAGCAACGGAGACACTCGGGGCATTCTGCGGGAGGTAGATCTTTCTATGATGTCATTCAGCTTGTAGCCATATTCCTCAGGCTATGGGCTCGTTGTCTATCTTGTACACTTTCACCGATTTCTATCCAAAGTGGATAGAAACGAATCCAAAAAGTCTAGACATGGCTAGAATCGTAAATTGCTCTGTGGAGCACTCTCCTGGCTTCGTTGACCTTGATAGCAACATAGCCACGCGCACTGGAACCACTGTACAGAGGGAGCAAGAGGTAAACTTGTCGAAACGTCACTTCCTCGCGGATTACGATGATATTCAAATATGTTGTAAATAGACTGCGGATCTTTATGCAAAATAACAAATGTTCTGCATTTATTGTGCGAAACAAGAATCAAATAAAAATTCATTTCATCCCTTAATGATTTCGTTACATTGAAAATCAACCAATTTCTTCGTAAATGAACCACTTTTTCGTATACAAATAACACACGGCCTCTTTTAGTTTGTTTCGAATATTTACGAAAAAAGAACCGTTAGATCGATTACAGCGATTTCCGCCGTAAACAAAGGAAAAGCTAGAGAGGTGCGGAGAAATATGAAATTGAAGATTGCTTAGGGTCCACGAAGATCGCGATGCGGCCCTGTCACACCGCCACGGAATTCTCGTAACATCGGATTTCCAAGTTCGCGGCTTGAACCTCGGTTAATGGTTGAATCATGTCGGACGGCTGGGAACTTTTGAGGAGCGGAGATTTATTTATCGGAATGTGCTGGTACGATCGGCAAGTGTCTCTGGAATCGGTGTTGATTTAACTGTGCACGGGACGACGGTGATGAAGTGTGTGCCCCCTTCAGGAAACTGGTTTACTATAAGAAAATTCGCGTCGTCCATATTATTCCTGTTACCGAAAGATCTTCTTCGAGTCTCGACAGATTTTCTCGCAGCGATTCTGTACATTCTGCTAAGTGACACTAACATTCCGACATTAATTGCGCATAATGTATTTCTTTCTTTTTCCCAGTGACAAGTGAAATAGCCCAGTTTTGGTCGGACACGAGCAAGAGAGGCTGCTGAGCGAAGAAATCCATACGTTTCACGAAGAAAAAGAAATTTCGTTTGCGATCGACACCGAGTTAGACTGGTGACGAAGATTTCGAGCAGAGTCTGCTAAAGTACGCTTGAAAAGAAGAAGAAGAAGAAGAAGACAGATCCACGGGAACAGTGCGAGACGATCGGTAACCTGTCCTGGATCGTCCGGATCGTCCGGATCGTCGTGGAACGA
Organism: Lasioglossum oenotherae; assembly: GCA_028455765.1. Taxonomy (NCBI): domain Eukaryota; kingdom Metazoa; phylum Arthropoda; class Insecta; order Hymenoptera; family Halictidae; genus Lasioglossum; species Lasioglossum oenotherae. The sequence goes on along the minus strand of CM052291.1, from coordinate 7,405,661 downwards.
TCGGTATCACGACGCGTTGGGATGTCTGCCATTCCGGCGCAATTTTACAGCTGTCCTTCGCGAACGATGGTGTCGGCGGCGCGGCGCGCGGCGTCCAGTCGCGGTCGTTTTCTCGGGCCGTTCGCTTTGCTGCCGTGGCGAATCGATTTCACGAGGTGCGTGCCCGCGAGTCGAACAATGTTGTCTCCGCCGTCTGTGACACGCAAACCGGCCGGGCATTTCGCGCATTTGTCAGTTTTAAAAGGGACAGGGAATTCGGCCCAGACGATCCTCCCCCCCTCTGTCTCTCTCTCTCTCTCTCTCTCTCTCTCTCTCTCTCTCTCTCTCTCTCTCTCTCTCTCTCTCTCTCTCTCTCTCTCTCTCTCTCTCTCTCTCTCTCTCGCTCTCCCTTGTCCGTCCAGCTTCCACGAGTTTCGCCGAGGCTATTTTTAGGCTATCGACTTATTTACGGACAGAGGTCAATGCAACTTTAGGCGAGGCAAAAAAGAATTGATCGCCGTAGTGAGATATTAAACGCAGCCTTTCCTTCTCGGAATCTGACGAGGTTAATCGAACGGGTTAACCGAAGCGACACGTAGAATTGGTGGGTTGCTGGAAGGGTGAAGCTTTAGGGATGATGCACTAACTGAAGCGGTGATGAAAGCGCAGTTATTGTGGAGAACGAATCAGCCACCTAATTGCAACAATTTGTTAACGATTACTTTACTTTATAGCACATTTCTACGCGAATCTGCGGGTGCAAGGTATATCTGCATTTTTATCAAAACTTTTCACTGTGGACTATCCGTGATCCGATCCGTTGGTCAAGAGAAAAATATTTCCGCCCCCGCTTCTTATGTTTGATGTAGTCAATTTTTATTTTTCATCAAGATCCATAGTCTAGTTATCGCAATATGTCACGTATTCTCCCTCGTGAGTTAGCAAACAATTTAAGAAATCAATGTATCAGCCTCGTCTGATTGAAAGTGTTAGAAAAGGAAAGGAAATCTGAATTGGCTGTTGTTTCTCACAGTGAACGCAGAAGATCGTGCACATAAAGAAGCGCAGGCTAGTTGCACCTAATCCTACCAGATTGCAACCATAATGTCAAACAATCTTGAGCCTTCGTTGATCTGACAAAAAAGTCGTCCAACGACCCGCGCGAATCAACTCCTCATCTGACTTTTCCAAGGCTGCTCGAGATTTCTCGAGATTACTGTCGGCCGAAAGTGAAAAATGTCAGATTCGGCTTGCGAGCGGACTCGCGCTGTGGAATCGCTTTTGCTCTCTCGCACAGGCAACAGAGGCTGGTTTGCCTGTTCTCAGCTGGATATATCCCCTTTCGATAATCCCCTAACGATCGACAGGAGTTTCCCAATGCGAAGTCGGTCGAGCGTGCCACGCCGCGCCGCGCGAAAAGATCGCCGAGGATTTTTGCGCCTCCGCGATTACACGTTGCGAAAACAATGACTGCTCGGACACATCGGTGCCGGGAGAACAATAATCGGTCGCAACGGGCACAGATCGGCGACCGATCGGCTTTCACTGATATCTCTATTCCCCCGTGCCTTATTCTTCGGCCGTTATTACCATACGCTTCGAGCGGAATGACTTTTTCTCGGGAACGAGACGGGTAGCTCGTTACGTTACGCGTTGTTCCGCCGGAGCCCCGAGACTCTGTTCCCAACCTCGCCTGGCACCGGTCCGTAACTCACACATTGTCCGATTCTTTATTGTACAGGCCGGTTCATAATTTGTGCCGGCGATTTTTTCCCCGGACCGGATAAAAATCCATTTTTATGCCGGCGCGTGTCCGGTGAAAGAAATTTCGTTATTAATGTGCCTGGGCAAGAGACTAGCTCGGTTTAGCGTGTCGGCTTTTGTTCCGCAGAGACTGTTTCATAATTTCTGCTGCGAATTTTTATGCCCGAAGCAATTTCTGCCGGCAGATAAAAATTAATTTTTGTATCCTTTTGACTGTCTCGACTCTGCAGACTGTTCCATAATTTCTACAATCGATTTTTATAGCCCACGCGATACGTTCGCTCGAAAATAAAAATGATATACGTATACATCGAGCGAAGCAAATTTGACTTATACGATGCTTCGGAATAAGTCTGGTTTATCGATGATATTTTACTATTAGACTTCTGTATTTTATTTAATCACATTAACACTTTGTGTTAGCCCTTCCGTGGGGGCCCCGTCACCCAAATATGGGTGACGCTCTTCTTGCTCGAGTTAATTAAAAATAGGATTTTATATGTAGGATATACAACATGAATTCTCGCTTTTCGCTGTGTTTACGTTCTGTGTACCGTAGGTCGGATTTGGGCCCCGCGAGAAACTTAGCCGAATTGCGCTGGGCGATCAAAGTGTTAAGAGATTTGTGTTGTTGAAAAATCATTTTATAGTGCAGGACACTTTACCGACACGTGACGGTACAAAATAGGTTCCCTACAAAGTGTTCCACGTATTATTAAGTAACCTGTATAGGTCTGGACACGATCCCCTGGCAGTGTGGTACACGTTCAGGATCGTACCGACCCTGGTAGCTACGAGTGGTTTCGAACTTTCGAAGTTACATTAGTCAATGTGGACGTTCTAGGCGGATGAAGGATTATGATTAAGCGGCTGCTCCCTATTAACGCATTGTTGACCGACCGCGAGAAAGTTGGTGGACCTAATAGGCCCATCCGCGCACAAGATGTAACCATTCTCCGTTGTTATCTCCCAAGGGAACTGTTGGTGTTCACATGTAACTGCAATAATCGAATCATTATCTAATTATTAGAGTGCCGATTTTTATGCTAAACAAAACTTGTCTGTATTCAGAGTTTCCTAACCCTTTGCGATCGGAGCTATTTTACCTTGAAAATGAAACATTTCCTTCTAGCTAGTTGAAAGTTGAAATATGTTGTACCTTTTGGGTCACTAAACAAATGTATGTCAGGCAAAATGTGAAAAAAATGGACAGTTTCGTTGTTTCAACCCTTCAAAAGCCTGAGGTCAGACCAGCATTGTTTGAAACAGTTTCTGAATTCTTAAACTCTTCTGTATTCTAAAAATTGCTAAAAATCCAAATGCATCAGAAAACAGGTACAGTTTCGTGCGAATAGTGTGGAAAAGATTACATAGAAAAAAGGAGGGTTAAAAGGGTTTTATTCATTTATTTTTCGCGAATCGTTTGAGCGTTCGCACTTTCGCTTTCCCTTCCAGTGGCGCGAAATCTTGGCGAAAACATCGAGGAGAGGTTGGTTCCGAGAAGACGGGAATTTCGTCTGGCCGACAAAAGATTCTTCCCCGGTTAACGCAGACCGGTAGACGTATCGGCGACTTTGAGGGTGGCACTTTAATTTCGCTTGGGCGGTTGTAAAACCGTAGCCGGCTTGTATTGCAGCCGAGCCACTTGAACGAAGAAAGGTCATCGCGGGGATACATCTTGCCAACGGGAACGTGAATGTGTCTGGTCTGGTAGTTAACCGGCGGCTCGCAAACTTGGCAGTTTCATTCCGGTCCGGGCTCGTGGGGCTTCGACGAGGGTTGATCTGTGACACGGTGGCTTCACGCCATCATCGCACTGATGATTGCACCACCGCCGAAAGGGAACTCGTTCCAACTAGTTGAGCTCGCTCTTTCGGGACTTCTTCAACGCGTTCAACATGCCAAGCAACCTGACGAATCTTACCGAATCGAAGAAGAATATTTACGGAGGGGTGGCTCAACTATCCAAATATGTAGCTTGTGCTCGGGAATTTTTTAAATTGAAAAATTCACTTTATTCTCCGTTTTATTTAAGAACAGAATGTTCAAACATGGCAGAGTTATTCACTGTTTTAATTGAATTTAATTGAAATCGAAAACGTTTCTTTTCACATCATACAGTAAACTAATTGCTCTAACTTCGCGAGAAAGTTCAAGTCGTATAGTTGAATGTTTAAAAAGAGTTACGGTTTTGTTTAGAGCGTTCAAACATAAATGTGATAAATAAAAATAAAGATTGAAAAGTAAAAGTTTTCTACCTGAATTGCAACAATCTGGAGCGAAATAGCGACATTTTTTCTTAGTAGGTATGTTTACCAGGTCGAAAATAATGTAACATTTTTGCCATAAATGCGTAAAATCTAGTAACAGATCTAACAGCTAACATTACCATGGGAAATGGCGTCTGGAAACAGCGGTAATCTCTCGAATTAGGGACACGATCGTGCGATTCGTGCGTGAACATCGGGATCGATGAAAAGAAAACTCGATCCGGAGAGGAAGGCGTTCACGGTAGGCAATCGTTTAGAAATCCGCCGGAACATGACCACGCCAACAATGGAACATTGTACGCTAATGTCGCGCGCGGACATAATTACGCCCGAGATATCGAGATACCCTGCTTCATGCGTGGGTGAAAATCGTGTCATTAGTCAGTCGGTACAGCAACGCCATTAGACACGGTCCGTTAATTGCAGAAAACCGACACACAACGCTTTGACAGTGTCCGCGGATGATCCAGTTGGATTACTCGACGATCCTCGCGGATACCTAGATCGTGCGAGATTAAAGCGCCTACCGTCCCGTTTCCGCGTCTTATAGATCATGCGCTTTTGTTGCTGTTCTCGTGCTGCGACTCGTGAGATTACGCCTCTAATTTACCGTCGCCGGCATTAGTCAACATTTAAGTGCCACTATCAGGAAACGGTTCTGTCAGCGGAACCATTCGCCTTCTTAAATTGGCTCGATGTTTCTTGGTAAATCAATTTTTTCATAGATCCTGTCACTTGAATGGCTTGTCACGTTTTATTTTAAAGATTGTTTGTTTATGATTCGACTGCGGGTTTTATGCATTTATGACAAAAATGCATACAATCTAAACCAGTGGGTATATAAAAAATATTTAAAGACATCAATGTGTTAGTTTTGGCTTCATAGGATAATTAAAAGAAAAATACAATTTCTATTTCGCTCCTGTGTCCTGCAATCAATGCAAAACATTTTTTATTTTGCATAAAGATACGCAGTCAAATTGAGCTTGAACCGAATCGGAGCAATTTATCATTTCGCAACAACATAATGAAATATATTTAATTGTACATTTAATCTTTGTGCACCTATGGCTTCCAAGAATTTTCAAAAATTGTTAGAACGTAAAGAAGTACGAAGACTACTACCATCGAAAATAAGATTTTACACGATTCCACTTTCTTAAAATTTCTCTACAAAATTCTAATAAAAATAAAACAATAAAGTCAATGTGGAAGCTGGTATCCTTTAATTACCATTAAAGCTTAAAATATATTGTATGTATACACATATACAATTGGATCAAGAAGAAAATCCTTGATGATCTCCACGGTCCAGCTCGAGTCGCACGAAATTCAGCAGACTTTTCCCGGTCGATAAATTTTCTGTGGGCGAGTGGGAGTGAATATTTCATTGGGAAATAATATATCTTCCCGGCCAGTGAAATATCAAATCTTGTTCCGACAGGTGTACGGCTGCTTAAACAGATGTTTCGCGTGATAAATCACTGGGGCCAGGAACTAATCGCCACGGTTCCAGACGGATGGAAGTTCGAAGGCTGGCAAACTGGGGATTAAATTTAAACACGAGAGAGCAGGGCCTCCGATTGTCGAGCACGTGTGTTATATCACTCGGATTCCGGCGGAGTCGTGTCCCGGCCGTGCTGAACCATTAACTTTTAACCCATTTCCATGAATCATCGGCACCATGCGTCTCTGCCGCGGCCTCTGCCAAGAATTTAGCAAGCTAACGCTCAATTTGCGTCCCTAACTTAATTTCTCGCGGAGAATCGCGGATTCCTGGATCGACCGAAACAGTCCCCCTGTAAACCCCGGGTCGAAATCCCGTGGATCCCGGCTGTAAATCATCCGGACTGGATTAGATCGTTCCAGCGGGCTCGTGAAAAGTTAAGCCGAACGGTAAATAAATAATGCGGGACCCGCTAACTAAGATGGCCGACGGAGAAAGCTGATGAGGGATACTCGGAGAATAAATTTTATGCTATTGCTTAATTAAACGATAAACGTTTCAACTGTTTTTGTTCTTTTCATCGACATTCTTATCCCTTTGCACTCGGAGCTGTTTTAATTCGAAAATTAAACATTTCTTCCGACCCAGAATGATTCCGTTGTATATGACTTTTTTCATTTTATGGATATGAAATTAATAAAATACCCCATTCTATATTTCAATGTTTAGTAATTGGATAGATCCCAACATTTTTAGGGGTGGCAACTTTTAGCGGCGACTCTGAGTCGCTCAGAGTTTTAAATATTGTACCATTTTTATAAAAACAACGATTTCAGAGTGATGCGACTACCGCAATCGATCGCGAGAAGGTGTTACAAACATTTCAGTGCATTATACTAAATCAATTGCATCAGCCAACACCGCTACACCGTAATATTTCACTGCACCGTACGCCGTTCGTTGATAGCATAACGGGACGCGCGTCCATTTGGCGTATTCTTTCGGGAGAAATATGCGAGAGCGAGGAGAAGTCCCCTTCATTTGAATTAGAATGCGCGACAATAATTTCGATCCGGTACCCCCGGTTCGGTCACCATTATCAATATTAAAAACGGGAGATAATCCTCCGGCAATAACAGTTACGTTTGATTAAGCGCGTGTTTACACGCAATGAGAGTCATCGCGAAAAATCGAAGAAAAAGGATTGCAGTCTAACGGAGTGAAAAAGAAAGAGAATCAGTTCCGCGGGGAGAGGGGGGAGGATACCATTGAATTTCCTCTGATTTACGTTCGAGATATGAAAAACAGCCGGCAGTAAGTCGTCGTGGCAATTTGCAGGCGAATGTAGGCCAGGCACACCGTACCAAGATTAGGATAATAAATATGGCCGAGGTGAAATCATCCACCGTCCCGCGGCTGACCTTACCGCCATTTCCAGACCACGAAGAAAAGTGGTTCTACATGTTCTCACGATGGCACCCTCCGCGCGTTTTATAGACATAACCTACATTTTACTCGCAGATGCTCGTCTTTCAATGAGAAAGTCGACGAGCCGAACAGCCCGTGAATTCAGTTTTTCCTTTAATAATCTCTGCCCCTCCATTGCTAACTCGAAGTTACCCGACAGTCTTTTCACGCTTTCTGCCATGACAGTCAAAAATCTCACCTCCTTTTCAACACTGGCTATCTATTGAATTTTCAGCGTTTATCACAGAAACGTAGGTATATTCCCATTTTTAAAAGAAGAAAGAAATGTTTATTTTTGTCCCAGTGCTTTGCGATCGGTGCAGAGAATATCATTGCATTATCAGTACATTTACAATCTTCCAAAATTTATAAATTCATAGCTGAAGATTTCTTGTTAAATGTTTTATATACACTCCTGGAAATAGCAGTTTGAAAAGCTCTCGAAAAATTGTTTAATTACTCGAATATTTTCTATCAACTGTGCTAGATACTCTGAATGTAACGTATCGCGAGCTTCTAATTCGCTGTTTGAAGGAAGATTAATTAATTTCCAGAGGCGTTCGCCAGGCGCCCGAAGAAATTAGCGTGGAATTCGTGTTCGCCGGTCGAACACGTAACGTTAGATGCCTCGAATAGAGTCATAACTCTGAACTGGCGTGAATTGATGTAACACAGCGAATCGAAGCAATCTTCACCGGCCGATAGTAAAAATTAGAAACGCGAGAACGTTAACGTCACCACCGTCGTTCCCTCGGGAGAGAAACGACGCACCGGATCCTCGGATCGGGTTTCGCAGTTAGCGGTCTAGATTCGTGTAAAGATCTGTCAAGCCCGCGAAACGAATGCTCACCGGCGAAAATTATGGCAATCTAGACTCCGGGCCTGGTAAACGCTCTTTCAAAACCGCTAATTAATTTTCAACACGGTCAAGCAGCGCGCCTCCGCTTTTGCCTCGGTCAGGCCCCTCGCCGTTACTATGTAGCGCCGAACGAGTAATCGCCATTGCGAACGATTATCTTATCGGTGTATCGCGGTACGTGATAAAAATGTTAACTCGTCCGAGACCGTTCCATCCGGGAGAATGATGATTGAAATTGTCACTTCTCGCAATGTGTCTCGCAACTTCATTTACTGGATGGTGACTCTGAGGCGCCACTTAAAATTGCTGTACATTATTGAAAATATTGTTTGCACGATTAAATACGTCGGTATCTAATCAATTACTAAACATTTATTACTAGACTGCGGCATTTATGGATTTATGAGAAAAATGAGTACGTACAGTTCGAAGCAGTGGACATGTGCAAAAATATTTAAGGACATCGATGTGTGAAAAGAAGAATACAATTTTTATTTATTTATATTCTATTTATTTGTTCTATCTATATTTATTTTATTTATTCTATATATTTATTTTACCTATTCTAGTCCATTTATTACATCCATAAAATTTCAAACATTGTAGGGAATGGAAATATTCTAACGGGGAAGAGAGAAATTTTTTTATTTTCAAGTTAAAATTGCTCCGAGTGCAAACGGTAAAATTTCCAAAGTTCAAATGTCCATTAAAATGCCATTTCAGAGAAATCCGCAAGCTAATTTTATAACTGAGTTTGTTCATTACAAGTGTACTATAAAACAGACGAATCAATTATGGATTTATTTACTTTGGATAGAAAATAAAGTTGATAGTGGTACCGAATAGGTGACATATTCCGGTCACGTTCCTTTCGCACAAGTATGAGCAGTTGAGTAGTTCGTTGACACACGTCGATGCTCGGATGGCTGTCATATATCTTTGACAATCGTAATAGTAACAGTAGCAATGGAACGGCCGATTAAATCAATTGATAACAGTGTTAATGAGCCGGTGTTACCACAGCCAATTATATAACGGGCTATTAAAACCGTAATAACATGTATACATCAAGTCGAGTGCCCCTACGTACGATAATACTGCGCCGTTAAATGCACACAAACACCGCCTCGCAAAAGTTTAGCACTGCTGGAAACATTTATGGTGTAACAGCGAAAGAATCAGTTAAAAATATCAATCTCGATGTTATTAACAACCACATTGATTTGCAAGAAATATATTAGTTACAGGCACAGGATCGTTAACATCGACATAACATAGTATAAGCTTATCTTGAGAAATTACATTTTCTCCGTATAAAATAATCTTTAACAAAGTGGAAGGTACATCGAACAATACAAGGATGGACTTGCAACTAGACTGCGGATCTATAAACAAAATAAAAGATGTGCCAGATAAAAATAACCACTGCTTTTCAATTATAATAATACGAAGACTGTTTCAAAATGGTTCTACGTCCGAAAGTGGACACCTGCTATAAAAATGACCGATTTCAATGGTACGCCTGAAATCTGTCAGTGTGGTGGAACGAGGTGAGGCGAGGGACCGAAACGGTGTTTAATAAGTGTCGATCCGACGCACGATGACATTTAGCCCCGTGGCCGATGACTACTCGCGGCCGCGGCAACGGGTGAGTGACGATGACACGATACCGCGGGGGATACACTTTCCGAGCTGAACTTTTCGAGCGAGATCTAATCTCGTGGCTCCGAGATAGGGCGTAGGTGGCAAGACAGAGAGCCCAGAGGTTGTATTAATACGACGGGCTGATCGTATCGCGGTTTTGACTATGCGTAGGTACGTGCCTATAAATTATATAGGGGCGAGAACGAGCACCGCCGCTTTTAATGACAAAGTTCGTGGAACGGGCACAACACCGGGGGAGTTAGGACACGCTAGATGCCTGATAATCTTGCCGTATAAATGATCGGTAATGCAGGTATGGAGCAAGCTATTGATATCTTTCGAATTATGTCTGTCGCACGCTATTTACGTCTCGGGGTGGCTACACTCCTGGACAAAATGATCTTTCATTTCCAGAAGACTATACATACGTGTAGAATGTCCGAGTCTAACACTTTCTCAAATTTGCACACGTTGCGAAACGTCACCCTGCACCCTTTAAAAATTTTAGAAGGTGCATTTGGTAGGTCTAACAAGTCAATTATAATACACGTACAAAGTTTCATCGAAATCGATCAAGGTTGTCATGAAATGTAATTGATTGATAATATCAAAACTTGTATGCAAAAAATTAAAAAATTAAACTTTGTACATGTATGTACCTACATACATATAATGTAGTACAACTTACTTAGATTTGCAAAACACGTGAAAATGGGCAAAATAACTTTTGAGCATTCTCATGAAGCTAGAATTAAAAGATGTCGCAGCATTTTACGTAAAATTTTTAAAATTGAATTTTGACCGCTGAAATCGGGCAAATACCCCAATGTGCTGCGTCGTTCGGAAAAGGTTAAAAGACTGATTAAAAGTTTCCGAAGCGTCGCGCGTCGAATCGAACGAACCTCCGAAAAACCATCGGAATCCACGAAATCCGAACTTTCCCCGACTGGATCCTCGATTTGATCCTCATCCGGAGGAGATTATCATCGCTTCTCCGACCGAACGAGAAAAGTTGAAGGGCCTCCTGGTATTCGATGAGGAGGGGAGGTGGCAAAGGAATGGCGTGTCTGGCTATGCATCATCCTAATTAGATGTCCGCATAATCCTAGTCCGCGTAGCCTCAGCCCGAATTAGGAAAACAATTAGTGGCGTCGGAGCTACAGGGCACGAGCAGAGAATTATTCGTTGACGATGGTACGGCGCGATGCCCGCTGGGACTGCATTAATCTCTTTCCAGAAGCGGTACATTCAATTGATACTATCTCACGAATCGTGGCAATAAACAACGAACATGTTCGCGCAATGGACGCCCGGAAAGAAACGATCCTCGTCCAGGACGGTTCTAACTTCGTCCCTCTCGTTCTACATCTTCTTTGTGCTCCGACACTCGCAAAAACTGATTCAATCTAAGGAGATCTGTGTCGTAACGTTGGATCTATTCGAAGTTGATATTTCACGTGAAAAAAGCACATTTCATCTTTTAATTTGAACTGGCTACTACAAGTTTTGCACTCGAAATTCACCCTTTTTGCAAGTCAAATTCAACCTTATGCAAATTAATTTCACCCTTTCGCAAATCAATTTCGCTTATTTTAATTTATTACTCGGAAAATGACTACAAAATTGGATGATATATGTATATTTTTTTGGAATTTTTTCAGATGAATTATAATTAGCCATCCCTTAGCCATCATTTTCTAAAAAGATTATTTCTTACAAACGTCTTTTGTTCACAACACAACGTAAACAAGTTACGCTATATAGAACTGATGTATTAATTTAATCTTCCAAATTTTCGCTTACAGATTCGCTTGTAATTAATTTCCTACTGAATTTTTCGAATTTTTTTGAATTTTGACATAGTATGAACATAGTTTTCAATCGATATGAAGCAGTGACTTTACCGATTTTTGTCAATGGCTCGTGACACTGTGCGGCGATCCGAGAGCGAAGATTTGTTCTATTCGAAGGGACAAGTGAGACATTCGAAATGATCAAGTTACGTTCGCTCGGTGCAAACGCGTTCGGCGCAGTCGTTTTAATTACTCGATTTTCGTTCCGCTTGGAGGGGTTGAAACGTGCCGCGGCCCGTTCATTGAAAAGTCACTGTCGGAACCGATCGACTCTCCTTCGAGATCACCGACAAGGCCGTTCGATTTCCCGCGTCGATCATTCCCCCTGATGCGTGTCCGCCGCGCCGTCGTCGGTGCTGTTACACACGGAATATCGTCGACCGTTCGTTCGTTTCCGCAGGTGTAATGATCGAAGTAGTGTCTATCGAAGGGAGGCAATTTCATGGTCGCCGGAAAGTAACGAAGAAAGGCGAGGAAACGGTGAAAGTACCGATGCTTCGGTTACACCGAAAGATTAGACATCCTTGGCTACGCTAATCACGAAGTTTCGGATTACCTCGAGGACATTTAAGGAACGCGGGCCCCGTGTGATCGGTATCCGGATATCCGGATATATCCCTGCCGGATATCACGTCGATGAAACTTGATTCGTTTCGCCGACGGCCGTTCCCCTTTTACCGAGCATTGTGTTCCTTCACTTTTATGTTGTGTAATGACAGAGGAAAATAATCGAGAGACTTTCCCAGAGTTTCGACCAAATCAAGTGCTCGCCCGCCGGCCATTTTACGCGCGACCGCCATTGTTGCCCGGATGCCCCACTATCCGATCATAGTCTTTCATCTTTCATCTGGCTCCAGCCCAAGTGGGCTGCGATAGTCCTCGAAAGAGTTGATCTTGTCGAGCCATTCAAAACCATTCACTTTGGTTAAGATATTATTTATATATGTAAGACGATTCAAGTAAGCACCATTAAAATCAACTGTCGAATAAATAATTTCAATATTAAATTGAATAGCTTAAATTACAAAATCATGCTAGAGAGAGAGTACAGCATAAATTTCTTAGGTTTCGTTCTTATAAGATTGATAATCCTATGTCAATCTTTGATCACCATTACTCCACAATATTAAACATAGTCAACCTAGAAACATTGTCTGCTCGCAGAAGAGTATCCGACCACAGAGCTTTATTTTTAATTTAATTAATAACCATATAGATTGTCCCTCTCTCCTTATGAAAATCAATTTTTACGCACCTGAACGTGCTTCGAGATCTCGAGCAGGTTTTCAAACCCTTAAAGCCAGATCTACCTATGGATTAATTAATCCAATAAATCGCATTATTGCAGACTCTAACACTCTGTATAATCGTATTGATTTTTTCATCGAGTCGTTGCACATGTTTAAAAAACAATTGCGCTGAATTATAGGATAATGCCATATAGTTAGTACGATTAGTTTTTAGTTTTTGTGCATGTGCCTTATATGTTATTATACGAGTAGTCCTTTATTGTTTTCTATTATAAACATTTATGTAAGAGGGCTCCGTTTATAATAAATAATAATAATAAAAATATTGAGAATTTAGGTAGCAGATTAATCACGCGTTAGGGGTAGCTTCCCCTTTAGAGAAAAGTGTCGGACAAAATGATGTGCTCGTACCACGCAAACCGCCTTCCGCTCTATTTAACTAATCGATTAGGCGAGGTGTATGCAGCACGGGTACGAAAAGGTTCAGTCGTTTTCATCCCCTTGGACCGTTCCCACGTTCGTCGTGTATATTAATATCATTTTCAAATATCAGCTTGCCATTTTTCATGATGAATCGTGACTTTAGGAAGATCTATGTAGAAGCTTTGTCAAAAAATGTCTACATATAATGACACGTTAACCTAATACTGTCTTTCTTGAAGGCAGGTGTGACTTCATTTACTACTGTTCCAATTGCGGTTTACAGAGAAATCGATTCTCGCATACAATGCAGTGTATATCGTTCTTGTTTGGGATATTTCTAATCCTCGGTTGTAGTAGTGAAATCGAAGTCGAGGGAATCAATTACTCTGCACGCTACTCGATCAATCAAATTTCTGTGTAATTATTCTCTACTAAATTCTGCTTGCTCATTCAATTCTATTCAATTTCTTACTTTCTACTTACTTCTAATTTCCAGTAACGCTGCCTGATTTTCTGTGAAAGAGTGTTGAACACTTTGTGTGGATAACACATCACTCAATAAGTCCTCGGTCTGACACATATATGGCAACATTGTTGACAGACCCACGTGATTTCCGGGTAGTACTAACCTTTAAACAGTACGTGTCAAAATTTCATGGCATTCTGACCGTTAGTTTAGAGGTTGAAGTCGTTTTTAGCGACAGGGAAGAAGTGATTGCGGAAACTGAGGCTTATTTCGAGAGCAAAGACAAATCGTTTTACAGAAAGGGCATCGAAAAGTTAGAGGAGCGTTGGAATGAATGCATCACTCTTGAAGGAGATTATGTTGATGAATAAAGTGGAATTTGTAAAAAAAAAATTGTTTTTCTTAGTTAGACCGGAGACTTTATGAGTGATGTGTTATGTGTGGTGAGAATGAGGAAGAAACACAGAACGGAGCGTTTTGTTGGGTCAGTCGTTTATTGATTATCGTTTGTTTAACATCTGATATGTTTCGTTAAATATATGGTTCGTTAAACATCGACAATTCCATCCACTGCTTGAACAAAATTTACTTGGTGTTCCAAGTTGAGCCGGTTTCCACGATGCGATATTTTCACGGTAGATCGGAAGCCGATCGGTAGCGGCTCGAGGCGCCTTTTCACGCGCGCGAGCACACGCACCAACGCACGCACGCACGCACAAAGCATATCGGTCGGCAGTTAGGCACGCGTGCAACACGAGCAACGAGATAATGGGGCGTAACCGAAGCGGCTGTGCCTTGCGGTGAAAGTTAGCGCCGTGACGTTAATTGAGGAGCGCCTTAGCGTTGCGGAATTAGGAGCCGAGCAGTGGAGGTCCCAGGCACCCGGCGCCTAACCGCTCGCGGACGGAAACCATGGTAAAAACCGAGCCCGACTCTTAGCCGTACCAATGATGGCCAATTAGAGCCCGGCTAAAAATTACATAGTTACCGAGATTTTTCCCTACGTCGACTGTTACCGCCACGAAATGTGAGAATTGTAATTATATTATCGCTCGAGATGCTAGACTACGGCGTTTATGTAAACTCTCATTCTCATAGGTTCTTTTACGAAAACCAGTGTCAACGGACAAAAAATCTACCCGGCAATTAAGAGGTTTATTAAGTTGCAGCGCGGGTAGAAAGTTTGTTAGTCGATGCAAATCATTCAATGTGTACATTCATTTTATGCCTTTCGTTATTTTCTAGACTTGTAAATTGTCTGGACCAAGATTATCGAGGACTTAAACCTGCATTATAAATAAATACGTCATTTTTTATGAGTATCATATAGTATAAAATTCGTATCTATAGTTTATCTGTGTTAAATTGAAAATGTACGACGTCAGACAGGTGATATCACATTATCATAATGCTTCTCTAGGCACAAAATCTGTAACGATCGTGTAACATGAAGCCTAGGAAACGTGTGTCCTCACCATGCATCGAAGTCTCCGCGTACCAGACTTCTTTCCAGCCAGAAGAAGAAGAAAAAGAAGTATCATCTAGTAGGTTAATCCTAATTTCTTCGACGAAATTCGGGACAATTGTTCGAATTTGCGAAAAGTTGTTCGGTTTTAAATGCACTCATGTAATCCATTCGTCGGATTTTCTTGTGCACGCGTAACGAAAAATCCGTGTCCGATCGACTCGGTGCGATGCCGTGATTGGTTATATCGAAGGTACACCATCACGTGGAAAGTTTCGAGAGAAATCCCATCGTCAGTGTTCCGGGAAACCGTAAATAGAGATTAGCCGGGCAAGAAGCGATGCTCTTAAGAGGAGATTACGCAGAGTTGGTCTACCAACGGCCAACGGGGCACAGTAAGATTTGCCCTGGCGGCGGCGCGGTTCTCGGGATGCTTTTTGGCTGTTGCTTGACAGCCACCATAAATTGGCACTTTCACGGTAATGAACCCGCACCCGGAAGAGGAACAAAACCGAGTTCACGTCGAGACAGCGGCCATAGCGGCGAATCTACGGCGTTTGTCAAGCTGGGAGAGCAGACGGTCGATGCGACGCGACGTTCGGTGATAACACGTTACAATCGGCCGCGAAAGGAATTCTCTTCGAAGCTGCCCGATAAAAATCCTGTTCTCCTTTCGAGGCCGTGGTCGCGTTTTATAAATGCGGCATGCACCGGTTTCAACCCCGTTCCGTCGATGCGACTCGACCGTAAGCGATTCGAGAGCTCGATGATTGAACGCGACGCGAGCAGCCGCGCCGGGGGGAACATCTGGACAGATAAGCGTGCGAGGTCTCAGTCACATGGAAATCGGCAAATTGCTATTTCGAATAGGCTGTTCTCTACTTAATTTCATTACTTTGCTGCGGATCTTTATGCATTTGTGGTTTGTAAAAATTTTCAAGAAATACTAGAGTATCACGTTGGACAAGATTCAGTAGGATTTTTATTTATTTCGGATCTACAAATGCTATTGCCAATGAAAATACGATTTGATTCCCACTTTCTTCAAATACTAACCTTTCATTTTATAGTGTACTTGTGGAATAGTATGGTTTATTTGAAATTTTATTGTTTCGTAAAAAACAATTTTTACTATTTTCTTCGCGATTCCGACCAAATGTATTTTTTCAAAAAATACTTTTTAGACGTCATTTACTAAACTAATTCTTCTAGCCTCACAGAGAAATTGAAGTTGTTTGGTCCATTCATAAAAAAGCTATTCTGATTTAAAGTGTGTTGAATCAGTTATGCTCCTTACTGTATGTTACTGTTCAAGCGTTTGAAATTGTTTATTTCATTATCCAAAGCTGAATTATAGATGTTTCTCTCATTGTTTTCATTATTTATATTCGTATTATTTAATCGTTGAATAGTCTTTTTCATTTAACTACTTCCTAGAATCGACAAAAATTGAACAGTTTCATCATCCTCGAACCAGTATTATAATTACAGGAAAAGGTTTAACTGTTTCAATCGTCGAGATAATTTTTTTCTGGGTAATTAAAGCTTAACAAGGTACGATTCGACATCGATGCATATTCATCATCGGAAGCAAAACGAGAAATGTCCCATTATTTCTCCAGAAGCATACGTCTCAATCCATCATCGAGACCCGAACAAAAAGATGTCTCTCTCAAGACATTAACACCTATCACTGGCCGTTGCTATGAGAAGAAAAAAAATGGAAAAGTAGCAAAAGCAGCCGCAGAAGCTTATCGCCTAACACGAGGACCGAAATTCTACGATCCTTCGAAGCGACGAGATAGGAGGATCGACAGGTTGAATATATTAATTCGAGATTGTCAGAGCGTTCGACTCGAGAAAAGAAAATGGTCAACCGAAGCGTGTCGATTCCAGATAGCAGATGAGACAAGCGGATTCATTAATAATTCTACGTGCTTCGCGGTAATCGAGAAGTATGTGTTCGAGTTTTTATCAATTTCGCCACTGCTCGAATTCGTTCAGACTTACGGTTCTACATATAATACCTCGTAGAATACTTAAGTGTTTAGCAATTGATTAGACAGCAACGTATTTAATAACGTAAACAATATTTTGAATAATATACAGTAATTTTCAATGGCAACTCTGAGTCACCACTCGAGTGCTACAAGGGTTAATAAATTCTATAAAGCCTTTATCGCAATATTACGGAGCAGGGTGTTAACAAGATCCCTTAAGAATTAACACAAGGTTGACCGATCACGAGTTAATTCGTGTTTGCACTTGCATTATCAATTTCAGAAAACCTTTGTTCATTCGGTGATTGCTGTAGAGTTGATCGTACTAAAAAAATATATATTAAAAGTTATATAGAAGATATGTTCAAGGTTTCATCTTAATTTTCATTATATATAGATAATGTTTATATTGAAGTTTATATTTAGATTGTTTTACTTCCACATATTCGATTGCGAAATAATAGCCGGTGACGTGAGACAGCCTCCGTGTAAAATTGCCGGTGAACAATGTGCTAAATGAATATTTTAAGGGAGTTCCAGGGGAGAACAACACCCTGTCTGTCTGAAAAGATTTCCATCGCGATCAGAGCGATTAATCGTCGTCGCGAATCGTTGCGTCATCGGAAACACGCGAGGTTACAAAGAACGTAGACAGAATCGAAGAAGGTGGAGGAGGAAAGCTGTCCCCTCCCTCTATCACGATTTATTTGAGCGTTGCCAGTGCTACATGCACCCTTGTCGCGAACACTCGCTCGAACCGTGGACTTTCACATTCTGCCAGTGCCGCGCACGAAGCCCATAAATTCTTATTAGCGATTAGCCCATCCGAAATGTAATAACGATGCCCCGGCGTGCCACTGGATGTATCATTAGCCGATGATAGACGACGCGTTGCGCAATTAACAATTACCGGCGCATGCTGGAACCCCGGAATGAGCCTCCCCGGGGTAAATGCAAATTAAAGGATTACGCCGGCAACCGAACACCGAATCCCATTGCTGAAAAGCTCCTGATTCACCTACTCGCGTCGTTGTCCATCGGCCAGCATACTGCAAACACTTTCTACAAATTGAATTTCAGTTTGCGCCACGTCAAACAATTTTACCGACGCGAGGCGACGCGATAATACGTCAAACAAATGATCTTCTGCAAAGTAAACTCTCGTACAATGAGATTAAAATTATTTACGGCTTTCTAATAAACAATCTTTTTGATATGTACTGTACCATATTACTTTACATTCACTGTATATGTACTTGGAATAATTTAACAGTTAGTTAATACACAGTTAGTGCGTCATTTCTGTCAATCTTTTGATGATTTCCAATTTCTCCTATCTATTTTTAATAGACCGATGATTAGACTGCGGATCTTTATGCATAATGCACATTGTCTGCATCGATTGCAAGAAATAGAAACCAGATTCAATGCTTTTGAATAGAGCAGAAATTATACGTACAATATATTAGCATTTTCAATTTTTTTGAAATTTCCAACAATGTCGAATTTCATTTACTCAATTTTTCTATAAATCCATAAAGATCCGCAGTTTACGCAGTATTAATTGCACGATACAGAAGCTGCCGGGAAAGTTATTCCCAAAATGTTAACATTAATTTATGATTAGATCAGAATAGACTAGATTGTACGACGAGCAACAGGCATACCTGCCGATACCCAACCCTCTAGGCCCTAGGCGAATGGGTTTCACGCGGACAAGAGGCCAGAATTAATTAAATTACCATTATCCATTGAATATACATCCTTAATGACGCAACGAGCTCGCGCATAGAACAACCGACACACGATTCCCGTCTAAACCATTTTCCCCTCGTAGTTTCGAAAGACACGCGCGATAGAACAAGTCCACGAGTTCGCGATCAATTCGCATCAAAGACGCATAATTACTAACCGCACGGGGTACGGATTGATTGCGTTACACTCGTCATCAAAGGCGGCCGCTGCTGCGAACAACAAATCCGCGCTTTCGTAACATCGACGCCCACTTTTTCCCCGCAGATCATTTTTTCCAGTCATTCAGGCGACGGCGACGGCGACGGTGCGCGATCCATTCAGATCAGACGCCGCGTGTTGCAAACATGTCGTGTATGCAACGCGCCAGGGGAGTGTGATTTTTTGATAATTAATATACAAGGTGATAGTTTTAGGTCGGTGGGAAACAGTGATAGTCGTTTGACTAGCTTTTTTCTTTTCTTTTTCTCGTAAGATGTAGCGGTCTGGAATTATGCATCGAGACTGCGACTAATTTCTTCATTGCGAGGTGTAGACGGATGTTTATTTAGGACGATACGTACCGAGAGAAAAATATTTCAATCAAATGGAAAATCACATGAAAATTACACACCGGGACGAAAAGATAGCACATTTTGAAATTAATGTAATTTCTGTTTATTAAGCATTAGAAATTCAATTTTTTTAATACACATATTTTTAGTGTGTCTCTCTCAACATATATGAATGAAGTGAAACAAAACTTCATTAATTTATCTATTTTTATTGAATAAAGTAGATTATATTAACGAAATATAGAGGTACAAAATGATAGCACACTTAACGAAAAACTTGAAAAATAACGGAATTAATCGTTAAAAATTAATGCTCAATATTTTGTAGTCTCCTATTTTACAGTTAACGACTTTAATCATTCGGTTTGGTAAATATTTATAAAATTTTTTAATACTCTTTTGGCTAATATCCTTCCATTCGTCCAAAATGCACTATTTTAAATCGTTAATATTTTGGAATTGTCTGGTATTTTCGCGCTATTTTAGCACGAGAGCATAAAATTAATTGACACGAACTTGATTTTCTGTATATTGGTCTTGCCGCGTCTCGTGTCGCTGGCGAGTGAAGTCGATTGTCAAAGAGCACCGGGAAGGTGCATATTAACTTCGATAAAAAGTAACAGCTCGGCATTAACGCGGCGAATAACCACGATTCCAGTGAAACTCCGGCGATCGAACAAGTACCCCGCCGTTTTCAAGCGGGGATTGTCAATCAATTCGGCTTGCGAACGCGAACGGAACGTTCTCTAACATGAAACGTCCGAAAACACAACGGTTCCGTCCTCATTTCCCTTATTTCACGCGGCGCGAGCGAATGGCGGGAGGCTCGGTTAAACGATTCTCTCTTTCTGCGAAGGAAAAAATCCACCCGGAGTGCGCGCAGCTCGATCAATTATAAACTTTCACTGATCAGTTGATCACCCATCAAAAAAATCACACACTGTACACCGTGTTTCCGAGGCACGGCCCGGCCGTGAAGAGAAACGATCCGCGTGCTCTCCTTTTACTCTTCATCCCCCCCGGGGAGTGGATCTTTTTCCGCAGAAATTCCATGGTGAACAGGCACCGTAACGGGGGGGCGGGGCGGGAGGGGAGGGGAGATGAGGGCAGGGTGATCCGAAAGAGCCTCGCAAACCCGTGATAAGCAGTCGTTTCGGGATTCGGGACGTCTTTTCGCTCCAACGGTGCGTTAAAGAACGACATTTTGCATCGGGACGCATTGAGATATCGAGCGATTCGATTTCTCCCCTCTTCGTGTCCTCCGACTTTCGGTTTGAACGGTTTAATCGATCGGAAGTGATCGATGATCTACGAGCGGCGGCCGCCGCGCCGTCTTTCGATCCGTCTCGACGTTCCACAGGTGGTTCTAGTCTTCGCGAAATCCCTGAATTCAGGGAAAAGCACAAGAATGCGCGTGAACTTCAATTTCACTTCAGTTACTTTGGTAACACGTGAAAAATTATTACGAAATTACGAAGCTACCAGGAAAACAGTAAAAGATCGTCGAACAAAATAGTAAATATTTTATTGATTGAAGCTCATTGCTTGAATAAAAAAATTGGCTTTTGTGTTGCACTTTAAAATACCGAATGTACTTTCTTGCCAGTCCAATAGTTCGAGAGAGGAGGACCTTTAATCGATAGGAACAATTCCCTCTCCTTTCGTCGGGTGCAGCCGACCGTTTCATATGGTCGCGTTCGATATAAATATGCATATTATAGGAGGCGCGCGACCATACGGTGGGGGAGTGGGGGGCCAGAACAGATATACGCGTGTCCGCGGTAATTACGGGTTGCGGTAATTGTTAATTAAAATAGCGTGCCGCGATCGAACGTCACGGGAATACAGGTTCCGCGACGGGGCACCGGCCGTTGTGCAAGCGCGAACGAAACCGAGAGGCGAACTCAAAGTTTCCCTTTCGCTTCTCCCGAAGACTCTCCGGGAAACGATCCGTGGGATGCTCGTCTGAAAAAGCTCGGCAAAATGTTATTTTTCTTGTCGAAAATTAGTCGCACGTCCATCTCTTCTTTTCTTTCACACACGAAAAATAGTTCCGAAGTATTTCTCGATGTTTAGATAGCGATGACTTTGTTGAAATAAACTGTACAACAATGATTCTGGTCTCTTTTTAAAGCTTCGGCTTCTACTTTTATCACGCATCATTCATTTTCGCCTAAGACGATGTCGCACGACGTGATGGAAGACTGAAGACATGTTTTCTCTCGAAAATGCTACCAATTGGAGGATCTGTAAAAAGATTGAAAAGTTTTCTTCGCGAAAAAATCTCCCGTAGATTTGAAGATCAAAGTTTTGTCTTCTCTTTATAATGACATAGAAAAACTGGATGTATGATTTTTTAGTTGTTTTTATTAAGGTTTAAGCGAACGGTGTACGTTCAACGAAGAAAACTCGAGAAGTGGTTGATCGATTTGTCTGAACGGCTGATTTGATCAGTAGACTCACATAGCACCGTCATCGAGGCCGTCGATTTCGCTAATCGAGCTCTCGCGAATTGCGAATTCATCGTTGCTTCCCGTCCGCCATTAATTTTCGGGCGTCGCCGGGACAGCGGCGCGGTTGTTCGATTAATAGAGAAAGTTGTCGTTCGCGAATGTGTCCAGAAGGAAAAACAAGGAGCCGGTCGTCCGATCCTTTGTTTATAAGCTTTCGCGGCGATGAATGGTCCTATTCAGTCCGGAGTCAGTTCGTCACCGAGGATAATAAACCCTTGATGGCGCTCGGCGTAGAAAGAGAAAACCGTTCATCCTCTCAGCCGACGCGATTAATCGATCAGCGATTTCGTTAATTGCGACAGCATTGTATTTCCTGTAATTACTTTCACCGTGTCGCTGCGCCGCGGCGGGATTGTAATCCCTAAAATAGAACCTCGCCATGTTTACAAGCTAAAACATTTGAATCGCTTTTAGTGCTCGATAGGTCTGTTGTTAATTCGCAAGTGGTGTGGAATAACCAGCTTCTTAACGAGCAGTATCATTCTGTTTATTTGCTCTGAAATTGAACAGAATCAGTATGAGATGGAAAACATTTTCCTCCGACTCTGATCCTTAAATACCCTCCGAAACGGCCTTAAAAATATTGTTATTAAAAACAACCACCTGCGGAACCAACGAAGGAGCAGGGTAAAGAGTGACTTCGAAGCTTGAGCAGCAGTCCACTAATAACAACAACGCAGTTTTCATTAGGCGTCACGACCGTATACAGATTACGCTAATAAACACCCGAGTTTATATAAGAGATCGTGCGAACGATTGCGGCGAGGCGCGAAGAGGGGCACGCAACTATTACAGCTAAATCACCGTGCAGATAGAGGAGAAAGGGGGACACTTACCGCTACAAATTATTTCTATTATGCTAGTCCGCAATTATCTAAATCTATTTGACGAGAGAACGAAGGAGGCAACAACGTAAACAGAAACCGTTCGCACGCAACGGTGCGTTGCATCTCATTTGGAGACATCGACTGGCTCGGGTCCAACATCGGCTCGCATGCCAAAACGCCGAAAATCACGGTTCACGTTCCATTACCGTTCCATTAGCGTAATTTGCGAGCGGTCCGGCGACGTAACGCGGCATTCCTAACGCGGACACGAACGCGCCGCTATGGAAATTTAGGGGAATCGAGTGCGAACCGTGTAAATTGAACTGCGGATTCTTGAGGCTCTGCGAAAACCGGCTGACGCATCCACCCGAGAAGCCACTCGTAAAAATGCGAGACATTGTTCCGCGCGACAAAATGGCCGCAGACCTCGCTGAGGAACGTTATGCAAATATACGAATCTTTATGCGAAATATAAACATTACAACAACACAAGCCAAATACAAGAAACTTCTGTTCAGAAGGCCACACCAACAGATTGTTCACAAGAAATCACGCTTTACAGAAAGTATACGTCCTTACAAAATAATAACTGACGGCTCGGGAGTGAATCCCGCTCAATGAGAGGATTCCTTATAAGAATCATTACAAGAACCCTTGGTCTACTCTAAAATGTGTCACCTGACATGTAACTCTGCCGTTCCTAGTGCAGCCAAACATTTGAGTCAGTTTTGGGCAAAAGGGCGAAGATAAGGTTGGTTTAGAATCTTATCGGGAAGGGTGATGCGGCATAACAGTTTGACCATAAGTTTAGTGTTAATAATCTGAACTTTCATATTCAAAGGAGTTGTCGAAATAAATATTTTCTGGATAATAATCGAACGATTCTGCGTGCACGGAACCAGATTCCAAAGAGAACTAAAGAGAAAAAAAGAAAACAATGAGATAATGGAGGAGGCTGAAGGTAGGGATGCTCTGGTCATTATAAAAGTGCCTAAGGCCAAGTTAGGCAGGGATACGTCCGTGTTTATCCCATCTGCGCGGAGATGGCTACGCCAATGGGGCCGCTCTCATCTTTTCCATCGTCGCGAGATCGTGTGCCGCTGGTGCTGGTGGATACGCGATGTGTCCACGTGTACCTTGTACTTACGTTGTTAGAAAAGACGGTACCACTCGTTGAGTGGCAAGAGCAATGGTAACAGAAGCAAGACGAGTTCTCTCTCTCTCTCTCTTTCTCTCTCTCTCTTCCTTTTGTATGTATGTACGTACGTATGTATGCACGCGGTTCCGTTAAAATTCTTGCGCCGCGTGTCGTCGCCGGTGATTGCGCCTTAATGCCTATCCTTTCAGGCGCGAACTGTAACCGGCAATCTCGCCGAACAATGTCCCCCTAAATTAACCATTATCTCGTCCGACAGTTTCGGACGATCCTTTTTATTTACTCTCCCTCGGACACAATCGTTAAATATCCTTGCGATACCCGTGATGAATTGTCTCGCGATTCTTCATTTCGAACACCTACTCCGCAACGAAAAACGAAACGGATTGCCGCGCTGGTAATTGGGTTGCCGGCTTACAGGGTGCTTGAGAAGAATTAATCAAGTATTCGTACACCTTTTAAAAACGAATAACTCTATCGAAATTCGACCCAACAACTTGAGCTTTTGTTAGAGATTCGAAAGATCAGTTTAATAGCTAATGTGTATAAATCATTTTTGTTTTAAATTATTATCGATTCATTGAGATTTTTATATTTTCCATCTGTGCCTGTGATTTTATTGCCTATTTTACAGGTTACTCAAATTGTCACGAGACAAAGTTAATTTTTCTGTGTTTTATTTCATTAAATTGAACGTAGACGATGGTTCGATGAAATTGTTTAGGTTGCTGAAATGGCACTATTGTTAAGCATTTAATCAAACTGATGAAATACTCTTAGAAAATTTGCAAAGAGATTCATCACCGTCCGAACGCTAAGTGCGAATGACAGCTCGTCGCTGCGCGCTGGTCCACTTAGCAGGCGACTCGATATTATTCAATATCTTACGCATTAAAGAGGCTACGTTAAAATCGTAAACGCGACTCAATAAAAAGGCAGATGGTAATTAAAAGACCGGTGTCGATGTGGAACCAGCCGGGAGAGAGGGAGAGAGAGAAAGAGAGAGAGAGGCGGCAGAGCGGAGCGTTAAGAATTTACGCAGGACGATTGATTTATCGTCGCCCGTCCGTAACAAGGATATTACGCGAAGCTCTCGCATGAATCACGAAACCGAATCAGAAAAACGAGAAGGAGGGCATGAGTCAATTACGCTCGGTCCAATTTCAGGCGTTCGTTAAATCGGCCCGATGAACAATAAAATCAATCGTTAACCCGAAAGAAAGGTAGATGAACGTAAAGGAGTGCACGCCGCGCCGGCCGTACACTACCGTCCAGAAGTATTTCGACACTTGCTTCGCACCGAATGGCATCGATATACATACTGCAAACTTATGACAGAAGAATTGTTTTGTAATCTTTGAAGTGAAAACTTCTATAGACGCACCGCGTACACACTTGCCGGATAGCGAATGGGTCCGATCCGTCACGCTTCGGGCTGAATTACGGGCACATATTTACATCTAAATTCAAATTCAAGTTGCAACCATTATGTTTGAATTGAAATCCGCGAATTTTTCAACACTCTCGCACTGTAGTTTGACGAAGGAGGGAGGCTCTCGATCGGAAACGCAAAGGCGTGAGCGTTCAAATAACTTATGGCGGGCAGTGTATGCGATTCGTAGCCGCAGAATCGTCAACAGTAATTACCATATTTTTTGCGAGTGTCCGCGGGAGCCGGTTCGCCGAGGGAAAAGAAATCTCGGTAATTAAATTACCGAACAAAACATCCGTATCCTCTGGAAAGAGCGCAAATCGAGTTCGGACGGACGATGTCACGCGACGCGGTCGCCAATAAAATCACGCTTCGATTCCGTCCGATGCTCCACATAAACTTGCTCGCCTAGCCGGTCGACCCGACCAAACCCTGGATATCGACTCTGAAAAATCGATCGATGCTTTACCGGCGACCGTGATCCCAGAAACTAGGATAACGCCTCGTAGAAACGGAATCGTGATCGCCCGGAACCGAAATGCCAATGCAATAGTTCCCATTCAAGCTTTTTCCAATTGATTTAATTACTAATACTATTTAAATTTCAGTATTTAATTTAAATACTATTTAATATATTCTCGAGATTGGTTTTCTAAAGAAGCTACCTCCTCTCCAGAAAGAAAATATTTCGAGCTGACTAAGACTAGCATTATTGTCAATTTCTCAGATGGGTCTGTTATACTCGAGGATTTTTCAAGCAGCAGCTAGTAAGAAAATACAAAGAGACCGGTCTTTTCGAAGATGTTACGGCAGAGACGTCCGTTATTTCAATGCTCTTGTGTCGGCACTTGGACGGACTCTCTCGCGAACAGCGCTCGGCGTCCCGCAAAAATGTTGTCTCGCACTTAACGTTGTTGTTACTTTGTTGTCGGCTCCTCTTCCGCTAATTACCGGGAAAAACGCATTCGAGAGTCGGCCGGTGTGTTTGCGTGCGGAAAAGCACACACGCGTGACGAGAAGTACTTTGGACGGCTGTGGCAGTGGTGTGTGCTACAGAACGTTTCAAAAATAATGAACAACAGGCTTAGCAGATTTTTCAATGAATCTGAACCTTGCGTACCAATTAAGGTAATAAACGAATGAACGTGCACAAAGATAATGGTGAAAAGAACGATTTTTGTACTTAGGGCAATGCAAAAATGATGGTCCCTGTGATAATTGTGTTTTCCATTGATATTTTTATCTGAATATTTTTATTCTGAAGGTACAAGCGCATTAGAAAGTAAGTAATACAATGCACATGTATGTATAAGTTCTTCAAAATTTTTGGTTTACTTGTATCTTAATAAAGCTTCTTCCGACTGTACACATTTGTAAGATGAAAAAGATAAAGAGAATACAATCAGTGCGGATCCCCGGTGAAGAAAGCTCTACAACAGCAGCACTCGGAATCAGTGACACGTGGGATCTGGTTCGACTGTGTTGCGCATTTCTGCGCTCGGTAATGGGGAAGTTTTTGTGGCTGGATGCCTACACGTCAGCGAGAATTTACATAGAAGAAAATTTTATGGAGACGGTTGGTACGGGGCGCGTTACGGGAGTGTGCGTGGTCAGCGAGAGTAGGCTTCTGCAACATTGTCATTAATTAGCCTGTCTTCTACTTCGTTATAGCCACTTCCGCTATAAAGTGGAAGGTTTCATGTCTCTACCTAAATTTACGGCCAGAAAAGCATATAAACGGGACAAGGGGAGAGCGACTATCCGTGTATAAGCAAAGTACTACAGTACCATGCAAATGTGATGCTCTACGGTTGCAGTGATTATCTACGGTGATCTACATCTGTTCCGATATTGTACAGCTTCGCGGAGACCATCTTGCACAGGATGGTGTATTCTTAAATAGACGGGGAAATGCCCAGATTCAACAAGACAGGGGCAACGATCTAACATTGTCCCATGTCTCGCTCTGTCTTTATCGCCGGAAGATTTCCTGCTGGGTTTATCGAAATTTATATGCCGGAAAGCACCAAAGATCGTTTCGTTTACGCGTACGTTTAACGAGTACGAAACTGGAGCAAAACGGAAGTAATGGGTTCGCGCGCATCCTTCTACAATGTTCAATCTGCTCGCCCACCAACTTTACATGTGTCTTCTGTCGATGTGTTGTTCCAAGATAAGAGTGAACATTCGCGATAGAACATTGAACAACTGTCTTAAAATCTTTTCTTCTCGTAAAAAGGGTAATTCTGTGCGCAACAATGTTGGCACACTATGGTTAGGATTTAGTTGAAGATGCTCCCAGAATTCCTTACTGTCTTCAGTCCCGACCGAAGCTCTTGACCTTCCCTTTGAACCTCCTACTCGTCAACCCTTAGCAGCATCCAAGAATTCCCGGACCACTTCCCTAATTCCCGCTACCTCGTAGATC
The DNA here is from genome assembly GCA_028455765.1 of Lasioglossum oenotherae. NCBI lineage: Eukaryota > Metazoa > Arthropoda > Insecta > Hymenoptera > Halictidae > Lasioglossum > Lasioglossum oenotherae. The sequence goes on along the minus strand of CM052291.1, from coordinate 7,378,112 downwards.
AGACACCTGATATTTTGTTGAGGGTGAGCTAGAGATTGGTAAATAAAGAAGATTTATAAAATACTAAGCACCAGAATCCAGCATGGGTTGAATCGTGCGCCGTCCTGTACAATTTCAACGACACGCGATACGAACAACTCCCTTCCTCTCTCCTCCCTAGTAAATACAAAGAGAAGAGGATCGAAACCGAAAGGGGGAATAGCGTAGGGTACGGGTCGGGTAGAACGCGTTACAAGCGAAAAAGACAAAGGGAAAAATGAGAGGAAGGGACAGAGTTTTCAAACCGTACGCAAGGACGACCGCAGAAACCGTGGATATGCACGCGCGAAATAAACGCGCGTGGTCTCTCGCGAGCGTATAAATAAGCGTAGAGTGGCGCGCGTGCAGTTTCGCCCTCCACACGTTCTTTACTCCGCTCTGCTCTGCTCTGCTCTGCTCTGCTCTGCTCGCTCGCACGTTCTCGCGTACACCTCTCGTGTCTCGCGATGGAATCCAGTTTGCCGGTGAGTTTTTGCAAAACCGTCGGTGTGCACGTCCAGAGCACTGATTCCCGGACAACGTGACGCAATTATGCAACGAACAGCCGAGCCAGACCCCGCCGCCGGTTCTCCGCCGTTGGCTCTCGATACTATCGTTGACCTTGAGGCCCTCGGGAACTGGGAACACACCATCCACCTCGGCCAGCTTCTTCCCGCGGCCTTGCGCCATCGCATCGCCTCGGTGCATCACGGATCGACTTCGGGATCCCGAACCGATCCTGGCCTCCTACTAGGGCTTACAATCCCGCGTCAATTTTCGATCCCGCATTTCTTAGATAGATGATACTCGATCACGTAAAAAGCAATGACTATTAATTGTTGTATCTGCTACGTTGCTCCTCAAGTCATTATACAAATATATTCCGCAGCGGGAAAGCTGGTTCAGCCTCTACACTTGTAGGTCGAATACATATAGGAATTGCAATCCCGCCGGATCCTGCATCATTTTTCAGTCCCGCATTTCTTAAGGGTTACCATGGGTTCATCGACAACTCATTTCACCGACACTGTTTTGATCGACACGATTTGACCGACAGTAACTTTCGCCGACACTATGTTTTCGCCGACATTGAGAAATCGTCGACAAATAATTTGACTCAAATAAATTGATTCAATCGATTGATGAAGTTAATCGTCAATCGTTGATTAAAATTTTGCCCAACTCTGCATACATGTTAGCAAAATAATTTTCAACCAAACAGCTCGCTTAGGATCTCTCGTCAGACACTCGGTACTCTCCTAATTTCATTGAAGGAATTTTTGAGGTCGCTGTCACGTCAGTCGACGCATTAATACGTAGTTTCGCTGTCGACTAAAATTGCTTGGGCGAGACAAAAATCGTGTACGGTGCGGGGGGAAGGGGGGTTAAATTAGCTTGTTTTCCCTTTGACACAGCGTGTAGGCAGCGAGCCGGCTGCGACAATATGGCGAAATTCCCGGGGCTATTGACGGAACGGCATAAATACCGAATTCCACGGGGCTTAGGCCGTCGGGGCCGGGTCGGCTTAATCCCCGGGAGCGGCGTCGTGCTTGCTAAGATCGTATTATACGAGGAAACCTAAATAAAGTTTGCCCCGAACGAGGCGTTATGCCGATTCGTTTCAATGACCGGCCGGCGCGGCGCGGCGCGGCGCGACGCCAGGCACGATCACAACGAAATGGCAACAACTGCGAGATCTCTCGAGTCTGTTGTCTTTATCTGTATTCGATGTTTCAGCTCCTGCGGCTGATGGATATTTCTTATTGTCTGCATTCTTTTTAACCTTCTCAATAACTTTAACCTTCGATTACAATACTTCGACCTTCAACGATTTCAATGATAGTTTTACCGATCGCGTCAACAGCTCCAGTGTTAAATCCGTGGTTGTCAGGAAGATATTACCGTTTAAAGTTTCGATCGACAATGCTTTGACACAGGACATCGGTTAAGTAAATCAATTTTTCGGATAAATACGTAGATCCTAGAACTCTGCAGCTCAATTAATGCATGGACTCAAATTTTTGAAATTGTCACATGCTGCATCTTTCCTTGCAACCACAGAAATATAGTAATTTTAACTTAACTCTCAGGAGAGTGTTCTTTCCAACATGTGCCAAGGTCATCACCTGCTCCATTTTTTAAATAATCACTGAAAATTCGAACTTATTTGGAGCATTTGCAGCTGTGGATGAAAATGTACGAAAGCGTGTTCGTTGGGGGTTAATCTATTATATGAACGGCAGTGTGTGTCGTTTCAATAAAATTCGGCGTTCTCGAACGGGCGAGGCTGTCCCAGCGTTAATAAGGCGTCGATATAACGCGAGCGTGCAATTTAAAAGATCATTTTCGCGGACACAAGCCGTTATGAGATACCGGTATACCGGACCTGATCCGGGGACAAGTAGCTTCTGTTTTCGGCAATGAGGATGTCAGACAAGTTACGACACGGCCAGCAGGTGTTGCGGGGAGAGCCTGCCGAGGTCCCGGTTACTTCCTCTTTTTTCTTCACCTTTATTTATTCATTTTCCTTTGATTCTTTTCGAACGGACCGGACCGGCTGCACGCACGACGACGATGACGACGACGTGACGTCGCAGAGTGGGGTATTTGTCCGATTTCAGCGGTGAAAATTCAACTTTAAAAATTTTATATTTTATATACCAACACGATTCTCAGTTATTAAATCATTCCGGAAGTTTCTTTGCCGATCGTGAGTTTTCATAAATTTTCAAGTTTTCTAGGTAAGAAAGTGGGGACGAATGAAATCTTATTTTCAGTGGTAGCCCAGCCTTTTTCGATCTGACAATGACATAAATAAACATTTTTAGAAGCCATAAATGCATAAACCATTAATATTGTTAACAGACACGTTTTAAAAACTGTTAAGTATCACTTGGTAGTAATGGCTATACTTAGAAATGTTCTGCAGTGGTTCTGCCGAAAAAATGCATCTCCGATTGCGTTATTGCCTATCGATTAGCACCAAGCAAACCCATCAAACTGCATATCCCGACCACAGGCGAAAAATTTGCGACGAGAAATTTCTTTCGTAGAAACGACGCAAGCTCCCCGCGAACGCGACGACGCTACCATGTGTGCATTCTGATACGCGAGAGGAGGCGGGGTGGATCCTCTCTGCGGTCTGCTACATCTATTTATAGCGTACGCCATACTAATGCATATGCGCCTATGCACCACGCTAACACCGCGTCCCGAGCATAACGGGCTTTTACATGCTGCACTGGATATTCCACGTGGGTTCCCCTCCTTCCTCCACCGTATATACCCACGTCCTTCCTCTGTGCCCATCTTCCTCAGGATTCCCTGTTTCTCCTGGCTTCGATGCGCTGTGCTCCTCTGTTCTACGGAGGTTGCATCTCGCGTACACGCGTGCGAACGCACGTGCGCCTGCCCCCAGAGGAATGCACCGGAGCCACCAAGAGATTTATGCACGGGCGCAGGTCCGCGCCGTGTAAAAGTCGACCGCGCGAACCCCGCACTTTTTACCCACAACCTTCTTTGTCATCGGAATTCGGACGTATTTAGCGAACCTTCCACTTACGACCTCGTTCACACTCCTCCTCAAAATGGTTCTTAGTCACCGATATCTTCTAACGCGTTTTACTACCGAGTAGGGCTGTTACTTTTCCGAAGCTACGACTCTTCGAAGTATCCGACGTTTCGACGTCTTCGAATCGCATCAAGTTGTACCGATATAAACGCATTTGTCTCAAATGCTCAACTTGAATCTTTTAACTACGGTGGCGTGTTCCTCTCGAAATGTAGGAGCGTCCAGTCACTTTTTACAAGAACCTCTTGAAATTTGATGTATATCATTCTTTGGTTGCTCTACCGAGCTCTGAATGAACGTTGGACTGCAAACTTGACTGAAACAGAAGGTTATATCAAGTTGTAGCGGATCGTTGTAACAATTTTTAGCTTCCCTTCACAGCAATATAAAGTCTGCATCGTTAGGTATTTCTTCAACAATTTAGTTAGGTATTTATTCCTCGTTGTAAAGAGTCAAAGAGTTTTGCTGAAGCATCCTAATTGCATCTTTACGTAGACCACGCTGCAGCCTACCGCGGTTCAAAATGGCGGCGCATTATCTCGGAAGAACGGATTAAATCGGCGTCGACCGATAAACGATTCCTTGTCTAAATGCAATCGGAACTAAAGAATTCCGTACGCCCCGAAGCACAGAAATTTACGTTCGATTCGCAAAACGTCTCTCGCGACTCGCGAGCCGATATAAGAGTGCCGGTAGAAGCCGCGGGCGTTATAACTTCGGCAGTTGTTACTTATAAATTACCATCACGGCAGTTATAACTCATAGAGAGTGGTACGACGCCTTTATAACTTATATCCCAGCCGTATAAGTTATAAACGCGGTGCATGTAATTTATATGTTACGGCTGCCGATGTTATAAAGTGCCTCGGCGAGCCAACAAACGGTATTATTTAATACAAGATTCATTCTCAGCCGACGAAACCTCGAACCGAACGTGTCCTCTCCTCTCTTCATCGACGTTGGTCCTCGTCGTCGATGGACACCCGCCTGATTTCGCATGCACGACAAAAATAACCTTGCGCAATTTATTCGCCACGGGCATGCGAAAATAAATTATTCAACCCTCTCGATCGACGTGCCCGAGAGAGCGCCGGCTTAATTAATTTATTTAATGCTGATCGCTACTGAATTATCAAATCGAGGACGATTGCTCAACATCGTTACGGATGCATCGACGTGGTTTAAATAACCGTTTGTATCAAATTCGATAGGACTACACCGATGAAATTGAAAACGTCATATACGTATACTTTTCAATAGGGTTTTTCAACAATTTTTCGAATTAATTTGAACGGTGCTGTTTGTAATAATTGTCTCGATGCATTATTGATTGAAAACCTGTTAGATGTATATTTTCTACTGTACACATATTACAATTATTGTACACATACTAATTGACAAGAAATTGATCTAACGGTGTTGATTTCACTAATTGTCTCGATGCCATTATTAATTGAACACGAAATATATTTTTCTCACTGAGATTTTCGAACAATTTTTCAAAATTATTGTATACATACTACGTACTAATTCGCAGGGAACTTGATCCGAATTGTGTGGATCGGATGAATTATTGTTGCAGAGACTTATTGAAGAATCGTTGGATTCTGCAGGATTTTTTCTGTGCTCGTTTTTCTCGAGAAAAGTGGCGTTCATTTGTCGAGCACTACGTTGGCCAGCGAGCAATTGGAATTCCGTGGGGAGAACAGCAGAGTCAACATTAATTCCAGCGTTAGCCTGTGGTCCCGGGGTAATTACCGTCATCGCTGGCGCAACGATAATGGAAGGAAACACCGGGACGCCAGACCTCGGCGTTGTAAAACGCCGATTGAATATCGACGAACGTTTTTCACGGGCGATGGTAACGAGATTTGCTTTTTCACGTGGCGAGACCGGTCACGGTGACGGTAAATTGACCGATAATGTTGCTTGGCACTGATTGCCGGATAGCAATGATGGATGCAAGAGGGGCGCCCCTCGGCATGGTCTGTCCTTTACCCGTGTACGCCAAGGTCGCTAACCCTACCAAGCCCTCGGGTACTCGTTGGCGCCACACTCTCTTCGTACTTTTAGCCCGACACTGTGTGTTGTTGCAGCCGTCGCGCGTCGCGTCGGTGTTTGCCCTCACAGTCAAACGAAACGCCTATTCTCTTGGACGACTGCCAACATTTTTAACCCTCGAATTTTCTACTGTCCGCTCCACTAGGTCTTTGTCAACCCCTCCTCGACGAAATTCGAGTCTCGAGTCTTATTTGTGCATTTATGACAACAACGAGTTGGTGTAATCTCAAACAGTATAACATTCGAAGAATCTAAAACTACTGCTTATGGAATTTTCAGTCGAATAAACGTATTAAGAAAGAAAATAAATTTCTATTTCATTCCAGTTTGTTGTAAATCGAGTAGAAATGTTTTATTTCACAGAAAGATTCGTTGTATAATTTAAGGAACGTTTAAAATATGTTAAACTTCGATTCGATCTTTTAATGGTTTTGGACAGTGTAAGAATTAGCTGGTATTTTTTATTAACGAAAGTGAATTGTTCCAAGTAAAAAGTTTATTCTAACATGAAAATTGGATATAGCGGTTTTTTCATGGTTCTCCGTGAGAATTAGTGCGAGATATCGTTGAACACTCGAAATGATCTCTTTACGCGATTTCTCCGGTCTCATGTTTCCAGAAACACGACTGGAAACCTTAACAAAATAAATCGGTGTCAATCAACAGCCGGAAGGTGTATGTCTTCGGTCCTTGATCTCGTTCCCTTTTAAGAGCTGCGAATAAAATCTCTGCTCGCTTCTTTTTTTTCGTTTCTTTCTCCTCTTCTTATTATCGCTAATATCACTGGTCGCACATCGGTGTTCCACTGAAACCATCGTGGAATGCGAACCGCTCCGATTTCAACCGCAATTCGACCGGACAAAAATTCTTAACATTGCTAAAACCGGCCGATGAGGTTATCGAATCATCCGCTTCGTACTATCAGCCCGTAATTACCAGACGCAATTACACAAACCACTTTTTTATCTACGTTAATTAGCCACACGCGCGTTTCAACGTCTGACTGTAATCGTAGATTACGCTTCGTTTCTGCACGCTAATCGAACGATCGTTTTCGATCGTGATCCGCTTTTAATATTTTCAGACGATTTTCCTATCCCGCCATCATAAAATTTGCAGTCGTTCGCCTTGTATAATTAGAGGATCCTTAACGCGCGAGAAGGAGAGTAACATTTCCGTTTGCAATTTTCATAGGCGAACGTTGTCACATCTATAACGTTATAAACAGATTTGTCATAATGTGCCATCTCCCAGAAAAGTTAGAAATTTTCTACAAAAACACATTCGAGAATTAAATAGAAATATATATGTCCTTCGGACATTCATAATCGGTGCATCCAAATAAAAAATAAGGTCGTAGGGAGTTAGGATGTATTATGGCATATGATTTTGTCATCTATATTTTTTCTGTTTTTATTTAAAAGAGAGCAGTAAATTGTCCCAGTTCCCAGAATCACCCTGTACGAGGACATCTTGTTTTCCACCAGTGAAAATCCTTAACAACATTCCAGTAAGACTTTTCAGTAGATTCTGCCAGAAATTAATTGGTTATTATTTATTCCCTGTAAGTGTCCAATATTCATTACAGCAGCAAATGATTCGTGCCGCTTTTCCCATAAGACGCAATGTTAATTCCGGCACGAATTATTTGCTCTTCCTAAACGTCCGTACAGCGCCATTTCATGCAGCGGCGAAACGTTCAAACTGTTAGCCAAATTTTGTTCCGAATCTACTGCTAGATGGCGCTGTTACCGACAGGTTCACGGTCGGTAACATTTGGCTAACAGTTTGAGCGTTTTGCCGCTGCATCAAATGGCGCTGTACGGCCAGTCTGTATCAGCGCCTTCTAGCGGTAGATTCCGAACTAAATTTGGCTAACAGTTTGAGCGTTTCGCCGCTGCATGAAATGGCGCTGTACGGACGTTTAGGAAGAGCAAATAATTCGTGCCGGAATTAACATTGCGTCTTATGGGAAAAGCGGCAGAAATCATTTGCTGCTGTAATGAATATCCAATATTTTTCATTTTGCATGAATAATTTATCTTTATTTTACAGTACAGACACAGAGGATTCTCCAGTATACACCCGCCAATTTTTTTAGTCCTTGAATAACAATTTCGGCCGATTATTTACAAGCACCACGCTCCGACAACTTCAACTCCGACAGATGAACAACACGTGCAACAGACCCAAGCAAATTGGTACAAAAAATAGTTGGGTAATCAGGATATTAATTTCGCCACGTGTTCATTGTATACATATACAAAATACAAGAAATTAGGGAAGACCAAAAACTATTTAATTGATTTCCACCTCAGTCCAAATAATAAATAATCTTTTATTTGTGAATAAGAAATAATAAATATATCATCTTTGGAATTATTTAAATAATGTTTATTTAAATAAAAAGTTTAGTTATTATTTGCAATTAAAATCACACGTTTATTTATTATTTAATTATTTATTATTTACAATAAAATTTGCCCAACACTGCCTCCATGCCTCTTTGCCTCACTGAACTCTCGGCTTTCCTGTTCCAGAGAGTATATGAGAGTGCTCACGCCTGTGGATTGGCCGTGCTACTTTTGTCTGCGCATCATGTGTAGCCGGGAACAGCTCCTACATCATCTTTAGCATGGACAAGATCATCGACTGACAAGATCCTACATCATCTTTAGCCTAGACACCGAGAAGATACTTTTAAAGACTGCCAATAGTATAGCAGTGGACTGATGATCATCTATTATAATTGTCCGTACCTCCCTGTACTGCAGTATTACACTAGAAGCGTGTACAATATACATGTACAATATACAAACACTTACTGTATGCATCTACAATGAATAAATAAAGACTATGTATTAAAATGAAATATCTGCGAATTATATTTATTGAACCACCAATTTTTCCCGAACGCCGCACTTGTCGTTGACTTGTACTACTGAATTTCGAATACCTCTTTCGATATCATGTTCTCCTAATACAAAGTTCCATTTTCGAGATTTTCAAAAATTTTCGCCAATTTTCGACCGTCTGACTTGTCGTTGAGTTGTACTACTGAATTTCGAAAATTTTCGGGGGTCTGACTTGTCGTTGACTTGTACTACTGAATTTGGCAATCGAAAATTTTCCAAATTCAGTAGTACAACTCGACGACAAGTCAGACGCTCGAAAATTTTCGAAATTCAGTAGTACAACTCGACGACAAGTCAGACTCTCGAAAATTTTCGAAATTCAGTAGTACAACTCAACGACAAGTCAGACGCTCGAAAATTGGCGAAAATTTTCGATAATCTCGAAAATCGAATTTGTATTAGGAGAACATGATATCGAAGGAGGTGGCACGATTTTCAGTAGTACAACTCAACGACTAATCAGACGGTCGAACATTTTTGAAAACCTCGAAAATTGAGTTTTGTATTAGGAGAACATGATATCGAAGGAGGTTAATCTAATTCTATTATGGAATATTCATGTGTAGGGTTGAGAAAAAAGAACACATTGATTATTGTATTTGACATTCTTTATTTTTCACTAAACATTACATTACAATATACAGTACAATATTAAAGCTGGTTATCGAATAATCATGTGTAGAGATGAGTAAAAAGAGAACACATTAATTGTTGTAACTAACATTCTTTATTCTTCACTAAACATAACATTACAATTACAATACAATATCAAAGGTGATTATCGTGGTGAGATGAGAAGAAGGTTCCTGGCATCAAGAATACGATGTAGGTACGAATGCGTAGGCTTGAGGTGGTTCGAGAACCAGGAACATCATGGGAGCTAGATGTGTAGCCGGTTCGGTGTGGTGTAGCCTCCGAAAATGTCTTCTCGCACAAGTTGGACATTAAATTATTGAAATTGTTAATTTATAAAAACCACACCACGTACAAAAAGGCCCTACCTAGCTAGGAAACAGCTAGGCCTGAAGAAACGCCTGGCGTTTCCACGGTTACTGTATTCGTAAAAAAAAATCAACAACTAATCAACTATAATAATAAAAAGAAATGTTGTTTGTGCACTCACGAGAAGCTGCTTTAGAGTCCTGGAATCAATAAAGAAACAAGTCATTAAAAAATCGATTCATACAATTCTATCGGGATGTAAAGAGTCTATTTAAATGATTGTCGAAATGAAAATAGGAAAGGGCGAGTGGAAAGTTATTATTATAATATGATATAATACGGAAAATTTATTCTCAACTTGTGTAATATGGAAAATTTATTCAACTTGTGTAAGCTGTACCAATTTTTCATTAATACTTTGGAAAGAAAATGTTCAACAATAAAGATTAATTGTGAAGACAGAGTTGGTACTTACATTCCCTCCTCCTTAAAACAAGCACGACGCGTTACCCTTGATCTCAGCTATCGATGTCGTCTGGTAATCAAGGTGGGTATATACATATAGCCTCGGACCAAAATTATAATATAAAACCAAAATTAATTTGAATCGAAACTAAATTAACTTTACTTCTATTACACGACACGAGTTAAATACGATTGTTCGTCACGACACAAAAGTGAATATCAAATTTATAGATGCTTTCGGCGTTACCGTTTCGATCAATTACTAATATAGCAATTTTGCAAAAAATTTACTTCTTTCCTGACGTTTCGGTTCCGTTTTGAACCTTTATCAAAGGTGGAAATTTGCTTTTGCTATAATAACTTTCCAATGTAAAAATGAACATTGAGAATTGATGTGTGCCAGTTGCTGGTTTGAAACATACTGAGCAATTTTGCAAACTTGAAAAATGAAAATGAAAAATGACTAATGTCAAGTATAGGTACTTGGAAATTTTTCAGAATCTTCTGTTCTTCCGTCGGATCAATAGGACACTGCCATTTGCGCGAATAAGTTTGAAGCACAACACAGCACATTATCCAAAATTGTGACAGCGAACGGGAACAAGTTACTCCGACCACGGTCAAAATAGTACTGCGGTTGTCACCTCGATTTTTCAAGGGTGGATTTAGGGGGGGGGGGAAATGTTGCGTTTGTTGATTGGACGGTGGTGTGTCGGCAGAACTTTAGGTTGAGAAGTGGGGAGAGTGTTAAAGAAATTCCTTTTGGTATTGTCTTCGGCAGTCAATGACGTGATTTATGAGGGTAGACCGCTCATCGCTTCGATGGGTATAACGTCCTTTACAGGTATATCGCGTAAACCGCTGGAGGAACGGTGACGTACGGTAAAATTTCGTAATACAATATTAATATTCTTATAACAATGGATATAAAGTATTCTTTTATATTTTACAACTTCAAATTTACAATCCGAATGGATAGACAGAATATCTATAGCCAAAGCGACAAACGTTCTATTGCTATTTCTACGTGCTTTCAAAATATGTTTATCCCGAATCCCGAATATATCAGAAGCGTACGAGCGCATTAGTCCTTATGTGGCACGCTAATTCCTGAAGCACGTATATGGATATATTTGCGCAAATATGTAATTTCCGTTTATTTGTCCACGGTCAATAGTCAATCGCTGAGTCACTAAAACCGACAGGTTTGAACAGATCGAAACGCCGGCTGTCGTAAAAAGAATTCGAAAGACGTTATGAGAAAGAAACATATCTTTTGTCTAAACAGCCCATACGATCAATTCTATCGCGTCAGCCCAGCAATAAATTGTGTAACCCTCGTGTCCGTTCCTGATTTCGCGATCTGAATCTGTCCCTCCGTGTAAACAGTTATTTTTCCATGTTCCTTCATTGAAATTTCTTGGACAAGGAGCTTTCGAACGCACAAGAATTTCGAAATGTAAATCGTATAACGCCATCGTACACTTTCAAGGACCGATTTCGCAAAAACTAAAAATGTGGTAAAAACGGTATCATAAAAACTAGCCCTATAAAAATCAATTTACATAGAGACGTCGACTGTTTCTTCGTCGACAATTTCGAAAGCTTTAAAAGAACTCGTGAAAGAGCGTCGTTAAAGTAAGAATGCCGATACAACTAATAGCTGGCTTCGCTTAGGGATCAAGGTCTTCAGAAGTCCTTGGCGTGACGTCGAGACCGTTGGGTAGAATCGAGTTGTAATGACATCAATTAATTAGCTGGGGCGTGAAACGTCTTACTCAGCAGAAAAATAAGCGTCAAATGTCTATGGTGTCTGTTACGTTCGACTGAAAACGAAAACTGGTTTACCGCGTGCGTCGTCGTGTCGGCTGACCTTGTCTTTCTTCGCGAAATGTGTCACTGCCATTGTTAGACTAGGCGAGCGGCTCGTTTTCTGATGCTGATTTATGCTATCTGCGTCCGACTATGTCAATTTCCCTCGACCCTTGACGATTATCTCAAAACCATCATGTATTGCGTCAAAAAAGGACGCAACAAGTCTACGCAGAAGTCCAACTATGCCAATATGGCCGTGCTGTTAAAACGTACCCCCTCCACGAAGTATTGAAACACTTTAGCAGGAAGAAAGTCATGGATAAGTTATTATTTATTTATTTATTTAAAGCTTTAATGTGGTCGGTGATCAATTTGTACTCCAAAAATCTATGATGGCTTTTTTAACAGAAGATTTTGCGCCCAGAAGACTGATTTTACAGTTGTCGTCCCAGGTTGGTAGATTGCCAGCTTCTTTTGCAGCTTTGTCTGCGACTTCGTTACCAGTGAGATTGCATTAAATATATGTACGAACAAAACGTAGAAAATTAAACCGACTATGTTTAAATAAACGATATCACGGACGTCACGCGTCTGTGACGGTGCTAAAACAGCGAACGCGTTGAAGAAACATTCGCGGATGAGTCGGTTCAACAATTATCTCGGATAATATAATTCCCGTCGAAAGTATGCGAACGAACAGGTGAGTCACTGTGGATAACAATGAATCGTAAAATCGGCGCAGATCGTTGACCACAAGCGAAGCGAGCGATTTTAAACTTAAACGTTTTGGCGCGCGGTGGGTCGAAATGATGAATGTTTCGTAAATATTCCGTGTCAAAATTAAAGAACTTTTTTTCTTTTTAAAGCTGAAACGTTGCAGAATATAGGAAAATAGAGAGGTTACGGTACGAACGCGTATTTCAACTTTGAGAATCTGTATTAAACTTGCAGTATTACAAGAAAATATTGTGACATGCGATAAATTATCGCTTTATCTGATTTCTATGAAAAGTTCTGTGATTTTGACAGAAACTTCATCGCTTTGTTCCAGCGCGCGGCGCACTATGGGCCAAACCGACGAAATCTGTGTCAAAATGAAAGAACTTTCGATAGAAATGAGATAGAGCGATGAAATTTTTTTAAATGAAAGCTGAAACTTTGCAGAATATGGGATAATTATGGAGATTGTGGTACGAACGTGTTTTTTAACCTTGAAAGAATTCGTTAAACTTGCACAATTTCAAGAAAACTGTGGTTTTTCCAATACCACGCGCGGAAAAAAATTTTATTAGCATGCGGCACATCATTTCCCAACATTCTGCGAAGTTTCAGCTTTGATTTTTAAAAAATGTCATCGCTCTATCTCATTTCTATCGAAAGTTCTTTGATTTTGACACAGATTTCGTCGGTTTGGCCTATAGTGCGGCGCTGCGGTCGCATTGTCGTAGAGTGGATTACGGCCGTTTCCCGGCGCGGCGCGGCGGCGAAATTGAAAGTGTCCCTAATTCGAGGCGATTCGGCTGTTTGCGCGCCTCTAATCGAGAAGAAAGTAATAAGCGTTGCGTAATATTCACTGTGAGAAACGAACAGACATATCCGCGGTTTCCTGAACTCGATCGATCCCTCCATTGCGCGACTTTCATAACAGTTTCTTGTCTCCCAGGTTCAATCGAGCTCGGACGAGCTACGATGATCTTTCAGCTTCGATGGCGATCGAACGCAAAATCGCAAACGATCGTAAATCAGCGCCGCTGATCGTTCCGGCATAAGTCAACGGTTTGTCGTTCATTAATTATCATCGCAAACAGGCGTTGCGCCGCATTGATGTGCAGGATGATGGCTGCGAAACCTAATCGCGACATGTTATCTAATGCGTTCACGTAACGTTGTGCGAACACAACGATTTTGAAAGTGCTTTCGCGCAGTTCATTCGAGAGCGTTGCTTTGAATGGACCCGTGGCTAAATCTTGGAATTTTTTCGAATAACGGCGGTTCTCTACGGCATTAGGATTTACCGTGTAGTTCAATTTACAGTGTTCGTTCGCGTTGAACGATCGTTTTCAGTATTTTTCTGATCTTTCAACAATCTTTCTCGACCGGATGCTGAATGGCGTGTACTGGATTAAATTGACGGAGATGCAGTCATTAACGGCTACGGAACGTCTTGTCGAGCGCAATACAAACTGTATAAATATTTAAGTAGTTTTTTCCCCGAACGATTTTTGCACGCGTCACTGACGAGGAGGCAGCGTGTGCTCTTGCACGGTGCACACTTCCGCGAATGCAGAATGCGCGCATGTAGAAATAAATACATTAGTAACTAGATGATTAGTAGCAGAATTAATTTTCTACCGGTGCGGTGTGTTCATTGAATTTTTATATAGAAATATGTTAGAAACGAAGTTTTACGGGTCGCACAGCTTGAAATCGAAACGAACGTAACAGCTCGATCACTTTCGGATGTTCGCATGTTTGTTTCGTTCCGGCAGCGTTTCAAACATTGTAGCAATATAGTTACTTCACTGGCCGATTTCAACATCTCGGAAACAGTGCGCATCCGTAGCCTAAGTTTCATAATTCAGAGTTCAATGCATCGTCGAGAAAGTCGTTAAGATAAAACTCAAGAGTAAATGATGCCGATCAATTTTCTTTTCTCTTCTGCGACATTATTCGACGATAAAGACGTTTTTCAATCGCTGTAACTGGCAAGAACCTTGTCACCAACTTGTTTCTCTTTCATTTTCAAGATGACATCGAAGCCGTTTTGCAGAGCCGCAGTCGTCACTGGTATACCGTCTAATGCGTCACGTTAAATAACCATGGAGGAGGATGGTGGCCTTGAGTCGGGTTCAAAGTGACACCTATATTGACACTCAACTTCTCGGAGGCGCAGCCGATAATTACGGACAGCGATAACTAGTACTGCACTTATCGATACGCGAAAAACATTAGCATAATTTCAATCCCGAAACGAGACGCGAATCCTATGTCGATCTGCCGGAAGCAATAAGTTCGAACCTGAATAATTAGCAACGACGATGATCGATGCATTTGTTCGCGTAGAAATAATTATAAGTAACATTTACATAATGCTACAGGAACGATTACATTCGCCACAAAATGTGGAAAGAAACAAATGATACAAAAAAAATTGTTTAACATTAAATTTGCTGCTTTCAGACTTTTTTCCCAAATTATCAACAACATACATGTTGCATTTTTTTCAGCAAGTTGTCCTTCGTGTAAAATAATCTACAAACACGGAACGCTTGCATAAAAGTCCATAGTCTAATGGCCGCTATTACCATCAAAATGAAAAATCCCAGCTAAACAGAACCGACAGTGTTCCCTCGGTAATTGTTAATGAACTTGGGAAGCTCAATTTGCAATTCAATGTCTCGTACAATATTTGCAAATCGGGGACAAAAATTACGCTTTCTGAGAGGGATTCCGGAAACTCTAATGAAAGACTATTTTTTTCACAAGATTCTTAATGAACTCGACGAGCCACGTAACAACGTGTGTCAAATAGATTTTCAATTGTAAAAAGACTGATTTCCAAGCTGGTTAATGAACGCGTATTATTCAATGCGTTTTTCCTTTTTCTTCTCTCCGGCAACGAATTGATCGTTATCCTCGAGCTGTCTTTTTCAGCGCATCCAATGCCGTCCGAAGACTTTTCTTCGTTCAGAGCCTGTCAACAAAGCAATCAAGATATAATCGCCAGTTATAATTGCGTAGAACTTGCCACAGCGATATCTCGCGTCTTCCACCGCAGAGACATATGTATTTCACGGTATACTCTTGAATATCCGTATCAAGTGACTCAACGTTTCGCGATTCGCGGGAACGCCAAATGTAAAACAGTGAAAGCAAAACTTCTACTGACAAGCCTCGCGTCGTAAACTCTCATTTTTATTTTGCCAATCCGTTAGAATATTTCTTCCCCTATTTCTTTCGCTGGCGATTATCCGGTAACTCGCAAGAATTTGTTTCTTGACACATCAGTGTATCTCAATCAATTTTTTCAATGTCTGTCTGTCTGTGTAAAGTATTATTTTAGTGCGAGGAGCAAAGATAAAAGTGTTACGTTCGTACAATCTGTCAGGTTTGAAAAGAAATAGAAAACGAAATATGAATTTCGGAAGCAGAACGTGAACGGAATTTGGATCCGATTACGCAGTTGCATCGCGAGTTCGTGTAAGTGTAAACAAAGACGTTGCGCCTGCGGAAAAATGCAGTTTGGTAATATAATCGTTGGCAAACCGCTGACCCGATTTCTAGTCCAATTTCTCTCCGTTTAGTAGCGAGGAACACTCGCGTGTAGTTTCATGCATCGAACCGGCTTTTTCTGCGCTAAACTGATTTACGTTGACCAAGCAAAAGTAATTGGCGACCGGCCTGATCCGTCTCGGTCCTGCGCAGCGTACTGTGCGAAAATTCGCTCGAGAACCGGCCGGCGACTTCAATGCTGGGCGGAAGAGTTCGCACCGTGCGATTTTACATAATCGCTCTGCACAATGTTCATGGAGAAAAGTAGTTAACTGGCGAGATAGTCTTCTTAATGGATTTATGATGCGTGAAGAAATTTACCTTTATCTGATGCCCCTTGTTATCTCGAACATTATGTCTAACG
Source organism: Lasioglossum oenotherae (assembly GCA_028455765.1). Lineage (NCBI taxonomy): Eukaryota > Metazoa > Arthropoda > Insecta > Hymenoptera > Halictidae > Lasioglossum > Lasioglossum oenotherae. The sequence goes on along the minus strand of CM052291.1, from coordinate 7,361,689 downwards.
AACGAAAGTGCTGCATTGCAACATACACGTAATTAATCGGCATGTTTTCTTTGTTCAGCTTTCTGTTGTCTCTTACAGTTTCCTAGTAAATTTTTAAAGAATCTCTCTCTCTCTCTATTTTTCTCATATCCCGCAATATGAATAATGCTTTAATTTAAAAAAGAAATCATCGCTCTATCTCATTCCTATCGAATGTTCTTTGATTTTGACATAGGATTCATCAGTTTTCATCGATTATCATAATGTTATTGTTATAAAAATTACGTTTACTTGCGACAATGTTAACCGTTCGCACTCGAAGCTATTTTCACTGGAACATAAAACATTTGTTCGACCTAGAATATTTCCATTCTCTAAGTTTCACGCGGTTATGAAATTGATATAATAACTCGTAGAATACTTGGATGTTTAGTAATTAATTAGATCGCAATAATGATACAGCAATTTTGACTGGCGCCTCAGAACTCGTTCTCAGGGACCACTCCCCTGGACGTGGCCCTACCCAAAAAGCATTCTGTTGGATCCACAGTGACAGCAGCAGGTTATGGCAGTATGAGCCAGCGCAGCGTCGTGTACCGTCGTCGTGCTGGTCGTTTAGGCTCGGGGAATTCCCAAGGTTTGGAAAAAAGGCGAATCAGACCGCAGACCTCGAGGAGAAAGGGCGACTCGAAGAGTCTGCGATGGCCCTCGGTCCCCGGAAAAATCTTCACAGTCAGGCAACGAATACTTACAGCTATTTAGAATAAGCCGGTCAGGTTCTGCCCCCACTTGCGATCTGGCCATTCTACCGACTGTGCCTCGGGACAGCTTCGACGGATTGCACAAGCATTGGATTCTCCATCCTGCAGCCAACCGAGTCAGTTCACAGTGGCACCGCGACTACGCCGCTTATGGCACCGCGACGCCGGTTCCCTTGTCATCGATCGTCGACATCCGGACGTCTTCAGGGTTGTTCTTCCGCTGGATCGGTGTTCTGACCTGTTCACCACCTTCGATCGAACCAGTGGGGACGATAAATTAAACTTCATTCAGCTCCACTTAGCTCTTCATTCAGCTGGAACTCTGTTGAAGGGATCCTCAAGAACCAAGTACATAATAAAGACGGTATTTGTTTGTGAAATATGTCGAAGAAGATTCCGGTGAAGCCACTGTAACCTGCTACAGGTCTGAACTGAAGGTCTGAACTTTGTGAAGTTGAGGAAGACACTTCGAGGTTCTTGATTCTTTCTTCCAAAAGAGGAGTGTCTTTGAATTAAACCTGATAGAGCAGTCGAAGATCCTTTGACAAGTTTCATCTGGGAATAGGACATTCACCTGGTCATCTACACTTTCTAAATTACTCCCAATCAGTGATCAATAAAGTTTCGGTAACTACTTTGGGAAGGTTGCTAGTCCACTTGTCAAAGCGTATTGGTTCGAGAAGAAAGTGGATCATTGTTCACTGTAATCAATCGATCTGCAAGATACGGAAGCTGTTCGAAGAGGCACTATCGGTTTCGCTGGGAAACACCTAACCTAAACTGGTCTGTGTGTGCAGTCTGGTCACTTTGGATGCTCGATTGTGATAATCAAGGGGGTCGTGGCAAAGTGGTCCAAGTGGAATCTTCCAGGAGTGGAGGTCCAGATATTGTGGATGATGAATCGGTCGGGTTGTTTATAGTGAGCCAGGGGGTTCGTGCGATATGCAATTGATTCGGGGAGACTAGCTTGAGGATTTGTTGTTGTCAATCGTCTAGGAAGTTGAGGAACGAGGTCCACCGTCGTTGGAACGTGTTGCAGGTTAGTGTGCATCGGAATCGAGTGGATCGAAGCGAAAAGGAGAGTTGAACTATTCACGTGGGAATGAAATGGCGGGAATACGCGTGGATATTGTTGCGCGTACTCGTCTAGTCCCAGATTAATCGAGCACTGGAAAAAGCTCGCTGGAAGACGAAGATATTTATCTTTCGGACAGAGTCTCAAAATTCTTCTGTTGCATTTTGTATTGTATTTTTCCCAATATAAAAGGGATTAAATGAAAGAGTCTTATTTCGTCTGAAAAGCTGAGTCAAAGTTACTGACTGTTTTCCCTTGATTGTCAACACAGTTTTTCAATCTTACAAACACGCAGGTATGTTGAAAACCCTATAGAATTGTAAACGACGATTTCCAAGTTCCCCGCTGAGTGATTTAACTCGTCGCGTCTTAGTAACAACTTCTTGGCATTGAATTGTATTCGTTGATCCTCGGTGCAGGTTGAAAAACGATTTTCATTTACGAAATCAGGCGACTGCGCAAATAGAAAAATAAGTGAACATCGTCTTTAGAGAGCGGATTTTATGCGTTTATGACAAAAATTAGTAGGTGTAATTTAAAACGCTGGAAACATTAGAAGGATTTCAAAATACTATCTCAAAGAAAGTTCTATTTCGCTGCAATTGAGGTATTTAGACAATTTTTGTTTTACATAACGATCCGCTGTCTGCCAATGAGTACCGCCGACGGGATTCCGATTAAATTGAATCTGATTATTTTATTCGCGATCTTGATCACTGTCGAACACGTAATCAAGCGATCAGACGAGGAAAAAACTGGAACGCGAGAAAAACTGGACACAACGACAAACAATTTGTTATGTAAATGTGGCATTTAGATATTTGCTGATGAAAAATTATCCGACCACAAAGTATATATCAACTTTTGTTTACAACGATTTCTCAAACTTGCAACAAAGTGACGATTCCACGGGAAAAAGCAGTATCGCGGTTTATGCAAATGAAACATAATCATAACCGTATCTAGGTTCTTGTATAATCAACGAAAAAGCTGTCGCCAGCCGCAGGTGAGAATTAGCCTAATCGTCTCTGATATCCGCGAACGAATGAGGTAGTGTGTTCTTTAATTTAGGCGACCTTTGCCGGTCACACTGAAAGAAATGTTCTGCGAATCACGCAAGGGGCACACGTGGATCGCTAGAGGGGAAAACGATTATGCCAATAGGAATCTATGATCGATCGCCGATCATAAATTTGCATTCTCAGTGACTGCGACGTCACAGGGAAGCCTTCTTTGAAACGCTTCGCGTTGATTCATGGGTTTCGGCTAAATTTCGGAGACAGATTTATGCAGCTTTTTTTATAACGTTCCAACGTAATTTTATTCGTCCATGTTTTTTTAATGCTGATTATACTAAATACACGAGCCTTTATATTTCTCCGTTTGTCGTTAATAGACTTTTTTTCTCATTTTTATGTGGACAATGTTTTTCTCAATGTAACGCAAAAGAAGATTCTGTTTCTCTAATTTAAATCGATTAAAAATTAAAAGAATAATCGATTGAAAACGGAGCGGAGATTTTCAATGGAAGTGTTTCAAAGTACACGTAGATAAAAAGTAAGTGACCAATAAAACAGAATTATTAAAAAAAAAACGGTTGTTTCCGTCAACAAACTACCTTGGCGGTTGATTAGTAGTTGTTTTTTTTACATTTCCCGTGATTCAATGACGCGTGACCTGTTAATAATCGTCCACGTTAATGTCTGTTCGCCTCGATCTCGATCCTCCACCTACCGACTGCAAGAGCGAATTTTATGACAGCGTTCAGGAAGCCTCGACGCAAATTCTAATGAGCATTGTCGCGCATTCCTCGAACGCCTGACGATGCAACCGGTCGTAATGACAATAAGAAATGCAATCACGAAACTGCCCGGGGAACTAGATCTTTATTGGCATAACGCAGTTTCCGGGTTTTTCCTTACGTAACGAACAGCTCGGCACGTTTTTTTCGTACAATTGTGAATAACAATCTGTGTGGCGCGCAAACAATACATAACGCATCGACATAACGAGTGCAGAAGACCGATCCGGCTGAAAGATCGCGCTTTAATTATTTAAAATAGCTCTAAATTTTCTAGCCGGTCAATTTTTTGAAATACGAGGAGAATGAATTGACGATGGGAATAAGGGGATGAAAGGGAATATTTCATAAATTGTTGAACCAAAGCTGTGGAGATTCGCCTGTAGATTCACCAGAAAGATTCACCTGTTTATGGCCACCTTTGATCGCTTTCCATTTCTTTGGAGTTTCGCGTAGACAAGGACTGTTGTGAGGTAGGCTATGTTTCTTTTCCAATGAACTTGCACGCCGCGCCGGCCTCCATAAGCAAGGAGACCGAGGATATTCGTCAACCCGCGTTGACCAGCGAGGTCGCAACTTCTTACAATTCTGCAACCGCGTAAACACGATCTCGTTTCTTATGGTTATTCATTAGAACGCTTATTGCTGACTCCACGCTGCTGTGATATATTTGTTGACAGGATCGTTGTTGCGTTTGCAAATTTTACGAGGCACGAGGAAACCATTTGGAAATGTTATAATTGCGACATATTCTTCATTTCATTATTATTCAAGTTATCAAGATTCAGATTAGAGCGAGGTGAACAATGTTGAGAATAAAAAATTCATAAAGTCCTTAGACTTTGGGCAACACGGTGGAGTAAACAATTTTAAAAACACATAGCATTTATAAATTACTCGCAGCCAGAAAATTAGCCAAATCGGTCCAGCCGTCCTCCCGTGATGTCGTGACCACAACGAACAGCATTTCATTTTTATTATATAGATTTAACGTATGTCGCAATGACGACGGTTTCTTCTGAAACGTATAAATAATCATGCCGACTGAAATATGCATATTGAAATTCACCGGCGCGTTAATACCAAGTTAACCGAAAGTAATTCCGTTCGAAAGGTTTAGATATCACAGTTTCGAATTAATTAGGCTCATGCCCGACCGCTGATCGCCTCGAATGTTGGCAAAGCTTGTGCAACCTTCGATTGCAATCGTCAGAATTTTTCATGCAAACGTAACTTAGGCTAATATATACGAGTGTCTAAAATATTTCACGTCTATACTTAATTTGTATTCGCGATAATAAAATGGCACAAGCGTGGTCCGCTTGTTAGTTAATTCGATCATATTCGATGACACGAAAACGGTGAACTGCAAATCTAAAATGTTAGATAAACAAATAGAAGATAATAAATGACAAGAAACATCCGAAACTGTGCGATTTGACATTTCAACTTCTCTGAATATTTACTTGAACCTAACGCTCGAAAACGGAATAATATAATACTAAATTCGAAGTCACATAAATTTCCTCTACATTACGCAACACAAATCTATCTCTTCTCTAAATCATTCCGAATTCTTTCATCCTATTAGGTTTATCTATGAACGATCAGTGGCCAATGAAATATTTATTTATTTACTCGAGCGAAATATGTCGGGGTCAAGTTCTCACGTGTGGTACGCTGTCTGGCCAGAGAAATGTTAAAATGTCGCAGAGACACGATTTCATCATGATTATGGAAGCGACTGATGACTCGACTACCTTGTAATTAACAAATTTCACGATGCTCGTGTTTCACGCTGTCTCGGCGGTTCGTTGAATTCGAAAATAAATCTACAGAAGGGAAAACAATGATTCATCGTTCTCGATGCCGTTGCACAACTCCCAACTGCATAACGAAGACACGGTCAATGAAAAGCTGCGTATTCGAGTCTTTTGTAATGAATTCATTAAATCAAACTTCTAAGGTAAATCATTAGAATCGTTAAACTCATTAAAGAAAGGCATTTCTTCGACGAAGAAGATATCTCGACTAAATCCATTCCAAAAAATGAACAGATTATTGGAAAGTGTGCTACACCGTGTACGAAGTAAAACGAGCACTAGAAGTCCAGGAATGTATCAAGTTATTCAACAATAAATAAACTGAACCGGACGGTGGAAGGTGTATGAATAAATTATTTTCACGAATTGTGTGACCCTTGTTTCGCCGACTGGGTGTACAAATGAGCAATAAACGAAGCGGCTGTAAACTGGGTCACCGGTTAAATCCAAACAAACGCGCACGACTAAAGCATGTCCAATTTGTATCGGCGATCGGGGCATGATTCCCGGTTGCGCAACAAGGTCGGTCAGTTTTTCGAAAACGAAAGTGGAAGTGAAAAGGGCGTGGATTCTCTCGGAACGATGCTATAGTATAGCCAGGGATCGAATAACGCGAGATAGTCTCGGAGAGGGAGTCGATTGCGCGTGTTCTAAACCGCTTCTCTGGCTGGCTGGACCAGCTGGCCATAGGTGAGAGTTTGTTACGACATTACGTCACAGACGAATTACAAGACAGCGATTATTACGTAGAAACCGGTGACGATTACCTCGCCCTTCACGATTATGGAATCTTACGGGCTGACCAAGCCGTCTTGTGGATCACCTCGATTACTGTGATGGACGTTGTCCTTCTGTAAACGAGATGTAACTACATGTCGTTACTTTCAAGTTGCTCTCGAGAATTTCAAATGAGGATCATTTCTTTGGGGAGAGTTTTAAGAAATTTGTTCTCAACAGTTGGCACAGTCTCGAGGTCCTTCTGGAGGAGTCCTCGAGGAATCCTCTGAAAGATTTTGTGAACTCACCATGATTTTCGAGAACCGAGACATTTCTGTTGACTGAATATCATTTGTGAAGCAGTAACAATTTAACAAAAGAATAACAAAAATTCTAAGAATCTGCGATTTAAATGAATCACAATGCCTATAGCTTTTTTATGCAACAAACGATTTACATAGATTTACGAAATGCATGTTTGAAATTTGCATTGCAGGCACAGATAAAAAGTAGAAAAATCAATTGCGACCGATAATAATTTAAAAAGACAATTATGGCTTCAATTTTGAGATAGTTATTCGTTCCTAAAATGTGTACGAATACTTTGTACACTCACTGTAGATATTATCAGTAGTATGCATCGTTCACCGGCGATAATGATTCGCGAAATAGTTGAGACGTTTAGTTGAAACGACTAGTATTCTCTGTGTGGTCGTTTGTGAGAGTGCACGTGGAGACAGGTGAAGCCAGGTGTAGCCATAGTCGAGATCACTTTTACCTGCCGGTGCCTCTTACTCACCTGCTATTCATACTAGGAAGTGTCTAAGACGTGTATGTCTGAGATTTAAACATCGAATTTCGTGAAACGCACGCGCGCCGCTATTATGGTATCGGCTTGATTCACGATAGACTGGCTGGATTGTTGAGAAACCGACGGCGTCATGAACAAATTTCAAAACACGAGAAAAATCAGTTAAGAAATGATTATCTACCGAAAACGAAACGTACAATTTTCAGCATATCGTGGCCTTGTTTATGGCACGATGGACATTTGCATAATAATTTGTTATCTTTGCAGAAATGGAGACCGCAAATCCTCCGTCAACGATAGCCGCCACCTCCTTTGAGCTGAAAACAAGGAGGGCGCAGTTTCAAACGCAGTCTTCGACTTTGGATACAAGAAGAAGGCACGCGGTATGCGTGCGAAGAGCCTGCAAAAAGTATGGGCCTAAAAGTAACCCTAACATCATCCTGGATGGGCTGAACATGACTGTGCCGAAAGGCTCTATGTAAGTTTACTCCAATAAAATGACAAGTCATCCAAAGGAATCATGTCCTGTGAAAAAGTCCAAGTCCAAAAAAACCAGATCGTGAAATATTTTGAAGCAACCATGCGATGTTCTCTGTAGAAAATGGCGTTTGTCTTTGACGTTGAAGACTCGATGACGTCAATTCTTCCTTGTAATGAACAACTTGAATTATTTTCTTGTATTGGCTCGTTTTTGCTGTTCTGTGTACTCCAAATTGATGTTCCTCTTTTTCCAAGGTTTTTTTCTCGTTTATCACTGGATAAAAATAAAGTTAACATTCTCCGATGTGCAATGACATCGCAAGATTTGAATCTAGCATGGTTGAAGGTGTGAATACCGTTTCGAGAATAGGACAAAAAGGCCATAAAATTTCGAAAGGCCAGTTTTTAAAATGGGCAAAGTCCGCGCGCGACATGTATTCACAGAAACGCGTTATTCATCGTCGCGCGCCTTCATATTTCTGCTGGCTTAGTCGACCGTTTAGCGTTGCCCGGCTCTGTATAATTAATTTTCAACCTCGGGCTATGCTTCGAGCGCAAAGTTCACGCGCGAAAATATTTGCTAGGACGATGACGCGACCAAATACATACAATGTCATTTTGTTATCTATTTTTGCACTTCTCTGGACAATTACAGATTTACGCAATAAATGTCAAACGTGATTCATGATCTCAGAACCGATAAAAAAGTATGCGTATTCATTATCGATTCAGCTCTATGGATCTGGTACATCCAATTTAAACATACAGTGGATGTACAAAGTATTCGCACACTTTTTAAACACGAATAACTTTCTCAAAATTGAATCCAATAGCTTCAGTATTTTTTGAGACGTTAGAACGATTACTACTACGTCAAATTCATTCGGGATATCCGATCCATCGATGCAAATATATTTCTGTGCAGATATGGTCTACTTGGTGCGAGTGGTTGCGGGAAGACAACGTTGCTATCATGCATTGTTGGTCGGAGACGCTTGAACGCGGGCGAGATCTGGGTTCTGGGTGGTAAACCTGGTTCCAAAGGGTCTGGTGTTCCTGGTCGAAGAGTAGGCTACATGCCGCAGGAAATAGCATTGTACGGAGAATTCTCTATACGAGAAACTTTCATTTATTTCGGTTGGTGCGCTGGAATGACAACAGAGCAAGCGGACAACAAGCTGGAGTTTCTCGTCAAGGTAATTTCTCATCTTACCCTAATCAGCCTGCACGAGGTAGATACGTTCAACGATTTCAAAGCACTCATAGGCTGGCATCTACCTGAAAACAACACCTTCAGATCCAGAAATCCGATCGTCAGACCCGGAAACGTGTCTAAATGGATTCTCTGCGATGGTTCCAGCAGTGTACCATCTGAAAATGATAAAATTCAACGTAGTTAGTTTAGTCTAACGTAAAATGAACTGTTACAAATTGCAAATACCATAAATATCGACAGGTCCATATGCATTTGTAAACGAGTCTTCTTTCGCAGCTGCTGCAGTTGCCATCGGAGAATCGGCTCGTGAAGAACTTGTCCGGTGGTCAGCAAAGGAGGGTATCCTTCGCAGCAGCCTTGCTCGCTGATCCGGAATTATTAATCCTAGACGAGCCGACCGTGGGCGTAGATCCTGTTCTCCGGCAGAGTATCTGGGATCATTTGGTGCACGTGACAAAGGACGACAACAAGACGATCATAATCACCACTCACTACATCGAGGAAACGAGACAAGCCTCCATTATCGGGTTGATGAGGGGTGGGAAATTTTTAGCAGAGGAGTCGCCGACCAGGCTAATGGAAATGCACAACTTGGACACTTTGGAGGATGTGTTCCTGAAGCTGAGCAAACGACAGAACATGGGTCTGAGACGGAGGAGCAGCATTCTCAGCAGTGTCACCGGCGTTCCTCCGGAAGTCGTACGTTATTGTCGATACATTGTCGTTCAACTACTGCGTGTTTATTTATTTATAGCGTTTTCTGATTTCCTAGGATGCCGATGACGAGATGAGCGGAGAGTTTGGCGATAACGTCAGCGTCTCCAGCAGAAGGAGGAGCATAGCTGTGAACGATGGAAACGTAATCTTCCTTCTTGTACAGTTACAATCTGATTAATTTGCATCGTTGCGATGCGGCATTCCCGTGATACGTAGTATCTTTTGACTCGGCGTCGTTGTTTAAGAATTTACAGCTTTCCTGTGACCATATACACAGGAGGTATTTAATTGTGAAATTCTTCGTAGAATTTTCGTTGTTTTAATAGTCTTCGTTAAACAGGTGCCGGAGCTACCGCCGGAAGAAAAAGGCTCTTCGAAGTTCAAGATGATCGATCCAATGCACATGAAGGCTCTCGTGTGGAAGAACTTCCTGTGGATGTGGCGTAACGTAGGGTAGGTCAGGTTTAAATAAGAAATATATACGTGCTCCGGAAAACAGTCTATCCAATGTATCTTCGTTGTTTCTTCCAGGATAATGCTGTTTATCATAGGTCTCCCGGTGGTCCAGATCACCCTGTTCTGTCTCTCGATCGGCAAAGATCCAACAGGCCTAAACATAGCGGTAGTTAACCACGAATTGAACAACAGTATGGAACCCTGTATACCAACGGAAGGCTGTGACTGGCACAGACTGAGCTGTCGGTTTCTTAATCATCTCGGGGAGAGATCGTTAGAGTTTCGACCGTACGATAACGAGGCTGATGCGAGGAACGCTGTTGCACGAGGCTGGGCCTGGGCTGCCATATCTTTCCCTGCGAACTATAGCGAAGCGCTTTCCGCGAGAATCGAGGAAGGCAAGGATGCTGACGAGTGGAGCATCACGTACTCTAATATGTTCATCACTATGGACATGTCCAGTGAGTGAATGATTCCGGTTTTAATATTAGTAGCGTCGAGCGCTACAAATGATTCGCTTGCGTTCTCTTACATAAACTGCGAACGTGCATTTATGGAGATTCAGTTTCAGTTTTTGTTGTAACGCACCTCATTACCGAATTTATCGAATAATTTTCAGTTCTGATTCTGCGATAAGGTAGTTCTAAGAATTCGTTGGTATAAATACCTGTTGTAATAGATATGTTTTATGTGTTTTTTTAGATCAGCAAATTGGCCTGCTGCTCAAAAGAGACTTATACAACTCCTATCGGGACTTCGCTAAAGAACTGACTGTAGCTTGCAATTACAGTAGTAAATTGGCAAGCATTCCTGTAGACGTAAGTCACGCTGTACAGAAAATAATAATTGAATTAATAATTTAATTAATTAACAAAATACTTTGCTCTGTCTAGTTCAAAACACCCATCTACGGTCCATTGGAGCCGAACTTTACGGATTTCGCAGCACCTGGAGTCATCTTAACGTAAAAACTAACATATATTGTATACAATACTAAACCATTCAGAATAGGCTAAGCTAACGAACATAATGTTTCAGAATCATCTTCTTCTTGTCCGTCGCTCTAACTTCCGGCGCCATGTTGCTGGAAAGGAACGAAGGTCTTCTGGAGCGATCTCTAGTATCTGGTAATGAAACGAATTGGTCAAACATAATAATGCGACAGTGTTCAATACAGTACAGTTATTTTCATTCGATCGACAGGTCTCACAGGAACAGAAATTCTCTTCGGCCAGATCATAACGCAGTTCGTGGTGATGTTAGGACATACAGTTATGGTTCTAATTGTTTCCTTTGCGTGCTTCAAGATCACTTGCGAGGGAGACATTGGTTGGATCAGTGTGCTGACGATGCTAACTGGATTGTGTGGCATGTCTTTCGGTAAGGACAATTTATCGTTGTCCTCTCATACCTTTTTTTCTTGGTGAATCTCATCTTTTAATTATTACAGGATTCGTCATTGCCATTCTCTGTGAAAACGAAACAAGCGCTACCTACATGGCAATGGGTTCTTTCTTGCCCATTGTCATGTTGTGTGGCATCATTTGGCCCATCGAAGGGATGCATGTTATTTTGAAATACATCAGCTTCGTCCTGCCTCTGACGAAAAGCACAGAGTCCATGAGGTCCATGGTAGCTAGAGGGTGGACCATAACCAACCCCTCTGTCTACAATGGCTTCATCTCCACGTTAATCTGGATATGCGTATTCCTGACACTTTCGATACTGTTGCTTAAATTTAAGAAAGGATAGAACCGTGTACATACGAGGAACGAAACAAATTGATGCCGTCTGGAACCCAGTTTCCGGGAAAATAGTCCCGTACATATATAGTGAACTAAAATAGCAAGTGAATTGTGCGAGTGCATTTGCCTCTGTAGAGTTGTCTTATCAGACTCGTGAAATATTCTTAAGGATTGTGTTTGAAGTATTTATATAAAGATCCCGGGGAAAGGAGTGAGTGAATTGTGCGTCGGAAACGTAACATGTTCTTTGCTCAACGTGGTTGTATTATATTTATTGTAGGTATTTTTTCATACTAGTAAGGAATAGTTGTGGTACTATTTTGTATATGCGATGCGATAGGATATCTTTCAGTCGTGTTTCTATAGAAAGACGCTGTACACTGCTTAAATTCGGTAAACGTACTCAGGTACACATCTTTTTATAAGTTGATTAAATATTGACGTGAATGTATATATACGAATAAATTTTGATTAGCGAGATATATTCTAGTAGAAAAGAGGATTATCATGTATTTGAAAAAATACAGAAAATCAGTGCAGTATATTGTACAAATCATATTTCCATAATTTTCTAGCCGAGAGAATAACCATTTCAGCCACCAAGTCCTGCGACCGTAGTCGCGCCAACATAATGGACAGGTCAGAGCGAAATCAATCACCAGGATTCCTCTAAAAATATTTTAATAGAAGTCCGCAGAGGTTGGTAAAAAACAATCGCGATAAAAAAGACGCATACAGTAAATTGACATCTTTTTAGAAACAGTCTCGCAATAATTGTACAGAAAATCCATGATGCGTATGAAAATGTATATGGTGTGGTGATAGTACTGTTCGAGACGCGTGATTTCATTTAAGCTTCAGTTTTGTAGTTTCTTTTTTTCTTTCAGGAAAAAAACGATCGCGTTAGCGTGAACTTGTTCCGATTTTTAGTTTCGAATCGTCTCGAATCCTTTCCCTCCCCCTCTTATAGTCATGCACGGAATCGGTTCAGAACATTGCGCGATGTGTCCACGACGTTCCGAGGATGATTCCAATCCTGAAGGATTTCAGGGCGAACCGCTCCTATTGTTCTCTGAGCATCAGATCAGAGAACTTTATTCCTCATGCGTCCAAGGCTCTCTATCTCAGTCTCCAACACGTCTCCACGCTGAAGAAGCAATCATGCATTAATTAATTTCATTCTGAATCATTTCCTTTTCAGATTATCGTTAAAAAGGAGTTCAAGGTACCTTTAAATATTCAGGTGGTTTACGTGTGAAGCCCACTCCGGCCGGTGTACCAGTTAGAATCACGTCTCCCGGTAACAGAGTCATGAACCTAGAAACATAGTTGCACGTTCAGGCAGTTGCAAGTTGCAAACCAATACCAGTAAAACGAAGTGAAGCATGAATGTGTGGCAGGGTTGAACAGGCTACTTACTGTGAAATGTAGGCAACGATTTCATGGGGTTTAAAGATCAGTTCGTTGGTGTTGGCATCCTGTTTAATGTTGCCGTTCACCCAGGTTTTCACGGTCAAATTGTTGATGTCGCCTATCGATTCCTTGGTGACCACAGCCGGCCCAAGCGGGCAGAACGTGTCCATGGCTTTGCCCAGAAGGAACTGGCCGCCGTTTCTCTTTTGCCAATCCCGTGCTGTGATGTCTTGCGCCACTGTATAACCGAAAATACAATCCTCGCCTTCGTCATTGTTCAGTGCTTTACACTTTTTGCCGATTACTATCGCGAGCTCGGCCTCCCAGTCGACTTTCTGCCGGAAGAATGACAACAGAACGATCAATAAACTGAAAAGGATGGTAAATCTAAAAGATGGTAGGTGGTATGCTTAAAAAATATTTTGAGAGAACAATGAAAATGAACTTTCTCCGCAGCCTCAGCCGATAAAACAGAATGTTTAGTCTGCTGACTAAATTGAAAAGTCGCGAAACGAGTCGATCCTCTCTTTCTCTCACCACGGCGGAGAGGCTCCTATTAATAGTTCGCGAAAGTCCGTTAACACGTTACATAATCGATGCAACTAAATATAAACGGTCGCTGCTAAAACATAGAATGAGCGGCCGGCGCCATTGCAGATTCAGATCCCGTGATCGCTCTTGAACTTACTTCCGAGATCGAGGGTAACATGACGTTGTCGCGTGGCCCGACGATTGTGCTGGGGAATTTACAGAAAACTACCGGACTTTCTGGCGTCGATGCACCTTGCTCTTTGCAATGACCGCTATAATTCAGGCCGATGCATGCCAGCTTATCCATCTTGGTCACCGGCGCCAACAAATTCACCTCGCCTTCCGGTACGACGCTGCGTCCCTCGGCCACGATTCTGCAAATTGCAATCTCTTCGGTCATATGCTCATTCATTTCACACTAAACCTACCACCTCATAAAGATACTTCCAAGGAAGATGACTGAATAAATTTTATCATTCAAACACTTCGCGTACTAGAAATTATGCAGACTCCAAGCAAATTCAATTATATCACGGTAACACGTTCGAGGACGAAACTTTAGCGCACATGCTAGTTTTAACGCTTGGTAGATCTAGTATTAAATATTTTACGAAATTCTATGTACAGATTAGTACAATCCAATCATTGAATTTAGTGCTCGATTAATTCGTCATCATTATCAAGAGAAAAAACCTAACTCGAATTTAGCGTTACTTTTATCGAACAGAGCACTGGCATTAATTGTTTCAATAAAACTTTGAACTAACTCCCAAGCAAAGCAGTACCTACAATATTATAGTCATCGTTTAAGGGTTAATTTAAATATTAAAACCATGCAGATGTGTTTGTAAGTAAGTCTGTAGTTTTACAACTTTGTGGTACATTCTGTTTTCGTGAACTCTATGACCATGCAGAACGTATTCCTGTGTGATGTAAAGTGATAAAATCGGAATCCCCGAATAAATCTTATCACCTGATTGGGTCATTATCTCGGGGCCCCGGAAACTTTGGAGGAAACGTAGCATAAATATCACAAGCACTTTGTTTTTAAAATAATCAGCGTACTCAAAGCGGAGCCACTTCAGCATTCTCTGACCGAAGCTTCTTTCCTTGTAAACAACCAACACTTGATTTGTATCACTCGAAATAAAATTCTTACGATAGAATAAGTAGAATAAAAAATAAATTCGATGCAATACTGCCTTTATAATATCATATTAAAAGTTAAAATGTGAATGAGGATTAATGCAAGGCCGCCTGCTGGTTGTTTCAGCAATTATCACAGCAGGCGCACTTGAAGTTATATTTGGTGCACACAATGGCCCATTGAGGACCACTATCGTTAATGAAAGAGGATCGAACAGGGCGCCATTATGACGGCTCTCATTTTCCGGATAAAACCATCCCTTCCTGTATTAATTCTCCTTATGGAACAATTCTGGAGCTATTATACCAATCTTGACCAGGACACCAGCTGTGCCTTGTATCGACAAATAAATTCCTACCGAGTAGAAGCCTGAATCATTAGGAACTAGAACTTTTTGTTTACTTAAAACAATGTGTTCGGTTTCCAGTCCACCTGCGGGTCACTCGAGGACTCGAACATATGTTCACCATATCAATAACCATTGTTTATAAATAAAAAACGATTAAAGGTATTCCTGATTGGTCATTGAGAACGACCTAATTGAAAAAACAAACAGTGCAAGCACGCGATAATGTCGTAACCGGATGTGATCGAGTAAACGATAACCGTGAAGAAAGAAACCGATAGGCACTAGTGGTATTCTTAATTGATCAAAAACGATCGTTGTAAAAAATTATCAGAACACGGATGCCGATCTCTCACGCGAAAGATACGTTTATCGTACTGCTTACGGTAGGCTTAAATAGCAGCCTCGTTATCGTTGTTGTCTCAATAAAACCAGGCAATTTTAATTTAATTTTAATTAATTGGTTACAAGTTAAGTTGCCAACATTGGTTACAAGTTAGGTTTCTATGCATCATACTAAACAAGTTAGGGTTCAAGCAGCAAGGATCATCGAAATACATAGCGGGTGACCTGTTTTCTCGAGGAAGCGAGTCAACTTGGGTGTTCGATAAAAGGTTACGTGTGCCTTCTGTGTATAAACAAACGGAGAATTTCACGATTGAATGTTCACAGACACATATATATCATACAAAACAATGCTTTATCAAGGGTGTAAGGTTAAACAAATATCATGTCCACACTTCTGATGGAACCAACCTCTTTATCATATCCAACAGGTCGACTTCGTCTTCCCTGATAAAAAGAAACGGTACATGGTGAAAAATGCGGACACAAATGTTATAAAGCTATCTTTATCGTTAATGCGAAGTTATTTTCGATAATAACGAACCATCCTGTATATATGCAAGCTTGCCATGCCCATACGGTGCTAATTATAATTAAGTTTTTTCCCGAGGCTATCTCCGCTACTGGTGAACGATCTTCTTGTTTACGCGAAATTTCGTCAAGTATTTATGTCATTTCGTTATCAATCAATGGGCCAACGCGGCGGATGCCGATAAGGAGTCACTTATCGCGAATTTACCCAATTGTTCAGGCATCCAGCCACACCTACCTTTTAGCTTTCTTCAAGAGGTCATCGCCACCTTCCAGGAACTTCTTCAACGAGTTCGGAATCCTCGAGTCCACAGCCGACACAGCGATTATGTCCCCACCCTGTTTGAGCTGCACCCCCAAGTGCTGGGGTCCGCCATTCTTGCCGACGAACTGCACAAACCTGCAGGAACAATCGAAAAATACTTCTCTAATTGTAAGTGGATAAACACTAATCAATCCTCTTAAGGATGTTCTGGAGGTACAATGGGAAACAAAAGTACAAGAAATTCGAAATCCATCAATATATTGGAAATGAAAGCCATTCACGAGTATATTTTGCATTAAACTTTTACGGATACTTGTACCCTCTGTAGCTATACATATTCAGTGGTCTACACTTGTCGAGTTTCCATGCTAGCGAGAGACAACACGATAAATTTGACGGTTTGTAACAGTTTATAATTTTTTTCTCTATAACTATTTAGTGAATCCTAATAAATTTTGAACATAATTAATTACATAATTTTTACTGCATATAAAAAAACTGGAATGTCTAGTTGCGTTTTTTCAAGGTTTAAATGAAGTGGAATTTTATGACTCCATAAGAAGACGTGTTAAAATGTGCAAACTTTAAGTTGTTATAATTCTTAAACGGTGCAGTGAATCGAACCCAAACTTTGGTAATTGCATTAATTTAGTAAGAATTATATCTTGTCAAATTTTCATAAATTTTGTTGCGTTTTTATATACCTCCAGAACATCCTTGATATTAATTGTTGTATTCGTTCGACTGTGCTAAACTACTACATACTCCGCTAACTTGCAATATATTGTCAACGTATTTTTCGATCAAGTTCCGTTGTATCGTTAATAATAAAATACTAATTAACGGAATACAAATAATCGAAACTCGCACTTGACCTGGCAAATATAAACATGGCGAATATCAGCAAATATTCCTAATGAAATGATAACTCGGTATCTAAAGGTTTATGATAATTCTGACCTCCAGCATATGTGAACACATTGAGATAACATTGGAACATAGAGACAGATATACATATTCCGAAAGGTAATAGAAAAATATGTGGTTTAATAAAAACATTAAAAATCGAGAATTTCTATGGCTAAACGATTTCAGAAGTGAAACAACCATTTCACGCATCGATTTCGAATTTTTTTATGATTACATTACTCTAAAGTAAGATTTAATTTTTCATTTTGATTACAGCTTGAATATCATGGGAATTCACGTTTATCCGTTTGATTTCAATTTCTCGTTGAGAAAGATGTTTATATACCTCTCGGCATCGTGTTGTGTAGTGCATTCTTGACATTCGCGACACGAACCCATTTCTCGCATTAAACAGGTTCCCGAGAAAGCGAAAACAAATTCTTCGTCGTGAACTTGCCTCAGATAAAGAACAAAATAAAACAACAAAGCTTATCGTTGTAATTCGCGTGGCTTGAATTCGAAATGTGTATAGATATTTTAAAACGTTGCCCGAGTATTTATTTTCAATTATAAAGGATTTTTCATTCGTCCATTCTACATAATCTAACCGATTGTAAATAAAAATATATTGTGTATTTATAAATATTTTCCATCAATATTGCGAGCCGCTTATATTTTTACAATTACATGCGCGTGTACAAAGATAATACATGGATTTATTTATTAGCTTATACGCGCTTATCAACGTTAGTCAATAGTTTAACACACGGTAAAGTGGAGCGATCAAATGAAAGTGATTTATGTCTTCATAACCTTCATTAGTTTTACAGCAAAATTTTATTTAGGAATCAACGAAATTGTTCAGGATTGCCTACTTATCGTTGTGTAATTTTTGCGAGAAAAATCAGTCTCGCGAATGAAAACATTCGCAAACATCTTGGATAATTTTATCTGGAACTGTGCTGCCACCTATATCGCTTCGACCGCGTGCTCGGTCAACATAAATACAGGCATATGTGAAAAATTATGTAAACAATTACTTTATGGGGGCCGATAAGGAAAAATTAATGTGACCGTTATCCGAGAAACCTAATTAGACGTCTGGATTAGTCGATCAAAGCAATTTCTTTTTATCTCATCATCTACACCCACTGTGCATAAAATGATCTCAAAATTATCGCTACTGCAATATTTTGCATTTGAACAAATTAAGTTCGAATTCTACACGAGACCTATAGCTTGTCGTATTAGTATAACTCAAAGACCTGATTTTCCAGTTAGATTTTTAATTTGCAACGAACATGGACGCCTTTTGCTAGTATCTATTTAATCCAATGAGTGCCAATTTCATTTTTATTAATATTTCATCAACTCCAGTGAATTTCGCCTGGAGATACGAAATGATTACGCCGATCAAGTCATTTTTCAGCTCCGCCCTCCTAAATTCACGTTATGTAGCTTTTCGACAGCATGTCTGATTCGCCGCTAAGTTCAGCGTGCTCTCTCACTCAGTGAACGTGCAAATTCAGGGGCTTTTACAGTAGATGACATAATTACGTTTGATCGAACGAATGCGGGTGTTGGAATTAATCTGATTAATAAATTTTTTTTCGCGCCGAACTAATCCTCGAATTTCGTTGAATCGATTGCTGTAATTCGTGTATTTTCAACTGCAGTCAGTGACACCGGTAGACCGATTATCGATCAGGTGCAAGAGTCTTACGAGAACTTGCCTCGAATTAATCTCATAGGGCAGTACATGTACATAAGTACAGTCGTACAGTCACCGGTGGCTATCGATGTATTGTAAATTTGTATTAGTGTATTCGGCACAGCATGGCACAGCATGACCTCACCGAATACATCGGCGAACCAGCCCACGTTACCGTGAGAAATTGCGTTCGCAAACGCAGCCGTATTTATTAACAGTAAAAGCCATTTTATCCGAGCGAATCGATGTCCAGTCGTCGCCACAGCGTACATGGTAGCAAACGGGAAATTGTGTGGTGATTTCAAGCAGAGAAACGCAATAAAAAATTCCGCGCGAAATTCGATCATCGGCAGTGTATTTATTAGAGCACCGGCTTCGTTTACTTCATTAGGCGCATAGATACACCGTTATCGGTTCGACATCCTTTACGTTCCGACTCACCTCATGTCGAGTGTTCCGCTCACAGAGAAATTCCTCACGAGAACGCTGGTAATGAAATGCGTGTTGCTCTTGTCGGCGCACGAGTTTTTGAACGCGAAGCAGGCCCTGCTAAGCAATCGTAGTTTCACGCGATAAGGCATTTTGCTAAATGCGGTCGTGCTGCTTCTACGTGAGAAAAAAATCGTGTGCTGTCGATAATATATAATCTCTGTTCTCGTTGATCAGAAAAAGACAGCCGCCGGTGAACTAATAGAGACAAAGCATTCGTCGCGAAGGACGAACTACGACTGAACACGTTACGCCACTCTAGCGTTCCTCGAACCATGGTGGGGTGAGCCACGTGATGTCGGCAAAAAAGTTTCTTCGGCTTCGAAAGTCACCGATGATCGATCCTATCGTGATTATCTACGGAAATAAACAATCCACGACGTGGTCTTCAATCATATTTACTAACGTATCGATTCTATCCAGAAAACGGATTAATCGATAATTGATTGGAGAAACATGAGCTTGATACTAGTCCGGTACCGGTGTCCTTCCGGTTCGGACACGATCAAACTTCCGGAATTAGATCAACATTAAATGAAATTTCTACTTTGTAACTCTGTCAAGTCCTTGATGAATTATTATTTATGGTAAATGCACATGTTAGAATGAATTGTACTGCGGTATGCATTTATAAATGAAATTCTATATCTATACAGCGGAGACATTTAGGGTATCGGTTTCTTTCTCGAGTAAGGAAATTCTTCGCGGATGTGGTATGGATTGTATGGATCCTCTGGGTAATAGTGAGGCCTTCTCCAATATTTTGTCACCATCTTGTCCAATAAAAACGATTGTGTTGAATTTGTAAACACGTGTTGTCTCAGTCTGCGTTTCCGGGATTCCTTCTTCTTCCACAGTTTCGAGTGGCGACCGGCCTTAGTTCTAATCCATATGCCCCTGTGATTGAATGAAGTGTGTTAACAGAGATCTCAAGTATCATACATCGTCGTTTCTGTTATTCCTTACCAGTTTAGTCTGTAGAATCGTTTGAGTACAGCTTTGCAAGTTTTCCTTTTCCCTTTTCTCCTGGAGAACTTTGTAATTGTTCTCACCGGTGTTAGACTAGGTGAAACAGTTGAAGGAAGAACATTTCCTATATATTCCTGACTGTAAATTTCATTAAATTATTAACTATATTCTTGCTTGGTACGTTACAATTTAAATAATCATACCGTGCCACTGCTTTCGGTTCAATGCTGCCAATGCTGTTCCATCTGTTGATAATCGGAGAAAGTGCTCCGAAATATCTGTTCTGTGCATGCAGTGCTAGAGGATGTCGTTTTAAGGAGTTTGTGATAGCAGCGACATTGGCACGAGCGACAATTCCTAGAACGTATAAAGAAAAACAAAGATCACTATCATTTCTAGTAACTAGAGTGTAATAAATCACGTGTAATAAATGAATTCAGATCTTGATCCGTGTAATATTAAATATATAGGTACCTGTATATTTACATTAGAAAATAGAATGCATAATTACATGTGTACTAAGGATGAGAACACTTAACAGCAATTGAAACGTTTTTATACCAAGAAATGTTGTAGAAGAGAAAAGAAAATTCAGCTACATTTATTTGAATGTTTAAACATTGATTACAAATGAAACAGATTTTACTTTGTCTAAAAAGAAACGCGTAACATTCATATTTGTTAGACCCTGTTCAAATCTTCATCACGAGTCTGACTCGTTAACCCTCTGCTGTATCATTTTCTTTACAGTTACAGTGATTTGAATTTTCTTTATCCTGAAAATTGTCGTAGAAGAGAAAAGAAAATTTGTATTTTTATTTAAATATTGATTACGGACGAATCAGATTTTACTTCGGCTAAAAAGAGAGGCGTAACATTTATATTTGTTGACTCGTTAAAATACGGCACGGGGTTAATTCGGTGCTAGTTTGAACGCGAGGTTTGAATAAGCGCGCCCTCGGCCCAATTCCGGCGTTTCTCACTGTTCACCGAAATGGCTCCGCGGTGGAACCGAACATAACCTACAAGACACGAACTTCGAGCGATTAACGCGCAACGATTTATCGAATTTGATCGAATAATGGCTTAAAATGAAGCCAACGAACTATTCTTTGGTCAGCAAGAGCTACTGGTGGTAAAGTGACAGAGAAACGGAGAGTACGCACCTCGAACCGCGGTACTAACAATACGCAACATTCTTCTTTTCGTGCAGTCAGTCAGTGACCAGCTGTTTTGTGCCGTCGTTCCCTTTTTCCTTTGGCTGCCTGACCGGCCACCCGAAAGATGTTCCGAATTGGATTAAAATTTCCGTGCAACGGTGTAAATAGGGTATGTAAAGTAAGTACAAGAGAAATGTACGTGTTCGCGCGAGTTCGTTGTTCTGACGACAGGCGAGACACCGAGAAATTATGAACGGAATGTGGGTAAAAAGTACATCTCGCCACGCAACTGTCCGACTATTGTCGCGACGTTTCACCTAATAATATTTCGTTTGCCGTTGTTGTTTCTCGGGATCTTTGAGAGAAAAAGTGTGTGACAGCTGCTGGAATTCGTGATCGTGCCGCGTCGAACGGGTTTCCGCGAGTTGTCAGTGAATATTCTCGTCGACAAGACCAAGGTTGCGCGCCTCGTGTGACAAGATGGCTTAAATTTAGGAGCTTACATAATTCCAGACGATCTCGTTGACACCTTTGTCCTTTCAGATCAAAAAACACGGATCCTCCTCCAGACCCTACTTGTCAACCAAGTGCTACGAACCACGTACACGAGTCAAATGCGAATCGGAGTGGAGGTAAGCGAACGAACTTTCTGTTTGTTTGTTCGCAGATTTTTACAATTGTCAAACATGTCATTACGTGCAAACCGACAGAACTCTCTCTTGTCGTGTTTCTCCACCTCTCCGAAAGCCTATACCAATAGAGAATTATACGTTTCTTAGATTTCCTATGTCATCTTTGGGTTAGGTTTAGTTTTAGGTTATGTTTGGCACAAATATCTTGGTGGAATTTACTAAATATTCTGTTTTTCTAAAGTCCATCATACTTTCTTCTATGTTCTCTGATTGTTCAAAATATTCTACATTGATTATCAAGAATGTTTTTATAATATTTATATTCATCCAGTTATTACCATACTAAAAATAAACATTATGTATTTCATTGCGCACGTCTTGCATGTTATACAGAACAGGGCAGATGAGAATATTTTATGTAAATTCAGTTGTATGTTTTAGGTTTTTCAAGGATGTTAAACTTACGTCCAGAATATCTGGACATAGGTACTCAACTGACTCGTCCAAGAGGTATACAGAATTTAAACCTAGTTGCATTATATTGTGCTTGTTACATAACAATGTTGCATGTATGCGCTAATTTCGCATTGGCTGTTGACTTTGTTGCAAGAGGTTTAAGTACTGACAATATACAATGCTTTTTTTTATAACGTTTTGATTATAAATTGTTCAACTCTAAGCTTTATCGTTATTTGTGAAGTTGTATTATTGGTATTATGTTTAAACATATATCTTCTAGTTCAACCGAGAAAAGTCGAGGCGGAGGAGCACTGATAACTTTGACGGCAGTCGCAATCGGAGCTACAGGAATCTTATACTATGCAAAAAATAATCCAGAATTCCGTGCGACACTTGAAGGATGGGTACCAGGCACAGACAAAACGATTCAGATCATCTTTCAGGAGGAGTCAACCTATTTCGAGTTTATACGTTCATTCTTTGAATCGCTCAAGCAATCGTTAGTACAAATAGTGAGAAATACTGCTGTTTTAGAATAGCCATGGAGTATGTTGTTAATAAAACGTAAATTTTGTTTTTAGGATCATATCTGCCGTTTTTGGAGAGACCTCGAAGTCGGAAGGTCAGAAAACAATAGATTGCACGAATCTTGAAGATTATATACGTGAGCCCTTACCATTGATTCCCAAATCCTTCTTACCTCTAAACTCCTTTTATTCCTTTAAACGCAATGTGTAAATGATATTAATGTATATCCATAAAATGTTTTGTTTAGTGGTGTGCGAGAACCCGACGATCGGGATGGGTCAGGATAGTATCGGGTCCTCGCACACCTGTAGTTTTGTTTCATGCTGCGATTAATTGCTCACTAACATTTTGCAATAACATGTGTGCTGTAGCGCCAAAGCCAGCGTTTGTACCACTGGTTGATAAGAAGGAACCACCAAATAATGAACCTTATACTGAAATAAGATTGAGTAAAGGAGAGAAGGTAGAAATCGGTACGTTTTTTTATTTAGTACATTCATTCGTTCGTCGTATCAACAAATAAACTAATCTGTGCGTACATTTTTAGTTGCAGAGAAGCCTGCTCCTCCTGTTAAAGATGTACCCAAAGAATTGGTCCCGGAAAGCCTGGTGGAGCTGGAAACTTTATGTGGCCAAACAGCGTCCAAGGTGATCCAAGCTTACAAGGAAGCAACATGTGCCATTCAGGATTACAATAAAGATGTGATCAAGGTATTGGAAAGCACCGACGGTGCTGGTAGTGCTGTTTGGAACAGGTATTTAACTTTTGGTGTGGTTTGTATTATTTTTACGGTCTCGCTGGTACAGCAAAGCATTTTTACATTACAGACTGGAAGAAGCAACGGAGAAGAGGAGGAAAGGAATTCAGAAGGCGGAAGTACACAAGACCGAGGCGTCGGAGTCCCTCAGAAAAATGTTGCACCTAATCGACGATCCTAAACTGGACGCACCGTCGCACATGAAGACAGCTGCTCGGAGGAACATAAAGAAAATCTTGTCCGACGTCGACGACGCTAAGAACAACTACGAGACAGAATTACAGAACGGCAATATAACGGAGCGTTATTGGAAGGAGGTTAAAGCAGCTCGCGAAAGTCTGAACCAGGAGCTGCAGATCCTATTCTCCGGTATCAACATTAACGAAAAGGAATTGACTCTCGACGAAGACTCCTTCGACTTGTTCGTTCTCCATATGCGCAATAAAGTGAACAATTTGCAAAAGGAACTGGCGAAACTGAGGGTAAATGTTTTTCTTGATTCTCACGCGCGATGCAAAGACATTCGATGGTATTTGTACATGTTAATTGTCGCATTACAGACAGTGAACGAGACCAAATTGAAGGCAGCGTTGAAAGCGTCCGGCGACGCGGCTACCAAAGAACAACTGGACGAACTGGTGTGCCTAGAATTAGACAAGGAGAAGTCGATCCTCGAGGAACAGCTCAACTTGAAGGTAGGATAATTAACTGTAATTTGTGCAACATTATATTCGGAATGACCAAGTTTCGCGAATCACGTAACACATTTGCAGTTTCTATATAGTCGCGGTCGTATATCTAAATGAAATAAAGCTGAACTTTTCGACGAAGCCGAGAAAGATTCAGCGTCCCGTATTGCTCGGTGATAATTCATACGCGATACCGCGAAAGTTTGGATTTATGGTTTCGTGCATTTATTTTAAAATTATTGCAGTCCCAGGGGAGCATTTAGAAACCTCTTGAAAATAAAAAGTCTAATCCGTTTGGAATTTAGAATGGTTTCATATTATTCTGGTAAAAATTTGCTAGGAAGGTTTCTTGTTACTATTTATACGCGATGTTTCGCAAAGTGTGGCACACGATCAAAGTAGAAACAACTGTCGTAAATTATGTAGGGAATGATTTTACCTGGCAAGCATGGTTATGCAAGTTTGTTATAACTTATCTACAGAGTGTCCAAAATGTAGTTGCTTGATATTATCGAAGATACCTTTTGGCTTTACCGATACACATTTACTTTGGATCATTATAATCAGATAGATTAATGTTGTATTACTATATTGATATAGATTTTATGTAGACAGTTCGAGGATTAGATTTTCGAGCTCGAGAGTTACAATAGCTGTTCGCTCCGCTCCCATTACTGTGTCGTCAATTTCGAAGGATTTTCGAGTTTGAGAGTTCTAATAGCTGTTCATTCCACTCCCCGTTGCTTTATCATCAATATCCATATAATAATTATGGTAAATCGGGCAGCTTTAACACTGTATTAAAGACACAAAAACACGTAGTACATATACTTGAGACTGTTACGAGGAAAATAAAAATTAGTGTTAACGACGATAGACTGAGATTGAGGGGTTCTATAAATCTCGGAGCCGTTTGGGAAAGCTGTGAACGTTTCCAATGAATCAGGGACTGTCGAAGAAGTGGATATTCGATGGAAATGAAGGATGTCTATAGGTTTTATTGGAACGTCTGTAGAGAGTGTACCAGTCGATGTTCCACGGGCTCGGAGTTACAGATCCGGTTGTTTTATTAGTAGCAGATGTGGAGACAATTCCACGTTGCACAGAATCAAAAGGAGGATCAATATTCAATGTTGCCTGGGAAGTTCGGTCGTTACGTTTTAGACATTCCGGTATACAGAAGCGTTTTATGGTACAGAAAGAATTTGGCATTGGAAAGGCCGGGTCGTACATTGTCACACAGGCATTATGTATGTATACACATGGGATGTGGCATATTCCATATCCTGCAATCGTGCATGTACCTGCATATATCCGTCGTTTTGGCATCAGGCGAGGAGAAAAGGGGGGTGCACGAGGGGTTCCTGCCACCCTTCGGGCTTTTTATCTATTTCCATTTGGCTCGTTGCCAATATTTCGCTAGTGGAAGGCAATATTATCTCTTTAGACTAGCCCCCGACGGTATATTCGGCGTGTACGCCGCTAGTCACACCAAGCATCGCAGGGAAAACCACTACGACGACGTCGCGCTGTCGTCATAGTTGTCTCACGATTTATGTATATACCGGGGCCCGTCTCCTGCTTTCAATTTTCTTCGGTGTAACGGCATTATAACTGCTTCCTGGTATTTGGGGCAGTCCCGATAAAAGGGAAAGCATCGATTTTCATCGTGGGAAACTGCCCTCGAAGCCTTCATTAACTTGCAATTATTTCACAGCTGTAGATTCACCCCTAGGATAACCATTACTTCTTATACTTTGACGTCGGACGAATAAAATGATCGAAAGGGTAATAAAAAGCAGTTTTTGTTCCCGTAGATAGGAAATACAGTTTTTATGAAAAATCGTAATATCATCGTTAAAAATATTTCTGCATTTTTTTAATTACCGCGTTCGAGTTTACTCTTAACCGAGGGATATTCTGCGGGATCATTTTTTTAACTTACTTTCGTAAACGGCAGACTGTTTTACCGTTGTGCTTTGTTACCGAGCTGTTTGTGGTGTAGGAGGACTATGAGCAACGCTAATCGTAAAACACGCGAAGCACTCTCTTCGTTATTTTTATGATAGGAACGTTGTTGCCGGTTTAACTTGAAAGCCCCGTTCTACACAAGTTTCTGATGAAATCGATTCCGACAGATTGGATTGTTACATTCGTGCTGATTTAAACATAACAACTGGGTCATCGATTTCTATGCAGCATAGAAATCGCAACTGAATTCATTGCAAAACGGGGGGAGCCACGTACAGAAATTTATTTTTCCTCTTAACAATTTTGATACGTCACGAGTAATCCTACAGAAGTACCAAGTTCATCGCCGATTCTTTCAATTAAAATTATAAAGAAGTGTTTTTCTGTGAACAATGTTAATAGTTAATTCTTGTAATATTTTTTCTCGTGTTTTCCTGCCCATTTCTGCCAGAAACGTATTAAACCCTGACCACTGACAACTCGTCGCAACAAAAGCAATTAACGAACGAACGGATGGCACCGTAAAAATTTCATTCTAGATATGCGAAGATCGCTCGCTGTTTTATTCCCAGCATTTTGGAAACCGTAAAAGGGGACAGTCGTAATTTAGCGATTAATCGACGTAGCAAAGCGCGACAGATAATCTTACCGAAACGGGATCCTATTCCAACTTTCTCGACGATCTTTACCTTCGGCTTTACGATCTGCCATGGTTTTACGACTTTTGCATCGGTTGGTCGCATAAAATTCTTGAATCGGCGCGGCGAACCGTTCGAGTAACTCACAGTCGTCGATCGGATCACGATTTTAGGCGAGAATGGGTCCGAATGAAAATTTGATCGATCGTTTTACCCATTCCAGTTTCCACGAAATTTCGTTTCCCCCGGGCCGAGGTTAAACATGCGGTTCTCTCGTGTTTCCCTCCAATCATCATTTCAAATATATTCGTTTAATCGGCCGGCATTGAATCGCGGGGACTCGGTTTAACATTAGAACCCGGTTGTAATGGCGGATTAAACATTGCTGCCGTCTCTTATTGGAACGGGAACGGATTCCATGATCCCGGTCGGTTTTTAATTATTCATCGGCCGTTGTGCGACTCGGTCCGACGTGAAATGACTCGGGAACATGTAATGCTTCTTCGGCAAACAGAGCCACTGATCTTTCCTCCATCGTTTTCAATTCGTAATCGGACTCGCCCGTTGTTCCGCGACCGGATAATGAAAATTTCAATCGCTTTGTTTACCTCCCCGCAATTTCGAATTAATCGTCCGCGGATCTTAAGTTAACACGCGCGAACTTCGATACAGAAGACGTGTTTATTTCTTCTGCGTGTTTTAAAAGCGAACACGGGACAGATTTCTACTCGTTACTAACATTTAAAACCAGCTGGGACAAGTTCACTGTTCTGTTTTCAGTAAAAATGGAGAAAAATCATGTGTCATAAACGTCCTAAATTCCTATTTTGTATGTAGATGCTCCGTTGCACCCGCCAGCTGTAATTGCACTTTATTCTTTAACGCAACTTTTATTATCCTACGTCCTATGTATAAAAGTACTGACCCGAGGTGATCGAAATGTCAATATTTCATGTGCTATTTGATATTTTGTGTTCCTGTAGTAAGGATCGTTTCTGACACAGATATCTCGTGAAGTATCGACAATTCGATGATCGATGAGTTAATATTTCTACATACCTGTACATTGTTAGATTATAAAAATTCAATCAAGCTGAAAACCGAGAAAAAAATCATTTCGCCCAGGTACTCGAACATCCTCCGATAAATCGAGGAGTGGAAAGGTTGGGATAGAACCCAGACCGAACTCGAATTGTAGCTCGTGTATACGGTTTTTATCGCGACCCGTAGGGGCTAATTCCAGTCGTTCTCCTGAGTTATTCTTCACAGCAGCCATAAGGTCCGAGAGGCCATCTTGGACCAAGAGGCACTGGCCGGCAGGAATCGATTTCTGTTGACGGCGGTGCAAAGAAAGGAAAAGATCGGGAACGTCCGATTACATCTGTCTCGAGCGTGGGAATTCCTCGATTTACGAACGGCCGCATTTCGCGACAACGCTTCTTCTTCGGGTAATATGTTTCCCAAAGTCGGCGGTTCCCGCCCGTAAAACCGGATATACGACCCGCGTCACCCTTACGCCTGGCCCTAGTTCCGGTGTTAAGGATTCCCTCGAATCTTCTGGGACACACCGCTGCGCTGAAATACCGGAAACATGCCCGCACGGCCAACCAGCGGA
This sequence comes from Lasioglossum oenotherae, assembly GCA_028455765.1. Lineage (NCBI taxonomy): Eukaryota > Metazoa > Arthropoda > Insecta > Hymenoptera > Halictidae > Lasioglossum > Lasioglossum oenotherae. The sequence goes on along the minus strand of CM052291.1, from coordinate 7,333,002 downwards.
AACGAATAATCCTGTTATCGGACGCTGCTTTGTCGTCACTTAGTCCCTCGTTTAGCCCGTGGCCCTGAGAAATATCGCGGGATACCTGTATTCAGGGTGTCGCTTTGCTATCTTCGCGAAAGAACTTCGACGCGTTCGCTGAATTATTAGTCTGCTGTCTACGAAATGTCGTTAAACAAACATGACTTCTTCCGAAATAAATCTTGCTCGCCGCTGTAAGACAGCGGATTTTTGTGCGGAATCAATTTCTTCTCCCTTCTATTCGGTAAAACGACCAAAAAGAATATCGTATATCGAGTTCAACATTTTTGTTGTAAAAAGGACACTTCGATCTTCAAATCCGCAACAGTTTCGACAAAATTTGAATGATCGACAGACATTTCTTGCCAGCAACAATCGGAGATCCTGAAGAGTGGCTGCTCGCCGCCACATGTTTTACATTTTCGCGACATTTCGCGTCTCCCACGGGGAATCAGCGAGGCCTCGATAATCGTCGGTCGCTGGAACAAAGAAAAGATCTCTCGTAACTCGATCTCGAGATCCGGAGATGCTTGCCTGGAAATTGTAGCTGCTTTGTTTTGCCGGCTGTTTCGTGCGGAGCTATTGTCCGGCATAAGAACGAACCGTTTCCACGATAGAGGCGGGTACAGGGAGAGTTTTCGCGTCAGAAACTTTCATGGAAATCGTGATTCGACCGACTCGTTAATAGCTTCAAATCCTTCCATCCACCACGTCCATCCCCGCACTGCCCCCCGTGTCCGCCCCCCACGTCGATTCGTAGTTAGTCCACGATTCCGGGAAAATTGCTCTTCGATACCGCGCGCCGTTGATTCGTCCCGATGGAGATTGGTAGCCTGAAATCCGCCGGAAGCAGCAAAACAGTTTTGCGACGCGTCTTGATACCGCTGTGTATTTGTCGGCCGATTTTTTCACCGAGAACAGCTCTAATCGTCTAATCAAACAACGAATAAAGGAAAATCAATTTGTTTCAGTCCATGAATCTTTGGATGGGATGTGTTATGTATGATATAAAGTAGAATCCGTTTGGTATGGAAACGGCCGCGTCGTTGAATTTTCATGGAGAAATAGAAAAACTGTGAAAATGGATCGGAGGGAGGGGTAGAAAAAAAATCAAGAGTATGATAGCTGACACCGGGCCGGTGTTTCCCACGTCGGGAAAATTAAATTAATCGGACGGCTGGCCGTGTACGGTAGCGAAGGAAAAAATATTGGGCAAAGCCTGTTTTCATCCCGCGAACGGAACGATCCGCCACCGTACGCCGGGTAATCCGGTGGATCGTTCTCTAATCCGTTTTTCGAAAATTAAAAATTGCTTCGGCCGGTGTCGGCGACCAGCTGCTCTGATCGCTCGGGGACGCCGGATCGTCTAAATCGAATGGAAATAGAACGGTTTGGTTTAGATTATCCGATCGACTGTGCGCTTTGTCATCGACGGGATTTTCGAATATTTTCCTTCCGCAGTTGTGTGTTCCGCTTTACACGTAAATAAACTCGATCCGGATCGTGGACTTCTGTGCTTTATTAGCACATGAAACACACACAGGATATGAAAATCATTAACATTCGTCGATGCACACGTTTCCTTCTGTTGAAAACATTTCTATCGTTCATAAAGAATCGCACAAGCGACTTTTACTATATTTACATTACACAGGGATACTCAGGTGTGAACGTTTTCGTTCGCGCAGGATTCTCCAGTAGCCTAATCGACAAGGGAAGCGACAATTCCGTTGAACGATCAAACAGATGTTCGTCGACGGTTCCGATTAAGAGTTCTAAGAGTAATTTATTCGACTACAGGAGAGCGTTCGGGCAATCGGCTTATATTCCTCGATCTTTACGGAGTAACTTTCGGATTTCGTAGAGGAGCAGGGAACTTCGTCGAACTCGTCTCTAAGACGGTAATCATGCCTTTCAACGCCTGAGAGGGAGAGAGAAAAGGGGTTCCCTTAGCTGGATCGCTTGGAAGGATCGAGTTTAATAACACGAAACTGATGGTCGACGATCGATACGTCCATTTCCGATCGACGCCGGTTGAAAAGACATCCGGCTCGAATAGTTTCTGCTCGAAGAGTCCCCTCGGTGTCTATGGCTGCGATTCCGAATCCTCGATGTCACTCGATATTTTAATATTCAACGGTGTGTCCCCCTCGAACCGACCGCTATCGAATTCCTTTTTGACTCAATAAGAGAGAGAAAGATGTCTTGAACGAACAGAAGACCCAATGGGAAGAAACTCCTTGCGAACGATTTGTTTGCAAATTTCTCTCGCCCTGTTGCTGTTTTATGCAGGAAGCGTGTTTGATATGCGACTTTCACTTTGGTATTCCAGATAAAGTTAATGAATTTCAAATTTTCGGGAATATCAATTAGCAGACAGATACTTTCGATTTGAGGTTATTGTTGTTTGGTAAGAGAACATCGTGACGAAGAGGGCCATCATCTAATTAGTATAGCTAGCTGTAATCCTCATATGCGCGGATCGATCCTGTTCAGCCTAAAGACTAGCTACTTCCCGGCAAAATAACAACGTGAGCCGACAAGGTCGACGTAGGACGAACGACGGCTAGTTGAAAGCTCGGAAAATGCCAGGACATCCAGTATTAGGCGGCTTGTTAATGGAAAGTCCAGGATAACCAGGGCTGGTCCGGGACCTCTCGCAGAGATCATCGGGATCATCATCCGAGCCAATCGAAGGATTTGCTGCGGCCGTACCAGGACTGCCGGTGTTCGCAGACCTGTCGATGATCTCTCTTCACCGGCTGACGGTGTGCAAGCTCTGGTGGTTGTCGGCTCGGCCGGGCGTTAATTATTGACACGGCGTTTCTGTACATAGAGGCACGTCCCGGCACTGTCCCTGAACCGTTCGAGGAACAAGGATCCATGGGCGTATCGCGTATAAAGTACGTCAGGCAGAAAGCGAGCCGAGACACACGATATTCTGCGAGAGAGAAGGACGGTCGAATACGACGACAGAGCACCAAACGAGGAAACGACAGATCAGAGGGGTCTGGGTCACTTGCCAATCAGGCCAACCCGCGCGAAACCGCGGATAATTAAAAGTCTGATTATGCTCGGGTCTCGAGACGTGTTTCCCGGATCATCGAGTTTTCGATGGAGCGCTCTTTATCAATGAATGACTGGGACTATTATGCGTGGACATTACGACACGTCGGATAAAATAGAAAATATAATGGAACGATTTTGATGGAACAACGTAAAAATTTCATTTTACAACGATACAGGTTACGCGAAAGGAAACAGTGTTATTTAGCAGCATTGAATTTATTAATTGTGTCGTTTTAAGGAGTCATATAAACGATATAAAAAGAACGCGAGAATCTAGGAATTTTTCCTGGAGAAACAAATGGACCTTTCCCGCAAACGAGTTATTAGTTTAGAGTAAATATATTGTACATAGTAATTTTTGGATGGATCTGGTAGACGAATTCAAACGAGAGTACGTTATCGATAATATCGCCGTACAGCGGTATTTAATTAAAGTGGGCAAAGAACACAGGTAACTTGCCGGGAAAGATGTTATCAAGACAGTAATGGTAGCGTAAATGAATAGTTGTACAGGCTCGCGTCATGTAGCAATGCCGGCGCGGCGACACGAAAAAAAGGCCGCGAGGTCGAACGCGGCGCGCAACTTTCATTCTGGATCTAGAAAATTAATTTCCGACGTGACCTACCGTTGTAAAATTGGATAAGTTCGTAGAGCGGCGCGGCGAGGACTGCGGGCAATTTCCGTCTATGTAGCCTGCCTACGTTTCGTGACTTTTTTTCGCTTGTTGTTCGCGAACAGTGGTCTAACGATCGGGGTGTTAGATAGAAACTTTGGCTCGTGGAAGGAAGTTTGCAATTATGGGGAGGGGCGACATGAATTTACCGTCGAAAAGACTTGCCGCGGCTTGCCTCCTGTGCTACTTTTAACATCTGATCGCCACTGTTCCACCGCGCAGTCCCGCGATTGTTATGCAAATGCGAGTTCCCCGAACTAATTTCACACTTCGGCGTGCGTACGCGAAACGTAATTGGTTTATTGTCTTATCGAAATTATGAGAACCGGCTGGGCAAGATTTTGCACAACTATAATATGTTCCGCTTAGCACATTCTCCGATTTTCAATAGTTTTTCTGTAGTATTGATTTACTATCTCTATCTTAGTAGCAGGGGAGCAAGTAATGGCGGTAGGGGAGGAATGATGATAGGGTGATTTGGGGTTCCCTAAGTTCCGAATCTCGCGTTTAGACATCACTGAGTAAGGGGATTCTTAGTGATTCTGTCTGAAACGAACATAATATGGCTAATCATCAATTTACCTTGACTACTGATTTCCTTTCGATCCAACTATGGCTACGAGATCACCAATTTTCTGTGTTTGTAGCAAACGCGACGGTAACAAACGTAATCAAGAATAATTTTCATTTTATCTCTGGCAGTTTGAAGCTTCTAGTCCCGGGCGGATAAAATACGGATAATATGTTCTCAAGCGATTTGAAGCGTTCCCGGCGAATTAAAACGTTATTCAATTTATAATACCAGTTAGGCCCCAGAGAGAGAGATTGCTCGTGAATATTTTAGACAAAGGACGCGTTAAAATTCATCAGGTTTGAGGAGCTCGGAAGAAGGTGAGATTGAACAGCGATGTAGGACAAAGACCGAAGGTATTCAACGAAACCGCCCCTTATATTTCAAGACACGGTTTTCGGCAATGAGGGCGTGCACACGGGCGCACAAAACAAATGCATCGAGTCCCTCGTTTTAGAGAGAGAGAGAGCGCGAGAGAAGGAGAGAAAGGAGGCGCATGAAACAAAAACAAAAAGATAGAAATGTAGAGAAAAGGAAGAGGAATGCGTATTCTTTCGGGTTGCAGCTTGCTCCGCTCCTTTTGTTTCACGTTGTTTCGCATTGAAGATTGGGCCAAGTGCACCCTTATTTCCCCGAGTTTATAAGACGCAAGACGGAGTCGCGGGGATGCTTTCAACGGGATCAGAATTATTAAGCTCAGTCGCGGAATATTATGAAACACTTTCCTCCTCCGGAATATCTTCATATCATTCCCCCACCCTCTCTCTCTCTCTCTCTCTCTCTCTCTCTCTCTCTCTCTCTCTCTCTGAGGCGAGGCTCTAGCATTGCAAAATCTCGTCGTTGCCAGATTAAACCCGGTGTCCCGCGCCCTTTCACGAAATTTCGCCATTTTTTCCCTGCTTTTGCTCGATTCAATTCACATATGTGTTTCACGGAGAACTTTCGAGTTTGCACAGACATTGAACAGACCATAAAAATAATGTGCATAAAGATCTATAGTTCGATCACAATCGTTCAGGTCTTTGGATGACGATCACTGATGTTGTTTCGATAATTTTGTCGGCAGTTGCTGGAGGAGCAGAAGAAGTTCGGGGACGAGATGCGACGGCAGCTGAGGTTGCAGGAACAGGTGCACACCGATCATCTTCGAGAGGCACTCCAAGCGAAGGAGCAAGAGGACGGGAGAAACCTGAACCGTGCACTCAACGAACAATCCGAGGCCGACGGTCTCAAGTACAAGTCACAGCTCGCCTCCATTGTTGGCAGATTACGTGGCCTCGAGTCGGCGCTCAAGGGTGAGTTTTCTTTACCTGTTTACTCAAAAAAATCCGGTTTCCAGTCAATTTCCCAGCTTGTAGCACAGTAGAAAGACAACGCGCGTGCGTACAGGCTTTTTGAAAGTACGTACAAGAAACAATGGAAATCAGCAAAGCTAAAGGACACAAGCTTAATTAGGTTCACGTGTCCTAGTACTCGCACTAAGTAGAATTGGTCGGTCATGATCAGACGCGCCAGTCGATTCCCATTTAAACAGCAAGCCTAGTCGCTAAATAGTGATCCTGGAACTGCTCGATGAATTCTTGTTTGATTAGTAGTAGCTTGCCGCAGTGTAGCAACAATAGCATTATTTTAGAAAGCCTTAAGTGGTCCTCGTTTCTAAAATTTTCAAAATTTCAGTAGTTCAAAGAACGCGTTAAATGCATTTCATCGGTATCTTCGGGTCCGGAAGCTTCTGTTTCCAAGATAGTGGAAAAATGAAGTCCGCAACCGGTCCCGATTACGGTAATCCGAAAGCGAACACAGTGCCGGTGTTGTTCCAGGCTCGGTGTAGGAAAATTTAATCACGGAATCGTTTCCGGAGGCGGCTCTTAATTTCACGAGAATCGGCCTCCTCGGGGAGTCCTGCCAGCAAACTCGGCTTAATCCGATCCGATCTAACTTCCTCGCGCACCGTGACGGCACAAAGCGAAAGAAAAACGACCGGCCGGGGATCCCCGAAAACGTCGTCCGGAGAACGTCCCCAGCCGGGATACCGCGGGACTGCGCCAATACTTAAGGCGCGCGTTTTTGCCCCGTGTAATTAAGCGGCACCGAACGAAAATAATGGCTGGGGCGGAGCTCAGAGCAACAACAAAAGCGTCTGGTTGCTACTGGCCGGGGACAAAGGACTTCGCGGACGTTTGCTTGCAAGAAGATGGCAAGAAGTCTGCGGAATCTTGAATGAGCTCGTCGCGCAACCACTTGCGATTTACTAGACTGACATTGTTAGTAGCAAAAATATTTCGTTGTTTATGACTTCGATGACGTCTTCAATTGATTCAGATCAACGACGAAGAAAGAACTTTTTATATGGATTCTATTTTCTGCAATTGATACAGGAAATTTTTGATTTTTTAACAGTAACATTGTATTACAAATGGTTCGTCACTGGGTGCATGATAAATTCGCGATTGCTGGCAGGAGTAAAGTAGGCAGCATCCGGAAATTACTTTTTTAAATAAAGTTTTAATTGCAACCACTTTTCGGTTGCTCCGCTGCTAGATGATAGACCCTCGAAGGGCCTGGGGAAGTTTCGCCGGGGAAAATCGCGAAGTTTCGGAACGACCCGCGGAACTCTGTTTATTAAATCAGAAGGGTGGTATGAAATGTACACTCTTCGGAAGTGGGATTACACGACGGTGTGTCTCGTGCGAGCTCGGTAGCTCCGTGATCGGTTTCACGCAGGAAAGACAGCAGATTTACGGTGAATATTGGCTTTGAGTAGCTGAGGATGTTGCCGGGAAAGTTCCCAGCGAGATTCTGTTCCTCTAAGCATGGCGGATTAACTAGCGAAATGATCAAGCATGCAGGTGCAATTTGGAACGGTGGAAAGATTAGAACAGTCCAGAAATATCTAGCCCTGAGTGCATTAGGGGAGGAAGAAATTTCTCACTTTGTCAGTTGTTTGTTCGCGATCCGGGATAAAAAAGAAACAATGAAGATTCTGCGGTGAGACGATCAGGGAGGAACTCGCGAAAGTACGTAAACGTTAACGAAGTTAAATTATCATTCGCGAGGCTCGGGCGGAGCAGTTTCTCGGAAATCTGTTTTACTTATTGCCGCCATAACTTTCGCCGCAGAAACGGGAATACAGTGGGGGAGGGAAGACGCGGAGGGAAAAGAAACAGAGCATGGAAATGTTGGCGTGGCTCTACGTGACCGAACTCCCGGGTCGATCGTATTAATATTCGGGCATCGTAGGCCCCCTATTGGAAATGATATAATATTTTCCGTAGTCAACGTATTGGGAACTCCACGTTCCTGCTATTAAAGTTCGCCCCTCTGCGATTTGTTACACGCAGCGGAATTATTTAGCGAGTGGGCCTCGGAACGGTTTCTAATCGGTTTGCACCGCCGTCTGTAAGCTAGGAATGACTTGCGCAAAATCTGAAAATAAACCGTAGAGAATCGAGGAAAAGAATCGTGTTCCCGGCGAGATTCGAGATAAGTCTGGACCTAAAGTAAAAGAGAGGGAAGACGGAAACTTAGGCAGCGAGTCTGTCAACAACGCCTTGGCAAAATATTGATCGAATGAGGGGGCAAACTTTGCTTTGCAAACTTTTATTACGAGGAGAGTAGTCACGGCGCGACGTTCTGCTCGGTTAGGGGATCGCGAGAGGATCACGGCGAAATACTCTTCGAATCGGAGCACAGGCTCCTCGGGTATTTATATATACATAGATAAAAAAGAAAGAAAGATAGAGAGGAAGAGAAGGAAGACGAAGGAATTGAATCCGCTGCGTTGGAGAGTTGGACAAAGAAGTAACTTTGCCCGAGAGCGTGCCTTTGTAAAATCGACTTGCTGCTTCTGCTAATTAACTTTATGGGTTCTGAAGCGGCGCCCGTGGGGTGGAGGGGGGTTTATTGATATTGAATCGTTGCAAATATCTTGACAGGGTCCTTCGAATTTCATTATTTTTCTGAGCTTCGGATCTGGTCCTGTGTGTGGGAGGCCGGGAAACCGATTTCTCTTGAGGCGATACGATTCTCTAGCACTTCATATTTTTTCTTGTACAACCATTTACAATTATTCGGGGCAGAAATAAATTTTGATGCGACTTCTGTTTCTCTTTATCGATGCAGACAATTTCGCATAGAGATCCGCAGTCTATTAATCAATTCTAAATATTACAGTTATTCAGTGATGCAATGCTGTTGGTTATTGCGACCGTGTACGCACTACTGAATAATAGAGGTCGTTGTTTAATCATATTTTATATACTATGCATAATAATACAGATTTTAATGCATACGCGAGCTGCCATCGGCATTACGATGGACATGTTAATACAATATCACGTGCTGCGAATTGAAACGTTAGATGTAACAGAAACGGTTAATTTTTCGTTGCAATTAATGACGCCGCCACGCTCGTTCCCATTTTGCCTGGGAAATCATGGCAACAAAGATCCACGCTGTAAAAGGAGAATAGGTTCTCGCGGCAGGAAATTGGTAGCAGAATATATTGGTATTTTCCGGAAAATTGCAGCGAACGGGATCACGTATTTTGTGGTAAACGGTTCTAAAGAGGTATTGTACTGTTACGTGAAATTGCTATAAAAATTCTGCGAGTTTTTATGGAGAGTACTTCGGGACCAGGCTACGATACTTCGTCCGAAAAATTACTATACCGAGTTATGGAGTTTTTGCGGCTATTTCCGGCTGGAACGTACGGACACACGAGAGTTCCCTTTTCAAAATATCCATATCTTCTGACCTGTATAAGAAACAGGAAAGGGCCACCCTTTATTACATTTCATAAAACGCGACCGAGTATAAAGGGACGCGAAGAAAGTGCCGTATCTTAAGAAACTGTTTCAATTCTGTGCTGCTATTTCACCAAGAATTTCTAGTCTTCTTTTTTATCTCTGACGAAGTCTTCCGCTATCGTCGTGTTGTTAAATTCCACCGACTTCGCAGACCCCTTATTTATCTTACTTTATCTTCCAATTTAAATTGAAACCAAGTTTCAATTTCAACAATGACCGTTCCGAAAACAGTAAATATCTCTGCCATTTGAAAATGTTTCCACTTGAAGAGAATGGAGGATAAAGTTCACAGTTATGTCAACATCACCGCAAAAATGGGAATTTTCAACTCGCTGGTTATCCTGAAGAAAATTCCTGACAATAGCACATGTTAGATACCTACTTAAAATTGTGTCACCCATAAATGATTGATGTCGCAGTGAAACTATTAAGCACAACATTGTTATAGCAAGCGGATAACGTTTTCGCCGAGACCGGTGCTCGAGTAATATTTTACTAGCCGTAAAATTATACTTGAAAGTTTCGAGCATCGGCCACAATAAAAGCTTCGGACCGATCGGAGCGCAACCGGGACAGTGGTTCAATATCGTTTCCGTCCACGGTCCATCCATCAAACGCCAGAGTTCTCGGATAAAAAATAAAGAAGACGGCGAACGGTCCCGTGTTAACCAGTCGGCGAAGTTTCCAAATGAGCCGATGTACAAAAACATCAGCAATAAATCCGCACGGGCCGGTATAATGGCGCTGGATTGGTTTTTGAGAAAACAGAAAACAAAGAGAGAAATAGATTCGCGTGTCGCGGTTTTACGAGACCATAAAACCAACTAACGTATTCAGCATGTGTCGCAATTATAACTTGCCGGCGTTGGTCCCTCGGGGCTGCCATTAAGGGCCATCCTACTGTTTCAGCACGGTGACGAGTCATTCCAACTTTCCGGTCTGCCGATGGTAATTTAAAACACACCGTTTCACCGAACAGTCAATTTATGGCGCGGCTTCTTTTCCGAGGGAACTGTCTCCTTGACACTGGCTGTGTTTGCTCGGGAACACGAGGAACCATTAACCTTCGGGAAGTCTCGGATCTGTTCCAGGCAAACTTTGTTGCATTTTTAGAAAACTACATTATTTTGTCGTACCAGTTTCTTTACGGTTACAGTGATTCAAACATCTTTATCCCCGAAAATGTAGAAGGGAAAAGAATGATTTGAATGATTAAATTTTATTTTATCTAAACCAGCGAGGAAAGGAGTTCATTTCTTTTAACCATTGTAAAACGAAAAAATCAAATGCAGCGAATTAAATGGTTCGGCAGCTTCGTCCTCGAACGACCTTCGCTGAAAATGATTTATTGATAATTGAAGGAGCGCGATGCTATCTGTCCAGGTTTCTGCGGAAGATGTAAATCCGATTTTCTCCGGAAGTTCACCCATTAGTTTGGATAATGGAGGTTCGACTGCTCGGCGTGAATTTTGTAGACAGTTTCGCCAAGTATTTTTCTTGGATCGGAGAAAAACGTCCGTCGGTTCCACGGCGATTCCAATCGAACTGGAGAGAGTCACGCGCTTCGACTGGAAACGCGGCCGTAAAACTTTATAACGGGCTATTCCTCGCGAGAAGCAACCGTTGTAAGAAGGCAAACTTGCACAGTCAGTTCTCGAAGAAACAGCGCTCCCCGCGTGAGATACGGCGGCGCGATTCCGATTTGCGTTCGAGTATTAAATGCGGGTCATCACGCGGATAACCGGATTTTGAAAGGATTTCCATGAAGATGGAAAGAAATCGAAATTGCTGCGTGATCCTGCTAGATCCGATCTATTCCGGAACCGTCTGAAAATCGAGACGATCGTTTCCTCTCGAACTGCAAGAACATTTTCTTGAAACTGTTATGCGAACGTTAGCATGCGTCCGGTGGTGTATCCACCGGTTCATTAGAATTGACTATTTGGGCTAGGACGTAATTTTGGTGAACGGTCTTCTTCCGTTTCATGGATATACTTTTGGCGATCTCGTTCTAATATTCTGCAAGTTCGAATGTATTTATAATGCAATTTGTGTGGGTGTCTGTACCGCCCGACGTTGTTGCATAAACATTTAAAGAAGCTCGTATGATTAAAACCTTGAAATGATCGCGGAAGGAAGGAATTTTTCGAAAAGTTTACTGCACTGTTCGTTTGAGCAAACAATTTGAAACATCGCGAGTGGCACGGCTGGGTTGTGAATATTTATGGACATTTGCATGTTTATGTGCGATTTTAGCAAAACTGGAACGAAATACTTTTTCTCTCCACTTTGAAGTTTCAGTGGGATCAAAATCAATTGGATCATTTGTGATTATTGCGCTTTGTGAAATTGACGAGACCGTTCGGAAATTAATTTAAAATTATAAATTATGTCCCACATTTTTTGTCCAAGCATTTTCTCAAAGGTGAAGCAGGGAGGACAGTCCAGGTAACCCTTAACTCGTACGATATTAATTTTTATTGGCCCCGTTGTCCTGGATATTTGCCTGGAAGGTTATCTCAGGTGATTTATCTCCGTAGCGAAATGAATCGCCTGTTCTACGGTGACAGATTATTCCTCACAGGACAAGGACAGAGGAGAGAGAGAGAGAGAGAGAGAGAAGCTGATTCCTGGATCCAGTTTCGTGGGAAGTGCTTTGAACTGTAGTCCCGCGTCGATTAATCTCCGGTTGGCCTTCTGGTTAAATGTTTCGAAATCGTATCGCGCACCTGTAAATATTGGAGTAATCGAGGAAACGACGGAAATCCGCAAAAAGCTAACGAAAAATGACGGCCGACAAAAATGGATACCTCGCGGATAAATCTGCAACACTGCACACGCCGGAATCGAACGCGCTCCTCTGCCGTGACTTTCCAACGCTTGTTCGCAAACGTTTGTATTTTTATTGTTCGCCGGATAAAAATGGAACGAATTCGTTTCGGGTCACTAAGATTCCTTGTGGCTAAAACGAAAACCATTTGCATAAATTGAAATTTGGAACATCATTAAAATGATATAGATGAATGACGCGAGCGACATCGACGTCGTCGTTGTTTCGGAAATGAAATGTGCTCGACTCGAAGCGATCCGTTGCTGTTCGTTAATCTCCGATGACTTGGGAATCAGTGGCTGGGGCGTGGCGACGCTGCGAGACGGCGGGAAACATTTTTGCAAGCAATAAACGTCACTCGACGGCCCATCAAAAAGCCGCAACGACAATCTCTCCGTCGATATGGGCCAATCAATTTCGTCACCGCGGCGGCATCGGCGTCGGCGTCGGCGTCCCTCCGTGCTTTTTGATTTCCCATCGTTCCCGGCCGGACGGGCCATTATCCTCGTCGGCACGGATTTATCCAAGCGGCCGTAAAAATTCCGTGACGCGATTTCCACGGATCCCCCGTGCTCGGGACCGGGCAATGAAAACCGACGACAAAAAAAAGCCGAGAAAATTCGAATGGAAGAGAAGAGCGGAGAGGGGAGCAAAAAATAATCGTTAGGCGGCGGCGAAACCGATAAAAGGCCGACGATTATTCGGGAGAATGCAACCGCCGGCCTCGGACGAACCAATCGAAAGTCGTTTTCGGGCCTATCCGATCAATAAAATCGCGTTATCTTATAAGAAGTAAGCGAGGTAAAATTTATTCGCTATTCTGGGCCATAAATAACGAGGAACTACCGAAACCGACAAGAACGTTTGAAAACCTTGGCCTAGCGTACACGTTTCGAAGATTAGAATCCTTCTGCCGCTCTTATCCCATTGCTCCGCATTCGCTGCCTCCGTCGGACCACCTACTACATTTAAATCACGCGTCACGTGACCCTGAGCAGCCTATGCGAACGCCGCGGGACTGCCGGAGGGGGAAGCGGGGCGTTACGCGGGCAGGAGATTGGTCTGCTGCGAACGTCGCACAGCTCACATATGGGAACGCCCATTAAGGACTAGCTTTTACAATCTATATTGAATAATATTTAAAAAATACATTTTTGACTTTCCCGTTCATATTATTTTACGAGACAATTGTTATTCCGCACTTCCACGGTTCCATGGAAATGTAAACGGAGGGTCCATCGACGTAACGACATTTCCCATTAAACCGACAACGGCCGACAGCGTCTATCCACAATTCGTGATACTCGGTTCCCAATTCGTTCGAGTCGAATTCAATTATTCAGCTGCCGCCATCGGTCGACATTATCGAGCGGCCCGGGGCATAGTTTTCCGAAGTTTCCGGCGCCGACTAGTCCGAAAACGCAGAAAGGTGGAATGCTGTCTTCTTCGAGCGTGTCGGCCAGTTTTCCGCGTCGGGCACGCGTTATCCCTCTGCCGCGGATGAACCCCGGAAACCGCTTGTAACTTCAGACCGAGCGGTGCATCCTGCGGGACGACGTTTGTTCCAAAGTTTCCGACATTTTCCTCCGTGACAAAAAAAAACCGACTTGGCAGCGCTAACAAAGCCCCGTTCCGCTCAACAAGTAGAGGAACGATTCCCGAGATTAACCCTTTCGGTTTGACGTACGGCGGCCGCAAAAAGTGTTGGCACGACGAGAGCCCGATTTTCGAAAAGTTCCGGACGTGTTCTAACTGCTATAATTTCGTACAAAACACAGAATCTACGTTCATTGTAAAGTTCGAAGTTTCCACTTTCATTTTGTTTCTTAAAAGATCTCGAAACCGAATTTTCATGGTCACCTGCAATCTTCCTTGGATTTCAAGGCAGTTCCAAAATCGAACAAGATAAACAACTGGCCTGAATTCCGTTTGATCCTCTTCTTTAGCGTTGTTTTTCCCCCGCATCAGTATGCGACGGACGAGACGTGAAATAAACCGGGCTGCAACGGTGGAAGTTCTGATGCTACAAAACATTGCAGTGCTCCTTTTCCGGACATTAAAATTTCACAAGAGCGACGCGGGGCGCGCCGACCGTGTTGGCCAGCCTTGTCGAGTATTTTAGAAAATCTGAATCAAACGGAAGTTTGTTTCATTTATTAAAGAATCTTTTTTCAACCGTCCCATGGGAAGTGGAGAAAGCTGGTTCATTATTCCGCGAGGATCCTCCGTGTTTGCGCTTCTGGCACTCGGATTTTAGTCAGACTTCATTTTGTTTCGACCCTTTATCCTCTGAAGATACCGCTATGATTTTCTCGAAAGTATTGAAAGTGGATTTTTATTTTAATCTCGTAAAAAGTGCTTACCTTTAGCATGCGCGCCGTTTAAATTTGAAATTCTCCATATACGTGCCACTATAATTCAACAACAAAGGTAATGGAGGCGAGGAAAAAATTCTCAAAAGCTTCAGCAGAGCACGTGAACATCACCTCTCAATTTTTCATCGTCCCAAAGAATTTCCGGTTTTTTCCACCCGTGCATCAGTTTAAGAGCCCGTGTGCGTGACATTTCTCGCGTTCCTTTTCCTCCTCAGTCTCCTCCCGATACCTGTTCGCTTTTAGAGGCGCGAAACGCGCATAAATCTTGTAACGAGTTTCAAAGTGTCCTCCCCCGCCCGGTCCCCTCGGTTCGTGTCGGAGGCTCGTATTGTGGAGGGTCGAATGGGTCTGGGGATGAAAAAAGATCCCGCGCGAAATAAATAATGGCACAGGCGGCCGTGTTTTCTTCGATTTTCCTGACCTTTAGAAATTTTTTTCTCCCCGCCGCGATGCGAAAGTCCTCCGCGGAAATGACACAAATATACTGCGACAAACCGTCGACCATTTTGGAGATTGAAGCGTGTGGACGTTGATGCGCGTATCCATTTTTATGGACTAATTCACCGACTTCCGGACGAGCACAGCCTCCTTTGTTTTATCGAAATTCTTTCTGGCGCCGAGCAAAATAAAAATCGCTGTCGGCGTTCTAAAACTGTTTAAACTGTTCGGAAAAACCTCCAGTTGCGTCATTTAGGAATTTCAGATCATAATGTAAAATTACAACAACATATTTAATTTACAGACGCGATTCAAATAAGTCTTGAAAAAGATCCAAACTGGGATCGAAACGTTGATTCTGTTTGACAATTAGCAAAGTTGCTTTATAATTCGTAATAAACGATCGATAGAAGAAACATATTTATAATGTAAAATGAAAATATTCGAAGGAGGTCTGCGAAGATCGTGTACAAGCTTCAGCGATCATCCAATACTATCGTTTAAATCACCGTAACCCGCGATTCAGCCCTGTCTCTGGCATCAAGCGCGAAAGTCGACAGGAGCAGGGAATTTACGGTGCGGATAAAAATCCGTGTGTCCCACTGCGATCGCAGTGAACGTTGATTTTCGTGTCAGGGTTGCGTCGATCCTCTTTAAGCTCGTGTTTCAATCCCCAGCCACGTCGAGGGGCGGTCCTGTATAACAAACGCGAAAGAAACGAAGAGGCGGATAAGCGACGGCGAGATAGAGGTTCTAGAAGAAGAAGAAGAAGACGTTACCTGAAGGAATCGTAAATCCCCCAGAAATATGATGTGGGAAGTAGTTAACCGGCGCCAGCTCGCTCGTTTTAAACTTCCTTTTCTTTTTTTACGCCCGGACTGTAAATCCAGCGTTGCGTGCCGACTCGAAAATTGGGAAGACGAGGAGGAAAATACCGGGTCTTCTCTGACGGCGAGAACCCTTTTTGTTTCGGCGGAATCTTCGGACGTCAGTGGTCGGATTCGAGGAATTGATTGCTACCAGAGGCCGGCGAAGGGGATGATGTCTGCTCGACTGTTTCCCAACCCCTTTGGAAGTCTCTTCGTGCACGGATGAAGCGCGGAAAGCTTCTTCGGCCGCCAGAATATTTACCGGGTAGAAGAGTGTGAATCATGTCGGTGTTTGAAAGTAGAAACCTTCAGCTTTCAAATGGGACTAAGTTTATTTCTTTACTAGATCCTCCAACGAAAGTGTCGCCGTTCATTTCCCGATTTCTGGAGAATCAGAAATTTCGTTTTCGAGCATAATGTCTTACGAAGATAGCGGACTGCGCATATTCATCACTAGATATCGCACGCAGAACGAAATGATTCACGAGCGGAAAAACTCGGCCATAATTACCGGGCAAAAATCATGCGATTTGAATATTCGGTAAAATCCCGGGAAAATCGCTTGAATTCCCCGTTATCTGTGGCGTGCACCTGTACCACCCTCGACGGGCGACGTGTTTTCGAGCTGATTTTTTCTCCCGCGGATGGCAACACACCGGAACCGCAGAGATCGCCGGGTCTCTTTTTGCGTATGCGTGCTTGCCGTTAGGTGATAAACGGTGTCGAAAAACGGCACAGTGTGGTTTTCCCAGGTGTCATTGTGCCCCGCCGCACAAGTGCAGCCGCCCCCGTCCGCCCCGCCGGTGCTAATTGACAAATCGAATAACGCCCGTAATTTCTGGACACGGTCCGCTTAATTACTCGCGTAATTAATCGCCGCGGTGCGTGCCACGCTGGGAAAAGAGCTGAAAGGAATTGGTGTTATTCCCGGCGGAGTAGGGGCCACGGACATTTCGCAATCATTCCGCGGATAGCGATCGCTATCGCGGGTTTCACCGGTCGTTGCATTCTGTTCTTTTTTTCGAGACCGGTTTTCCGAACCTATCTGTTGCTCTATCCGTTTATAGTTCATTTTGACATCTTGCAGAATTTTCTTTCCCCACTGTTACAATTTCTCTTACTGGACTGGGATCATTTTGTATTCTTTGTCAATATTTTATAACACGCTTTATTTTCTTCGCAGCTATAGTCGTAACCTCTTTGTCCTACCGTTCCTCTTCTGCGACGGGGAAATGTAACGTGACTAACCCGATACTGGTCGGGAGCGGGTAACTTTTTCCCCTCATCCGGCGACTCTGGAAAATTAATCTATATACGAATTATTCGTTCACAAATTAGGTTCCGTATACTTTCTTCCCGGAAGTTTATCCGGGGCACCTTCATCTCCCGATTTATGCAGAATGTTCGTCTTAACCCTTGCGCAGTGAACCGGCTTCCTGGGCATCCATTTACTGTATTTCTTGCAACAATTTGTTAATGTTCCTCTAAAAGGTATTACAAAATTTCTCGGAGTGTCCATTCTTTACTCGCTAGTATGTTAACTTATAGTATTATAATGAGAATTTCTGCAAACATGTTAAACACAGAAAGGTTTTAAATAATCTATAGATTTCGGTTGACTACATAAGGGTTAAAAGTAAAAGGAAAGATCCCCTACCGCGAACGGACAGCTCTCCGCGTTTCTAAGCAGCCATTTAATTCCGACCATAGGTGGACCGCGATTTTAAACAGGCACCCGACGGCGGCGGAGCCAAGACAGTCCATTCTTCTTTTTTGGACGGTGGTGTGAAATCCCAGCTTTTTTCGACCCCGGAGCCGAGTAAACTTAGCCCGGGTCAAAGAGAGTTCGCTCTCGAGAGCAAGACCGTGCGATATCCCAGGGAACAGATTCCCTACGAAACGACGCGGCCCGATTAAAGGGGTAATTAAACTGACCAGGGGGTGGGGGAGATGGTAGCACACACGGGGCAAACCAGAAACCCATTAACGATCCCAACCGTCCGGGTGTTAACCGGACCAGCGGCTTCCTTTTCTATACTGTTCTCCCTCTTCATTCTTTTTTTCGTCCCGCCACGCGAAATAATTACACGGCCTCCGGGAAAAGTATCGCGAACAAAAACGCGTCGACGTGTGACGGGCCGCACGGAGATTTATTACTATGTACCGGTTTCGCGTTATCATCTATCCACCACCCTTCCTCTTCCATCCCCCTTCAAACGGTTCTTCCCGTTACGATTAATTAACGGCTCCGACAATAGAGCCCGATGAATCACAGTCGGACGAGTAATTAATTAGCCCGGCCGCGCGTACACGATCTTGACGACCGCTAACGATTGCCATTCTACTGGACCCGGTGATAACGACGATGATCGAGGGACGAACCTTTCGTCTGAGTCTAATCAAGAAAGATCGGGTCTACTTGGATTTTCGCGCTAGAAAATTTTGCCATTTCTCTGCCGGACAATCGTTGGTTCTGACGATTGGGTTTGTGAAAATATTGAACATTATAATACAAGTCACACCCCAAACTTTGTTATTTTGTGCCCCGACCATTAACCATCCGCGGATGCATTATTTGCGTAATAATTTACTTCGAAATTTTGTTTCGTCGAGGTTTGTCGGTTTTGATAAGTCCGAGGAGCGAGGGGGATGTTAAACGCGCACGAACGAGAAGCGGTATTAAGGTAAAAGCGAAACGCACCGGTTTGCATTTTCAGTGTTAATTTGCCTGTGACCCGGTGACAGAGGGTTGCTGCGTTGCGGGTGTCAGTGCAAACCGGTCGCAACAGCGAAACCCGAAATCCGTTGCTGGCTGAAACCAGCCGGTCGGATAGGGAAGCTGTTTTCGGTCGGGTTTACGCGTTCTGCGGCGGATTTGCCGTTTCGCCGACTCGAAAAAGAGTCGGTGTGTGTCGACGGGAAATCGATTTAATCGCGGCTACTCGTGGTTCGACCCTTTTCATCATGCGTCAGCCGCATCGTTACTTCGATTCGATATGAAACGGATAGTAGAATGCCGGATAAGAAACGACGAAACCATCCTCGATTCTCCGAAATAGAAAAATCTAGACCAACAACACTACCCTTTCGATTTTTTCAAATTATTGATGAACGAAATATGTTAAACACAGTATTTTGTCGATTTATGAAAACCATGTACGAATGAAATGAAACGATAAAGACGAAATCACTCGAACTGTAAAGCAGGGCGCCGCACAGTGGGTCAAATCATTCTAGCTGTTCACGGGCTAAAAACTCAAAGTCCTCGTATCGATTTTTAACGAATGCATAATGTTTCTTAAATGTCTATTACATTCGAAAACGATAATATTAATTAAAGCTATTAAAAACTCTCGTTACAATAAACGTTCAATGATTAAACTTTTTCAGATAAAAAGCTCGGGAAAAGTCTCTTCGAGTGAAAAGGCCTGCGAAAAAGAATCGGCGAAGGAAAAAATTAATTGTTATCGCGGCGGAGATAACAAAAAAAAAACGGGCTGTGGGGGTGTAAAGGTGAACGAAGGGGTGGAACATAAGGAGAGAATCACGACCTCGAGGAGGGGTTGCAGGTCACCGTAAAAGGGTTAATTGGTGGGAAAAGACGAGGCAGTAGAGATTAATTCGCGAGAGGAGGCGTGAAAGGGAGGAAGAAGACGCGCGAACCAGGGGGATAATTATAGAGAAAGGAGGTGAAAAGGGGAAAAGGGGGTTAGTTAGCGAGGAGGCCGGTGAAAGAGGAGAGGTTAATGGAGGAGGAAGACGTGAAACACAGTGGAACAACAAAGGGAGTCGACATGAAAGGCAGAGATAATGTAGAGAGAGGACGCGGGGTTGGGTGGGGACGAAACCGGGAAAACTGGGGGATGAATCAGCGATAGACGGACGATAGGATTATAAAAGCAATCATAAAATGTCGGCTCTCGATAATTGCCGCGGGAACCGCAGAGCACGGTAATTATAAAAAAACAGTATACAATGCACCCTTCGGAAGTTCGATCTTTCGGCGCACCGTTGAATCGCAATTGATTTTTCAGCCGCGCTCTCCACGCAGGGTCTCCAACACAATTTTTAGGAAGGACCTGCAATTAATACGGATATCAATAGCTTCGGAATCGATTTTTAAAATGATCGAACCTCCATTCATCAGAGGTGCGATAGGTAAAATTGAAAAATCCAATTAATAAGAAGCTAATGGGATACAATCGAACAGGCCGGACAAAGGATTAAAAATAACAAAGGGGATGCTGGTAACTGTCGAAATTTGTTGAGCTTCCGAAGCGTGAAACGTCAGAGGGACAGGCCGCAGCTCGTCGAGCTTAATCCCCCACTGATTTAACCTCGGTTTTGCGCGTGCCAGGCTCATAAACAATGAGCAGTATCCCCTGCAACGACAGCGGCTTTTATTGTTAAGCGGCTGTGTCACGCTGACGGACGCGTTCCAATCAGGATGCAAACGCACCCCATGAATACGGGGCCAAGAAAATCCTGCCGGGAATCGTTGATCGAATCGGTTTCGAATCATTGAGTCACTATACGAAAAATCGCTGCGATCCCACCTACACTGTGAGAACCAATTTTATTTTCTACCGGAGGTAAAACGACATCTCGACGTCCTATTGTCACTGGAATTACCATGCTTGGAATATCCATTCGTTATCCCTCATTTCATTATTATTTCAATCGGGCGTCTGGTTTTGTGCGAGATTATTGGGTAAATCTACATGGGTAAAAATACATATTCCTGTCCATAATTCCTGTGATTTTCATTTCTGGGTATTTTTATATTTTTCAAAAATAATATACAACTAAATATCTACTGGAAATGTGCAACACTGTTAAAGAGCCACTGTCAATCGATATCAAATCACAGGGCCGGGAAATGGCATGCAGTGTAATCGACGGAAATACTTCTCCCCGGTGTTTTTTCAATCAGAAATCGATTATCAGCACCGCGAGTTTCAATCGCAAAAGAGAATTGAATCGTCCGAGTTTAATTTCGCGAAGGTTATTGTTACCGTCCGCTCTTTCTCGAGCTACATTTGCAAGTTCCTTATCAGCCGCAGGATTATTTCAGACCGTTTCGAACACCATAACAGTTGGAAAACCTAGCAGTGATTAGCACAGTCGAGCACACGGAGTCACCGTTCACAATGTGCCCGGCTCCGTTATCTCGAAATTCTGTCTCGATTAAATTCGCAATCCGAACTTAACTGGCCGTCTCGAGCTTCGTTAAGATTCCCTCGTAAAGTCGCCTGTTAAACGTAATCGTCGGGCTTCCTATATCTTTCAGCATACTCGTCTTCCCTTTGGAGGAGCTATCCCTGTATTAGAACAATTACGGGGAAGCGTAACGGTAGAGGATACTGCTGGAAACAATTAGAGGAGCGCTGCTGCGAATTGCCAATCCAGCAAGCGAATTATTATATTAACGGTGTTGTTGAAACGATGGGAATCCTCCTGGAAAATATTTTTCTCAAATAATACAATAGAATGATAGACAAAAAAAAAAGTTTATAGAACAACATTCGATAAACCCGATTAAATTTTCTCTCGAGACTACCAGTTTCCATTCTTTCCCGTTTCTTTTTCATCTCTGCTGATTCGTTTCGTTAGCTGCGTCCAATAAACTCGCCGAAACGGGTGAAATATTATCCAAAAAATCTATACACGGCGCGGCGGTGTAATTGGATGAAGGAAACGTGTGCGGCGTTTCCATGTGATTCTAACGTATTCGGGATGGATTTCTTCGGGCCGAATTTGAAGAAACGGAGAACGGACTCGAGGCAACCCATCCACTTTGGCCTGGCTCGCAATTATTTTGCCGCAGCGGGTGATTTAAAGCGAACGAGGGCCCTTCACCTTTTCTCGAGTGTCTTCATTTTCCCCGACTCGCCAGCTCTTATAATCATCCGGTATCGCGACGGGACACGTAAATAAGAATAAACGCGACGTTCACGAGGGTTCTTCAGTATTTCCCGGATCCCCTGTTCTCATAAGCTGCAGTTTGCTTATCCGATGAAAGCGTCACCGAGGTCGGGACGACGGCGTGGGTGGAAGTCCACACAATTCGTCGACTGTGTTCCCAGGGATTACTGTCTACGGAAAATCCGCGGAGAACCGAATCGGATCGCTTTCGCTACGCCTCTCCCCGCTGCACCGGCAAATATATATATATATATATCGATCTTGTATAATTTATTTGATTGCCGAGTGATACCGCGTCGAGGCGTGGCCTCTTTCGCGACTGGAACTTTTCTGTTCAAACGCTGTTCGAGTGTACACACCGCGCGTTTACGTCACGGACGAACTATACTCCTCCACGAAATTAAAAGAACACAGAATTGTCGCCGAAAATTTCCCGATTTTTGAACGCCTTCGTGTTACAAAGTTTTTCAATGTTCTGCATATTTATTATTTAGTTATTTCCCGATTTATTTCCTTTTTATTCTTACTAGAACCGTTCAACGATAGACTGATCTATAATTTATTTTAAAAGGGGAAGATCGAGAGAACATTGTATGTACATATCGGGAATTGTAAAGGATCGCGTTGAGGCGTGAAGAAATTTCGATTTTCTGCGTCGTTCGTTTTCCAGTTCTCTACCATTTTGTTTTTACCACCGCAGACAACATTTCGACATTACTCTTTTTATGAAGACTGACCTTTTTCGTGAATTGCGACGGTTAATGGCCCTTGGTTATGGTTTGCGTGAACGATCTTGCTTTGTTATGGCTCGGCCATTTGTTTTTGTCCCGGAACGCAATTGTACATTTTTATTTTTGTCACGCATGACGTATCGCATTTTTTTTTTATATGTTTTCGGTATGGTTCATTGGATTGCCCAGTTCTATGCTGGTCCTTGATTTTTGGAAATCATTTCAAAGAAAAAATGTATCAAGCGCACAAATTGATTCGTCACCTTCGCAATCAACGAGTAACAATTCAATAAATTCAGTAGATACAATAAGATGGAGTGTGAAATAAATAATCGAAAAATTCACAGACGAATAGCTACGAAAATTGAATTAATACGTTTAAGAGTTAACTGCGAGAACAGGTTAGTCTCGATTTCACAAAAACTCTGCCAAAAACCTAGATTTTCCTCGTTAATTGGATTCCGGAGAACCAGCGCGCAATTATGCGAGTAATTACATTTACAACGAAATAGTTGAAAGAGAAAGAATTAACTAATTACGATGCGCATTAGGCGCGTAGCGCGCTGTAATTTCCATTAAAATTTACAAACGACCGGGCCGCTATGAAACGAATGATTAAAACGAAACGAACGATTAAAAATGTACAGCTCGATAAATATTGGATCGAGGACTCGTGTTGTTTAGGTAATCGAACACGATCGTGGAAAACTCGCTTCGTCGGAGATTTTTCCGTGTCACTTTCGGGGAAAAAAACAGAACTGAAAAAAGGAGGAAAATAAACATTTTACTCGGGTTCGCGGATAGGAAGGAAGCGACGCGTAGCGATCTGTGAAATTCGGCCGCCTAATTTAATTTACCCCGCGTGCAGTTTTTCGATCATCCGTGAACCCCACGGGGAATTCGCCTGTCGCGTCGGAACAACGGCGCGGAACGTTTTCGCGCGCTTTTAATCGGCCTCGTTTAGAAGCGATGTTGATCCTGCGATTGAATATTATTGAGGGGGCCAAACGATTTATCCCCTGCCCCTGGAACATCCGATAAAACGCCCCTTTTCAGTCTCGGATATAAACACTGGTCTGCTCCAAAAATTTTCCTTTGCAAAATTTGTCGAACTTTGGAGAAATTAAAAATATTTTTACGACAAGGGAAATACGACAATGGTCGCGTCTGATCGTAACTGGGATATTCTACTTGCTAGAGAATATACAATAAATATTCCCTTTCGAATGAACTTGATTTCTCAAACATTTTTATATACCGAGAATCTGTCATATATCAATAGAAAATATCTGTAAAAGGTAACATTTGTTAATCCTAATTTCCTTTGTTAATATTGCTTTCAAGTGCTATCAAATCGTAAGTATCATTTGTTTATATTTCGTTCTGTATGTTGTAGAAAATGAGAAAAAATTCACATTATGCATGATTCTTTTAAATATTTTACGAATAAACGGGTCGTTTCTACATAAGTTAGAAAATTTTCAAGAATTTCTGGCTTCGAATCCGCAAATTCTGATTATATTAAATATCGAGGACAAGCAAAAAAAAAATCATGTTTCATTCGAAATCCGAGCGTTGGATATTCCGGAACGCCAATTAAACGGGGCCGAAGCGTAACGGCGGTCTCCATAAATTTCATACGGCAACGTCAAAGGGAATAACACGGGAAAAAATTCCGCGCGGCCGGAATTCAGTCGCGAAACCGATCGACGGCGCGCGCAAGATCGATGAATTCCTTTCTGGGCCCAGAGCTGAGATTCGATCGTCGGTCTCTGAATACCGCGGGAAAGCTTCCATAGCGTTCGCACGAGGAACCACAGCACGAGCGGAGGCGAGGAACGACGGGAGGGGTGGCACTTTGCGAACGAGGTTACTTCGCGAAAGTTATCCGGATTGACGTGTATAATAAATCACCGGGGCGAGAGCACTTGATCCAGATAGATCTCGTTTTTCTTGCGGGCGACATTAACGACAGGCTTGACCGGGGAACACCTTGCCCGGGTTAGTCGATTTGCAGTTCATCAATTACAAATTGCACCCTGGCGCCCTCGGTGGTGGGGGAGGGCTGTTCGCCTAATCGGCCCGCGATCATTCGACGCGCTCGAAACCGGAAGCTGAGGATCTTGCGGACCGTGTGAAACGCTACGCGTAGCTGCGATCTTTAATCCGTCGTTTGTGTATGTTTAATTCTATTAAAACAATTCATTCAAGCATGTTATTATGTATTATTAATTAATATTTTAGTTCGACGTGTACAATGGAATATCAAAGATTCATCTGGGACGTGTTTGTATGCGAGGTTAATAATTATGAATATTATTATTGCTTTATTTCAGTCTTACAGCCAAGAAAAGCCGAACTGTTTAATTACGAACATTAAGGGCCACGAAAAATGGATAGAAGCGAACATAAAATTGGTACCTCACGTTTTAATATAAATTTCGGGATTCTCATTTACGTCAGTATATTAAGCAGATACATTTGTGGCTGACTGCATGCTGAGTCATACTACTTAATGCTACAGAGTCTGCCGTTCTGTTTACAAGCTGTGCGTCTGACCATATGCGGGACTGCACCACTAGCGTGCGTTTATCCGCAGAACGTTCACGGAGATATTACCGTTCAAAGTAGCAGGCTGTTATAAATATTTTCCTGCTATCTTGTCGATACCTTTCTTCAAAGTACACTTCGTAGAACGATGCAAGCACTTATTTCAACAATTTTCATGATGCACAGAAATGCATAACTTCAAAAGTGCAAAGAATGTCCAGCGAATAAAGACTCCAAGTACTCCGCCAACATGAATCAATCCAAAAAAAAAAAAAACTTACGAACTCACGTCACGGTAAACAAAAATCTCCCGCTTTAATAATTCCCACTCTCGACTCGAGGACATCTAAAATTTATGTTTCTCGTGCATCTTCTTATCAGAAAAACGTTCAGTGGAACGCTGATTGATGCGTCGCGTAAAAAGAACGAGTCCAACGATTCGCTCATTATCAAGAAGCAGTGGGCACCGAGAGGGACAATAAGAAACTCCATTAGAGTGGATGTCGCTACGAGAACGATAACGAAACATCGTTCAGAACGAGTTCGCCTCGATGGAGAACGGGCGAGTCGAACGAGGAAACGATGAAGCTCGTGAAATGCGTGAGCGGGAGCGAACGTAAAAGAGAGGAGTGAGAGAGGGAGAGTCTCTCCGGAGACATTTGTCAATGTGCAGAGTCCGTAGCCTTCGATGTGCTATCGCCATTGTATCGCAGACAGAGGAGGACTGTGGGCCACGAAGTTTCGCGTGCTCTCGCGAAGTCGCCCTCTTATTTATTTCGCGTCGATTCTTGCCCGGCCCTCCGGCTGATTTATAGGCTAGCCCTTTTCCCCGACCGCGTTTCCTTATTTTTCGCGTAATACCGGCACGTCAGGACCACGAGTCCTTCAATCGACGGCCGTGTCGTTTCCCTCGGAGTTTTGTGACCGATCGTTATTATCATCACTCCTTCCTCGTCGTTTTGCGCAGTTTTGCGGCCGCCATATTTCATCCCTAGTCGGGATTAAACTGCCGCATAATGTCCCTCGATTTTTCAACGCGCGACCTGTGACACCCTTATAAATATTTCTCGCGAAAATGCACGAAGATTCACTGCGAAGATCCAAGAAAAATTACGCTCCCGCGATACTTCGTTTATTTAATATTTTACAATACTCGATGCCGAGCCATTGGTTCTTCTAATTTCATTCGAAGTAGATTTTTCTTTGTATTCTCCTGTTCAAGCAACTTTTAAATTGCTCCTCCGACCCTCCGGTCCCGCAAGGACCTTAACATTTAATTCAACCACAGGTTCATTTAATTTTAAACATACTCCTCTATTCGTTTTCTTCCGCGAAGCAATTTCCGACCCTTTTTCGGAATATTGCCCATTCAGTTCTGCGGCGGCTTAAAACTGTCCCAGAAATTTAATTTTCGCTTTCCTCCTCCCTTCCCCTCCAAAGCAGCTTTGGAATTTTTGAAGAGTTTACTTGGTTCTCGAACCTGGAGGGACTTAAAACTATAATAAGATGGTCTCGTTTACTTCCGCTGATTTTCTCTTGTGAAGTGTAAATTTTTAAAGACTTTCTTGCTAATTGTAAATTAACACAGGAGTTTCGGACGTTCCTTCCGCTCGCCGGAAGCTTATTTTTCCGTTGACTATCTGAAATAGATATCTGACACGGGCTTGGTGAAGGCGCAGGGACAGCAAATCGAATTCGAGATTCGGTAAGATTGAAAAACTGGGTTATGGGGGATGACACGTCGACCTGATTGAGTTTTCGACTTCGTGGGGGATTTTCCAAGAGATTATTTGCTATCTGGCGATCGATGCGCCCTGCCTTCCACGTTGATAGATCAATGGAGGCTGATAGTGCATCGATATTCTTCGAACGGGTAGAACCGAACGAACAATCAGCGGTATAAAGCTTCCCTGCACCCTTGTTAAATTAAAGATCATCGAAATTGAATTGAAACGAATCCTGATAGAGCAACACACCCCGAAAGTCTTTCTTTATTTACTATTTTCATTCTCCGACCCGGAAACTGTTCGGGCACTCTTCTGAAAATCAACAGTTCCCATCAGTCTGAAATTTTGCAATTCCCAGAATTAAATTTTCCTTCGTTCAACGTTTCTCTCGTTCGATTCCTGGCGCAATTTTCACACGTTCGACCGTCCGTCCTCGACGCAGAGTCCATAAAGTCTTTTCGATTTTTGCCTCCCGGCGCCACTTGCCAAAACGTGTCACAACGAACGTGACCTTTTCAACTGACATTATTTTACGGTAGGTATCCTTCAATACCACGTTCGAAGTGGCGCGGCAGATAAGAAGAGGATAATGCAATAGAACCGACCGAGCTCAAGTGCTTTTAAGTAAAATTCTATTTTGCGAACTGCGCCGCGGCTGGGGAAAAGACAGGGCCGAGACGGCCTGCGAGCGTTTTCAAACTCGAGGAACTTCGGAGCTGTTCAACGCTGTCCGTTACCGTTGCGAATGAAATCGCTTTCGAAATCCCATCATGTCAACCGGATGTATCGCGCAATTATTCGCAGCAATTAAATCGCTGACTTTCGTGTACGTAACTTCGTGAAACACGAGAACGGATGGCAATTTCTTAATTTTGTTTTACGACAAACACATGAATGTTATTCGTCACTTTTTTGTCAAGTAAACTGTGACATTTTACTAATCGTTTTGCGTTTGCGTTTACGTTTGTGTTCCAGCTCGCATGGAGGAAGAGAGGGGAGCATCGAACGCACAGATCCTCTGGTCAGCTTGTCAAGCTTTGGCCAGAGCTGTGAAGACTACAGCACCTGGCGTATGCGCGGACAAGGCCATCAGGCCTCTGGAAGCGGAAATCAAGGCCGTCACCAAAGCGGCACGTAAGTATATCATCGGTAGACTGCGGATCTTCGTGGAAAATAAACACCTTTTGCATCGCTTGTGGGAAACAAGAATACCATAACTTGATTTTGTTACATTAAGGATGTTCTGAAGGTACAATGGGAGACAAGAAATTCGAAATCCATCAATACATGGCAATGAAAGCCATTCATGGGTATATTTTGTGTTTTGTCGCGGAACTGTCAGTTCGCGAATGTTCCGGATCACTGCCCGCCAAGCTAATCTTGGGCAGCCAGTTCAATGATATGATGAGCGCAAAAGACAATAATTATTTCGCATGAAAATGAAAGACGTTAATGGAAGCGTTTCGTCCAACCGATTTCTTCATAAATGCATAAAGATCCGCAGTCTATTCAGCTATCGGAATTGCAGCTATCATACACCTGCGATTTCATCATTGCTGAAACTCTTTTTGGAATATCGAGTTAAAGCTCTGAGAGGAATTTTATTTTCCGGCCTCCTGTCAATTCACGTTCGATGGGGGAATTAGTTACGAGCAATCTGCGAGTGTGCCCGTGTTCCCGTCTTCGGCATCCGGTTGGAAAACATTTCTCTGGAATTGACAGTATTTTCCGCGATCTGTCCATTAACGCGATCGTAGATTAATATTAACTGATATTAATATCAGTTCCATTTATGAGGGTTAGCCCGGGGGTTTGCCACCGAGCTTGCGGTAACCGCATGATAATCTCGTTCCAGCCCCGTCGCGATACAATGCCAATCTTTGGGGGGATTAAAGCTGCAATTGCGGAGGTATCGACGTATCGGAATTCCTCGCGGCCAGAATGCTAAAACGTTCGACGGTTCGTTGGACGCGAAAGCTTTGAATGTTCGGCGCGCGATAAATACGCGCTGGATCGTATAAATATTTCATCGGCTAAAGAGGAACAAACTCGATCGCCGCGGGCGCAGTCATTCGGAATTTTTCCTTACAATTATTTGGAAAAACTTTTTCGCATATCATTTCGTGAACCAATGCTTCTAATTGATTATAAAAGCTCAGGTTGTTTGGCACACAATTATAAAAAAGTTATTTGTTTTTAAAAGGTGTACGAATGCTTTGTACACCCACTGTAACAAACGAGGATAAATGTTCATTTCTTCTACTACTTAACACTGTAATACGTGATGTATGGTTATTCATTAATAGACTGTTAATAGATAATTATTCATTAATAGAATGTTTATGCAATTCTCAATTTTTGTGGGTGAAAGTTTTAAGAAAGTGGAATTAAAGAAAATCTTGTTTTCAGTGGTAGATCTTTGTAGATCTGGAATAAATAGAAATCGTATCAGATTCTATCGAATTTCACATTCCAGCGTTGTTTTGAAAATTTTCAGACGCCACAAACGTATAAAGATCCGCAGTGACGCTGTGACGAATAGAGTGATGTTACGCGCGCATGTTTTCAAAAATGTTCGACGTCGAATCCGGCAGTTTGTTCAGAGGATCCATCGTCTCGCGCGATTTAGCACGTATTAAAATTCGCGTGGTCGACGATTACGGTTTACACAGCCGTCAAGCGCCCGCACGGATAATAATATAACGCGTTATAATCACCGGAAATACAGGGTTGACTGTCTGGGCCGACCGCAATCGTCATTATCACTCGTTCGCGACAGACAATCATTACCCTAATATTACACGGAAAAACGAAGAGAGAGAGAGAGAGAGGGGGGGGGTGAGAGAGAAGGGATGTTCCGTTCTGTAAGCTCGCGTTCCGTTTTCATTTCGCGCTGGAGCCCCCCTCCCCCGCCTTATCGTTTTACGTTCGAGGAAATTTACGAGCTTTTTATCTTCCGCCGGTGGACTCCCGGGCATCGGAACGAAGCGCGTAAATCTACTCGGCGTGTGTTCCGCGGCACGCAATGAATATTCGGGCCCGGTAATGCGGCCATTGCGCCGTGAAAACTCATTAACTGACCCCGCTCGCGATGAATTAAATAGTTCTCCGTGGGCTCACCCGGAAGCGGAAAAACGATTCCGAGGGCCGCGGCGTTGATTGCCTCGGCTGTGGACACTGCAGGTGCCTTTGATGGACGGGAACAGAAATTGTTGCGCCGTTTACGGGCCGGAACTACATCTCGTTATCGTTTCTTTAATTTTCGGTTACAGTATTTTTTACGGTACTTTTGCCATTCTCCCGTCAATTTCTCGCTTCAACTTCTGATCAGCTTTTGCTAAACACAGCCTGGAATTACGAGAATCCGAATTGAACACGCAGGATTTATAATTGTACTTTTCTGTCGACGTACAGCTGAAACTAGAGATACATGTTGTCAGAAAACCGAGCGAGTTACTACATTCGGTGTATGTACAAAGTATTCTTTGTACAAAGATAAATATTGCTGTACAAAGTAACTTTTTCTAAATTGAGACGTTAGAAGGATTAGCTTACTAGCTAATGTCTAAATAATATTTTTTAAAGTTATTGGTCGCAATTGCAGAGGGAAGGTAAAGGTGACAATTTAAAAATTTGTTACAAACATGTATTTTGTAAATCTAAGTCAGTTATATACATGTACGAAGTTTCAATGAAATCCGTTGACGCATAAAAAAAGCTATGGGCATTGTAAGATGCAAAAATCATTGAGAGAGAGAGAGAGAGAGAGAGAGAGAATTTAGGGTTTGCGATTCATTTAAATCGCAGATTACAATTTCTGCTATTTTCAATCAATTATATTTCATAACACTTTGATCGATTTTCATGAAACTTTGTACATTTTTATAACCGACTTAATTTTACAAAATACATGTTTAAGATTTTCATTACAGGCACAGATGAAAGATTTGGAAATCGTCACCTTTACTTTTTCCTCCGCAACTGCGACCAATAACAATTAAGGAGGAATTCTTTCACATTAGCTAGTAAACTAATCCTAACGTCCGAAGAAAAAACTCGAGCTGTTGGGACCAATTTTTGGAAATTTATTCGTTTTCAAAAGGTGTACGAATACTTTGTACACCCACTCTATTTCATTACACAGAAGCGCGCTGCTGACAATATCCCGGGTTATACTACTTAGCTCTGCTCTACTATACACGCTGCCGTACTGCTGATTTGTGTCTGACCAAGCAGAGGGCTGCACCACTTTCTGGTGTTTGACTATGCATAGAGCCGTGCTACCCATGCATGTCTGAACAACACCGGGCTATACTACTAGAAAATTCCATGTAGTTAATGTCTTAAGGTAACTTTTTGGACACGTTAATATCGCGGTCGATTGCAGGTGGTCAAAATTCTAGGATACGATAAATTCTTGTGTCTCGTTAACGTCTATATTATCGTTGCAATAAATTGGTCCACGCGTTTATAAGCTTTTATTAAATCGACGCTAATTCCTCTTGTGACCGTATATCTAATTTATCCATTAAAAGTTGTACTTATCGAGGAAAATAATTCCGAAATCCTCAGGATTCTCCACGATTCACGGGAACGATCCTTTTTATCGGCGGGCTTATAATTCGAGAAGATTTCCTCTTAATCAGCCATAAATACATGTATTTGTAGGTACCGAGAGTGCATGATTTATTTTAGGGATCGGCGAGCGGCGGGAATATTGTCGCAGTCCGGGATTTCAGTATTTCACAATATTTCGAGTATTCCGCTCTCGAACGGTTCGAAAGTACTCGATAAAATATTCCCAGTGTTGTAAAACGTCGTGTCAAGTTTCAAAGCCTGAAAGTGGGCGATGAAAAGCTTCGGGGAGAAAAAAAACAACATAAAACGAGCAAATAGAAACGGTGGAGTGTAAAAAAAAGAAAAATCCATTCAACATTTGAGGAACGATTGACACGATTAACCGCGTGGCTGTAGCGGTGCATAATTGATTCACCTGGGAAGGGGGAGCGCGCTCTTTAGAAAGCTCGGGGGGGGGGGGGGGGTTTATGCACGCTCGCCGGCGATTATGTCGTAAATCTTCAGCGATTTCTTACCCCGGACGCCACGCCATTGCATTCTTTCCCGCGTCCTGCATTCCCCACCATCTGCTGAATTAAAGCGATTCCAGTGATTGTTGACGATTTCTCATGCGGAACTTTTCCGCGAGCGGCTTCCTCGACAACGCGATAAATACAGGATGATCCGTAATGAGTGTTACCGTCAAGACGATGAGCCTGCGTTCGGTGATAAATCGACGAACATGTAATAAAATTCCTCCCCTTTTGGCCCGGCAGAATGGTTCCCATAAATTCTATAATACAATCCTCGGGGCTCGTTGTCAGTTACTGGCGGATAGAGTGTTGCGGATCGGGCAACAGATGTTTCGGATAATGGAAATCTAAGCTGCAGACAACCCGAAAGATTCATACTCTTTTATGTATATATCATACCGGCGCGGAATAATGGACCGATTTATCTATATCTTTTCCGATCTGTACTAGTTGTCTAACCTTAAGTCAAGCTGTACTACTTTCTGTTTCGTCACAGACAGGTTATTCCACTTGATTGTATTCCACAGTCTATTTCCACTTACATAAATCTTGTTATACATAGAACTATTATACAGGGTGGGGGACGCCACATTCTGCCACCTCAAATATCTTTGTTGTTTTTAAAAATACGTCAAATGTCTGAAATGGACTGGAAAATGTCTGTTTTATGGACTGCGTTTTATAAACTGTTCTCTGTAAGCAACTATTTATAAGCAGTCTTTTACGATGAATGCTTTAATTAACAGTGTTTCGCAAGCACTGCAGTGCGAACAATATTAATGTTGACTTATTCCTGGTGTTATTACAGTCATTGAAACAATTTGCAGTACATCATTGTTCAGCAATATCTTGATGAACACTCTCGCACGGTGAAGTTTCTGCGAAAACGAGAGCTTATCGCGAAATTGCTTCGCTAAAAGGCAGCGACTCGAAAGAATACGCAGTTTGTATTGCTATTAAGTTTCCCTTGTCGCCGGAAATGGAGTACGCGAACGGTGCTTAGAATGTAGCAATACATCCGGCGAATAAAGAACAGCAATGCCGCTGTCAAATGTATGAGACTCGGTTTTAATAAAAGCGCAACGGAACGTTCTATTAAATCCGGGGATTTTTTCTGTAAATTCAACAGGACGACCTCGTTCTAGAACAATGGAACTTGCTTCGGAGATAGGATTTTCCTTGAGGAAAATGCGAAGGTATCTTGTTACTGAGAAAAAACCGGTAACAGAGCTCGGATTTTCTAACTTTAAAGTTCAACGATAGAAAGACAAAGTTCGAAGATTTTTATCGCTCGACGGACGCTGCGAAACGTTGCTCAAAGAGGCTGTTAATGAAACGAGCTGAATTTTCCGGGCGTAAGTAGTGCGAACGTATTACTCGGAGAGACAGCTGGAAGCTGTCTAACATTTGTCGCACATGTTTTTCAGAAGTGTTCGCGCACGCCACCGGATTCTCGCGCAATGTTTGGCATTTAATTAGGAGGGATTCATGAGTCCGTATAAATTTTATTTCACGCGGAACGCATAAATGAATAAATTCGACCGCTGCCGGTCGAAAAAGTGTTTAAAATACCCGTGTCCATTTATCACGTAACCGGTTCGGGAAATTGCGAAGTAATGTATTCCAGCGACGTAACAGCATCTGGTGTAATGCAATTTGTTTGGTGGGGGGATGAGGCGTCGGTAATGCCCGATGTTAATAAATGCTCTACCCCCGCGGAATTTCCAGCCGTAAAATTGAAGGACAATTCCTATTCTTTCGATCAGTTCCCGCGGGAATTGCGCCCGGAGACGCCAATTTGTAAACATGACGTGCCATTCCCACCATTCGCCGAACGATTCCGCGCGAAATCCAACGAAATGAGCAATTATGTATTCGGTCTCGACACCAACTATTTCCTACAGTTTATACTCCCGGTTTGCGGCACTTCGGCGCGAGGCTCAACTTTTATTCCCTCCGTTCGGAGAAATGTTTCTACGAACATCTTCGAAAACATTTTATTATACAAGCTAACAATACATTCTTCTATGTCCTTTCAGCTAAAGAGGATCCTCTGGTGCTAGCAGCGATCCAAGGCATTCCGGAAGAGGCTGCGAAGAGGGGCGTGTTTCCCGAGGACATTCTCCGTGCGAGGTTCCTCAAGGTAATTTTATAGTAACCGGTCTCCTCGTCCTTTGCCATCTTTAAAGAAGCAAACTCGATTAACCCTTTCGGCGTCGGAGCACATTTTGTCCACGGTAGTGGCCAATAAAACTGCATCATTCTATATTAACACTCTTTCCCCGAGAGTTCCGCAAACCGGTTATGCTACCATTCAAAAACTTGTGTTTGTGATAAACAATTATCTCCATAAGCGATTTTAAGCATCCGAAGCGTTTTCGTAGCACTTATACCGTTCTTAACACAGAACTTAATGGAGATTCTTTGTTCGTTATTCATTTTTCGACCGATGTACACAAACTACTATCATTAAATGCGTCGTATCTTGGCTTCTACTGAACGAAATATTATGAAATTTTTACAGGTTAATAAAAAACGCTCACGATTCATAAATCAATTTCCGACTAACAGATGGCACCACTACTTTCGCTAAACTAGAGTCATTCCGGTTATTTTTGGGACAGAGGGTGTACATCGATCGAGCCAATGATAGATTGATAAAACATTTTCTCCCATATTTTCTACGAGAAACTTGTAATGTTAACTTTACCTTTATATTGGCATTGGATTCGACGATGAATTTCCGTTCTCCGATATTTTCCTCGTCTTCCAAGAGACAATAAAGGGATCGAAGCTATGTTGAAGTACCTCCCTTCATGTAGAGTCTGTACTTGAGCCACCGATTGGCCGGAGACGATAAAGCCAGACGATTTTTGCGACGCAAGGAGTTTTACGAGGTGGAAAACTTTTTCAGGTGGAAGAGGTGGCAAGACGATTGGCCATGGTTCCCGCGGAGGGAGCGTCCTTGCCTATCTATTTTCTTAGCTATCTCCAAAACTTTCTGATGATCAAGAACGTCCGCAGCATCTCCACGTGGGAGCTCGAGGACAATCCGATCGACGTCAATAATCTCACCACGTTCGACATACTGCGCCGTGCTAGGTAAGATCTCCGAAGCCACTGAGATTTTCAACATAATGCGGACTAAATATGTTTCTTCTATCGATCGTATTTGCTGTTAATAAATGTTAAATGCTTTCGGCGCAACGGTTCGATCGTTTATTACTAATTATGAAGCAGTTTTGCTAATTATCAAACAAAATCAACGTTTCGATCCTAGTTTGGATCCTTTTCAAGATTTATTTGAATCGCGTCTGTAAAGTAAATATGTTATAATAATTTCAAAAACTATTAAATGATTGAGTATAAGGAATATTGTTCATAAAAACTCACTCACTTTTGCTTTGGGGAAAATAAATTTATGACAATTGTGTGTCACGTGTGTTACGTGCATCGAACATGCTTGTTGTCAAGACACTGATGTAAGAACGTATTGAAAACGATCTAGATTATGTCTATCGATATAAGGCGATAAATTTGAAAGGTCATAGTATGTTCTTAAATCGATCTACTATTGGAAAACGTTTACACGTTATGGGTATGGTTTATACAACTTCTTTTTAAGAAAAAAGGGCGGAAACTTATTCCCATACCCAATAATTATTAAAATTTTTCTTGAAAATGGTCTAAAAATAGACGGAAACGTTGAAAATTTTGTGGTGATTTGCAAAATTGCTTGGTTACTAACAACAGATCGAACCAGTGCGCTGAAAACATCAATATACTTTATTAACAAATTGTCAATCGAGATAAAGGAAACAATTTTAAAGGATGTCAGTCCAAAAAAGGATCGGCAATCTATCCTGTTTATTGTTCCGTAGTGTTCGTTGTCGCGGCCGGTTCGAAATTTCCGCTGAACGCCATGGAAAATGTTATCTTTCAGCTCGTAACTGTTTTTTGTTCCTGGCGAATTGCGCGGTATCAGCGTTAAGGCTCGTTTACACGGATGTTCCTGCAACGTCATACCGTTGTCGCGACGTTAACTGCGTGTACACGGAGTAAATTAGAACGCGGCCGCTGTTCACCGCTCAAAAGTTTCGCTTCTCCCTTCTTGTTTCTCCGTTGCGATAAGCGCACGTGTATTCCAGATAATTTTTAAATTGTTGCGGCAAAAGTTGGAAAACGTTCCAGCAGAGAATCTAATTCGCCAATATGGCGGCCGTGTAGTTTCGCGCATTTTAAGCGGATCTCTGATCTTGCACGTTTCGATAACGAACTGCAATTTCGACCCTTTCGCCTCGATGTGCTTGCATACTGAGTGTCCTACAATAATTAATGCAGCGTCTAGTTTCACAGTTTCGCGCGGAATTTCGTAAACATCAGAAAGAAATTTTTCCGTTTATACTTGTTCGGTCCAGAAGTTTTCTTCCATTAATTCAGAACATAAATAGCCTTTCTCATTCTTCGCACTTAAAAAGGTTGAATTTATGGTTGACCAAACAAATGATCAAACGCTTTCGAGCAGCATCATGCCTATAAATAGCGACGATATTTATGGGATCTACTTGTGCATGCCCCCGAAGATTGGTGGCCTATTTACGGACTGTGCATGTGCAATTTGTCTCACTTATCTGAGACCGGACGAATATTTCGCGGAAGATGCAAGCCACGAAACAATTGCTCGAAACCATTCTTCATTCCCGAATAGTAGTGGGAAATGGAATGAACCAAAAGAAAATTTATTTTACTTAATCTATTGCAGTGAAAATTCACTTTTCAGGTCGAATATGTTAACAGTTTCCCTTGTCCAAAGTGCCGAAGAAATATTTTGTAAAATTTCGATTGGGAGTGTTCGCTGAAAAATTTTCGTCGCGGTACTGTGTTACATCTTCGGGGGTGGGGTGAACGACAGCAACAAAGCTGCGTCGCCCGTTACCGAACAAAGAGCCAAACACAATGCCGCCATCGAATTCCACACCTGTTCATAAGGAAGGACAATCGAGCGTGAGGAAACGAGCCGCGAGAGGCCGTCCTTCACCCGGAAAATTAATTTCCTCGTTGCCGAGCTTTTTCTTCCCCCACCGTAAACACCTTTCACCCACTAATTAGCAGACGCGTGGAGTTTCAATCAGTTTCGGGGGCACAATCACGTTTTACCACGTTAACAAGAGCTGCCACGCTCTGTTCTCCTCGGACAGAGTTTCTCTAAAACGATTTAGAGAATTGCCTGTTACAACACCCCCGCCGTGCATCGACCGAAAAGAGTTCAAGTAATTTGCTGATTGTCTAATGCTGTTCGCTTGTTTGCGCTCGGATCATTTGAAGCAAAAGTACCGATGCTGACGAGCAGATCAGAGCTTTTTATAAAATACCACTGTAACGAATTCCATACTCACTTTTAATGTGACAATGTTTTTTAAAAATACAAAATATTCTAAAATATCTGAACCGACATCTGTAACATTCCAATAATTTACCAAACTAGACAAGAATGCCGAGTACGAAATTTGGGCCTACCAGACTAAGATTGGTCCACCCACAATTTTTATTGATATTATAATGACGTAATTTTATTTGTTTTTCAATATTTAACTATGTTCCACCAATCCGACCATCTTGAAACTTTTTTATACGTGTTAGATAAGCAACAGAACATTGTTCTTGAATTTTTTGGAAGTGGTCACTCGAAGGGTTGCTTGCAATTCCCACCTCTAAAAAATTAAATGATATTTTTCTACCCTTAATAATTTGATCACGATGGTAAAAAAACATGTATGATATGAAGGAGGTAAGTTCGAGTATTTTCGTTTTTTTTTTATCAGAATATCTTAATTAACAACCGAGAAAAAAATGATACAGTTAAGGGTATTTACCCTCATATCATCCTTATACGAAGGGTTAGCGACTTAAAATTTTAGGGGGTTATCTTTCAGCCTAAAACTAACCTAAAACCATTGTTTTCCACATAATATCAATAAAAATTGTGGGTGGGACCAATCTTAGTCTGCTAGGCCCAATTTTTAAGAGGAAAATCAAAAAATTGCTCTTTGTCGTACAATTTATAGGTTATGACTAGACTGCGGATTTGATGCATTCATAACAAAAATGAGTAGGTGTAATCTAAAACAGCAAAACTATTAGAAGAATTTCAAAGTTCTGTTGTATTATTCTCAGCCTATTAAACATATTAAAAAAGAAAATAGCATTCTATTTCACTCTGGTTTGTTGAAATTCAGATAGAAAATGTTTATTTTGCATAAAGATCCGCATTCTGGTTATGACACTCGGTAAACAGCAGCGGAATAAAATGTTCAACACCTCTGACAATCTGAACTAATTTCTTTAATAAAATAGGAAATGTGAAATTCAAATTTGTCACACGGAAAACGAAAATACAGGATTGGAGCGCCTCGTAGAATTTACAGCTCGCGAAGACAAGCGAGATAAAAATATTTAACAAATTGGAACGCGGCGCTAGGAAAAAGTTCAGCAGATTTAAAGTGCTTTATTTGAAAATCCGCGAGGTCGCGGAATCAAAATTTATCACGGTGAATAAAAAATAATTCCACTTTGTGCATTTCAATTGCGATCGCAAATTCGCTTTGTAAAACGGACGTAACAACTTTTACGGCAATTGGAATCCATTTGGAATGATGGCGAAGTGGATTGTTCTCTCGAACAATCAATATATCTCGAATATTTTTTTTTGCAAAAATTCGAATGATTTCGGTGCTGTTCGTCGAGGTGCCTCGAGAATTCGATGTCGCGAATCTCCGTCCGGGAAAATATCAACGAAATGACCGAAGGCTGCAGATTTATCGGCAGCGCGCGCGCGTATCGTTCGCGGCGTCAAACAGAGGCAAAAAGAAGTGACGGAATGCATAAAGAACTAGACGGTGGAAATGCGGCTGCAAATATGCATATCATAGATAGGGGCTGGGTGGACGGGGGTTGCGGGAACGGCAGAACGTTTCAACGTTGAAGAGATGAAAAAATTTCTGTGAATATGCGTTTGGACTTACTGGCTTAACAAGTAGGGGCGCGTGCGCGACCCGTGGGCCGTGGGGGCCAGCGAAAAAAAAACCCAAAAAATAAATAAATAAAAGAGGACCGCGGACGTGAGAGTGCCGGAGAGCGCGCCGAATGTGCCGGTGAATTTGCATTCGGCATGGTGTTCTAAAAACCCGGCTGAATCGCCCGAAATTATGTGAAAAAAGAAAAAGAGAGAAACGAATTATAGAAATGACCGGGTGATGGGATGAGCGTAGAACGGAATGGGCAAACAGAAACAATTATAACACGGAGCGTATGCTGGGTACACAGGCGATTATCATACTGTCGGAGATTCACGCGAATTCCCGTCTCTATGGAGAAATTCCTCGAAAGTGGCGTTAAATTTAGTTCGCTCCCTCAGTTGGCGGTTCAGAAATTTTCATTTCGCTGCTGCTTGAAAATGTGCGAAAATCTGCGGATCAGAGGTCGCTGGTCAAAAAAATAGGATGTCGAAACCCAGTAGTACGAGTCTATGATACATATTTGAGATTCGTCATTTTTACTGTAGTACTAGCATTCAAAAAAGTCTAACAAAAATCAATTGCCTTATAAAAGGATACACGACATGTATGGTAACGTTCCAGTAGCACAAATCAGTGATTTAATAGGCACAGCATTGTTCACCGAACTTTCGATAAACTGACTGATAAACGGAACAAGTTATTTGCGGAATCACCGCATCGATAACCGCAGTCGACCAAGTAACGCGGAAATTCTCTTATTCTCGGGACAATGAGGTGCCCCTCCCCAGAATATCGTAATTACACGAGGCATAAAACCGTGAAAACTCAATGACATAGAACGCGATCAATGGACGCAAAATTCACCGCGAAGCCAAACACCCAGGGGGCCTCGAATCCATCGGCGTACCAACCTGCGAATCTAATCAGCGTCGTGCATAATGAACGAACCCAATTTTCCGGTAATCCGTGGGTGCCCGTGGCCCGATAAACAAAACCATCGACTGGCATAGGAACGCGATTTTCTTGTTCCGCATTGTGCGCACACAGTATCGCCATACTGTGTTCGAAGTTCATGCATTATCAACCGTTTTCTCTATCACTCGCTGTTAGATACTGTTTGGCGGTGGTTTCCGTCGTTAATTGAATTGCTCGTTCCCATAGTTCGCAAGAATTTGTCGGC
This sequence comes from Lasioglossum oenotherae, assembly GCA_028455765.1. Lineage (NCBI taxonomy): Eukaryota > Metazoa > Arthropoda > Insecta > Hymenoptera > Halictidae > Lasioglossum > Lasioglossum oenotherae. Next base: position 7,293,128 of record CM052291.1, on the reverse strand, counting down.
AGTTGGCATTTGGTCTTCGCGCAGAATGAAAACTCTCTTCGTCGGCCACAGTGACCACTGAGCGACGTCCAAACATTAACTATACAATTTTTGATCTGTAGTTGCAACTACAGAGAAGTTCATACACAATAGATAGATAACATAACTATAGAGAAGTTCATACACATCGCTTCAGTCTGATCAGAGGCGAAGATAATCTACTTATGCTTGTCCGACCACAGATAGGCCCATTCTACTCGCGTCCGAGCTATGCAGGATTGTTCTACTTTACAAGGTCGACCACAGACTGGATTATTCTACTTATCCATGTCTGACCGCAGGCATAGTTATTCTATTTATCTATGGCGGGCCACAGGTATGGTTATCCACGCCTGACCACAGGCGGGATCATTCTACTTACTATGGTTTGTTGCCACAGAACCATTCCACCACTGTACCTGTCCAGGTGGATTATTCTGCTGAATTATGTCTGGCCCCAGATAGAGCACTATCACTGTTCCATTTAAACGCTTATCGTACTAATGGTATTATTCATCGTGTAACGTCTACAATTCCTGAACGAACAAAAATTTAATCAACACCGAAACCATACTGAAATCACCCGCTCCTTCTTTTTCTAGCTCTAACCTTTAGCATGTATGCAAGATCGTAATAATCGACTCTCGCCAGCCGGGTGCAGTTTCTTTTTTCATTTACACGCATTTTGCCGGCGAACTTTACAGTCTTCCGGTAGACGAAGAGACTATGGCGATGGTCGACAGCGTCATTTTTTGCGCTGCAAACGAGGAGATAAGCCGTGGAAAGTGCGGGGGTGGTGGTTCTCGCGAGCTGGGCCCCGGCAAATGACTCTGTTCTTTGTCAAGCTGCACGTGACGGATATTACGGCAGGTGTTTTCGTCTCTGCCGGTCGTTCGGAGATATTGCCCTCACCCCCTGGAGTCCTCAGGGTCCCGTAAGGATAATTTATGGGATCGTCGAGGGTTGGGGCGGTGAAGCGACCGAGTCGCGTGACTCGAAAACTGCCGTTCAGGTTACGAGCACGATAAAAACTCGATCTAATTGGACCAACGATAAATGCGACGGCCGCTCTTCAGCGTTTGAGTGGCTGGCCCGATGTGCGTCCATGCTACTGTAAGTCGGCGTAACAGTCTTTTTTACACCCGGCCAGATTGAATACCCGCGGCGAACGACTAGCACCCAGTCGAGAGGCAGTTCTCCGCAGCTGTCGAAATGTTTTCCGTTGCCCGCTAATTTTCTGCGTTGTTGTTCGTTTAAACTGCGAGATTTGTTGTTAATTTCGACAGTGTTTTTTCGTCAATTGTCCCAATACAATTAAACGTACACTTCTTTCTTTATTTTTCATTGTTTTTCTATGGGACTTTCGCCAACATGTTTGTGGCAATTTTCTAATGAAAATTATATACCAAATATGAGATGATTCCGCGCGATGATATTTACTCGTGTGATGAACGATGAAAGTTTTGGACGCAAAAAGAGCGAGGCATTTGGGACATTTCTCGAGAAAACACTGTATATTAATCTTTTCAATTACTTTGTGTCGGAGGAACGAAGTGTTAATTCTAATTGTGTCGTAGAATACTTCCGGTTCATCATTTTCTAATTCTTTTATGCTGATACGTCGATAAAGTGTTCGGGAAGCGAGAAAAAGTGGAAACTTCTCCATAAAATCGAGTTGGGAGATTCATCGAGCCACGGCACACGTGTCCCGCGAATTTCCAAACTGCATTTTCTCGGAAACGAGGACACCCGTACAAACTGTGACGCGAATTCACGAATTCATACACAGAAACAGTAACCAGAGATTAGTTGATAGTTGAAAGACATTGGGAATCAATGACAGCGGCAAAGTATAAAGAAGTTGAAATCGTCTAATTTCTTTTGTAAAAATTCATCCCCGTGGGGATTAAACGCGGAGGATTTAGTTCCGGACGATTTCGTGCGGTGGAAAGTTGGTCCCGCTTTAATACAGCGAATTTACGGAGCGCGTGATTATTTCCGGGATATAGTAACACCCTGGCTGGTGACCGTATGTTGGCAAAATGTGGCCAAACAATTTCGTAGCGTCCCGGTGTACGTGTATCGCTCGTTAAAGCAAGTAGGTTGCCAGTGGGGCCGCGTATCGTCGATCGCGTGCGAGGAAACTTGAACCCCCCCCCCCTCACCCTCTCTCTAGCAACAGAACCCGGCGAAAAACACGAGTCAACACCTTCAACCCCTTATATACTCGGTTCCTCCCGCACACGTATTCATCCCGCGGGATTATTAATTGCGTGACGAGAGCCGGTCGACCGTGATTTCCGAGGGCGTGCTCTTCGACGACGAATATTCCGGTCCTCGAGCGAACTTCGGGACATCGAAGTTGATGGATCGCTAAGATTCCCCGGGACCATCGCGCCATAATTAATTCCCGCCGTTCGAAATAAATCGATGCTTGGCGAGGTCCTTTAAACGCCACTGAATCTCCTTGTTCCAACAATTACGCCAGACTCTTCATTTACACGGCAGACACGTAATCCTCGAAACGCCTTGTAACAGAAGCGCTGAGAGTACTTTTCAAATGTTTTCTCAGAGATCTCAATTTACACGAATTTCTCCGGCAAAACGTGTCTCCGGTTTCTCGTCTGCTGCGTCACGTAAAAAAATCTCGGAGGAAAATGAACAACGGTGTCCGTAAGATAGAGGCATCGAGCTTTAAACTGAGTTAAGGTTACATTCTCCACGATTTGTTTTTCACGAAATTACAACTGGTTGAATATCGTCGATTTCTCGAGAAAACAGCTCGTGGCAGATGTTAGCAGATCTTCGTCGAATTGCTTCGGACCTCCTCCGGTAATTTGCAATATAAATGGACCGATTCTACGACGATCGGCGAAGTGACTCGAGCTCTGCCAGATCCGTCAAAGTGTACGGGCCAGTGGTTGCAATATCAAACATCTTCGAGTTCCTTGGTAGATAATCGGAGCCACCGTTGGTCGGAAACCACCGTCACCCATTCAGCGTTCCATCAGCGGCTGTTAAACTTTCATTCCTGTGAAAAGCGTAGTTTTTCCGTGGCGGGAGGCACGCGGACGAACGTGTCCGATGGCGCTCGCGGGAACGAACATGTACGAGTGCAGCGAGTGCACTAAGGGATGCACGCGGCGTGCTGCAGATTCTTGCGGTCGCGTATAACCCTGGATCCACGTACACACTCGCGTACACGGCAAAGACATGGACAACCTACGGGCACAGGCACGCGTGGGCAAACACTCGATAAAGAGAGAAAGAGAGAGAGAGAGAATATGGAGGCGAAAGGTGTACAAGCCGCCGAGAATCGTGAATTTTTTAACCGGAAGCGCACTGCGGTTTGCACAGCGGCCGCAGCTGAGGATCCCGAGCCTTATACGTGACGGTCGGAAGCTCTTCCTCAATATTAAGGTTTAATATTTAACGCGTGCGCGCGTTACTTCCGGTTTCATCTTATTTTTCCATTACTTATCAATATGAATTCTCCTTTATGTCGATCGTAAATAATGCAAATAAACGATTTAATGATTTCGGCGCCACAGGTTCTATCAAATGTTACTCACTAAGCAATTTAGCAATTTAAATTGTTCTCGATGTTTCGATCCCAATGTGGATCCCATTTACACAAATTTCTCTTGAAAATGGTCCACATTTGGATCGAAACGTCGAGAACAATTTAAATTGCAAAATTGCTTAGCGAGTAACACTTGTTCGCACCTGCGACGCCGAAATCATTAAATTGTTTATTTGCTCTTATCGGTATGTCAGATCTTTGGTCAAATATAATTAATAGACAGCGGATCTTTATGCAAAATAAAAATTGTCTACCTGAACTGCGACGATCTGGAGTGAAGTAGAAATTTTTTTTTTCTCACTAGACAGTATCCGTCTAATAATTTAATTTCCGGGACAATGTTTCATGAGCGGTGAATACACCCTTCAAAATTTATTAATCTTTTTAAACTGGTCGCCAGCAAGAGACGCGACCAACAAAGCCAGAATAAAATACCGACGAGTTCGCTTAACAATCTGGTTTATTTCTCCGAGTTGCTAAACAGTAAATTTTCGTAAGCATCTGCCACCGCTAAACGGATAGGACACAACTCTCTCCAGTTATTAGTAGCTCCCGCAGCTTTGTGCAAGCTCGCATCCCAATGGTGTGGTATTCGCAAAACTGAGTGTCAAACTTGCGAGACGCGTGTCCTTCGTAAAAGCTTTTCACGAGCTCGAAATAAAACAGAAATGGCATGGAGCTTCCTGGAAGTTTCGCATTTTAATTTGTTCTACACCATAAACCTCGCAACCCAGTTACCTCGTACAAACCTCTGACACTCTGCCGTAAACTTTATTGAAAAACTAAACTTGTTAGCCGGCTCTGGATATCGGTAATGTCCGCGTTAACTTCTATAACCAGTTTCCACGGGAACTTCTTTACTTCCGATACTTAATCCACGGATGAAACATTTTGACCCAGAATTATAAACTTTCCGTCTCTAATCGAATTTCTTAGCAATTTCAGCTACTAATTAGTAGATCGCGGATCTTTATGCATTTATGAAGAAATTGATAGGGTGAAAAATAAAACAGTGATTGATCGGAAAGATTTGAGAACACACATCGTAACGTTGTTTCAACGTAATAAAGTCATCAAGGGATGAAGCGAATTTCCATAAAGATCCGCTGTCTACTAATTAGTTATATTGAGATTCAAGAAAGAAAAAAAACGTAGAAAATTATTGACGTTATATCTACCTTCAGTTCTTTCATTAATTTTCGTTATTCTGACGCAAATGAAAACAGCATTTCTATAATTACTATTTATGAATGTTCTCGGTGCAGCTCGAGCAGGGTGTAAAGGGTTAAGAGCACATCAAACTCATCGTGAAACCCCGAAATCTCATTCTCCAGATTTCCCCAGCGTGATAAAAAAGAAAATCTTCGAACAATAAAGAAGCAAAAAAGAATGAGGGTTTCAGCAGGTTCGCCAGGAATATTAACGCACGTCCCATTTTAATTAATCCGGGGCGAGCTTCTGGTATTTCTATACTGGCGTCGGACGATTCCTTTCGCATCGAAATTCCCGTGCTCGTTAATTAATTCCCGCGAGCGAGTAGCGCGCGGAATCGTCCTTCCCGCGGTTCCGTTTTTGTTTAACGACATCCAGCGAGCCAGATAGAGAGAGAGAGAGAAAGAGTGAAAAAAAGAATGAAGGAGCCCTCGACTTCACATGGAGATCCGTTTTTCACGCGGTCGGGTCCAATTTCAATCGATAACTACCCCGGGAACTTGTACCCGACTTCCCGAAAACAATCGACGACACAGCCGTTACATTATCCTTGTTTCGAAGACGGATGAAAAAGCTTGCAGTTTGCCCCGGCGGGTCGAGTGGTCTCGAGGGGGTAGCAACCCCCCTCGTTCGCTGGCATACCGGAAGGGATGCGTTCGAGGGCCGATAGCGGCGCCGGATGTCGCTAACCGCTCTCCGCTCTCGAAACTATTGTTCGGCGAACTATCGCGCGGAGACACCGGCCGGGCCGAGTTTTCCCTGAAAGAGGGCCGAGTTTCTCTGTTCGTACGTGGCCCACCGCCGCTACCACCCCCCGAAACTCACCCCAAACTGGATGAATACCCTCTTGAGGACCAACACCGCCGCACAGTGCGTCGAAATGCCCGTTTTTTGGACAAAATTCCATATCTTAAAAACTATAAGTCATATAAAAAAATGTTTCAAATAAAAGTTATAGGACAGAGTTGGGCATTTAATCGGTCATCCGATTGACGACTAAAGTAGAAATTTAATCGTTAACCGCAATTAAACGATTAATAAGTATTTAATCTTGTCGGCAAATAACGATCAATCAGTATTTATTCGTTAACCACAATTAACGACTAAACGAGGAGATTAATTGTTAATTGCGATTAACGATTGAAGTAGAAATTTAATCGTCAATCGTCGATCGAATTTTTGCCCAACACTGTTACAGGGTATAAGGAGGAGTATATGATGATTGTATCTGTTTGATATTGTTGTAACCTTGAGAAGCTCCATGAAGGTTACTTTTAAAATTTCGTACGGTAATGTACATTTTTGATTATGTATCCTAATAGGTGAGGTTAAGATTTTCAAAACACTACAAAAACATTATTTTTACCTAACCGAGCTTGATAAACGGGCGACCGTGTTACTCGATTTTCTACCGATGCACCCTCCTCCCGACGGATTTACCAGATCGTTGATGAAGCACGCGGTCACTGCGAGAAAAGCTCGCAATTTAATTGGACGAGAAAGCCGATCCAGTTCGGTGGTTAATATCTGATTCATCGAGGTTATAAAGACGCGGGAAGCAGTCGGTGATCGGATTCCGATACTCGATAATCTCCAGCGGGATCACTTTTCGAAGACGATCATTCGAAATTGCCTGTCGGCTGGTCGAGGAACAGGATATAAACGTAAAAGCTGAAGACGAGCTTGCTTCGAAATATTTCTGCGATTCTCCGAAATTGGGATGTTGCGAGCTTTATTTCAATTTCTCTTGCCGTCCGCCCAATTTTTGCACGTACCACTTCGACGCTGAATTCTTCCGATCTGGAATGATTTACGAAATCGTAAACCGCTTCGGACGTGATCCTCTATAATTCTAATATAGAATAATATTCTAATGTAGAGTGAAATGTTCGTAATTATTTACAAAGAGGCACTCCTCTCCGATTTTAATGAAATCTCAATATCTTACGCAGCTACACATTTTGAACAACCTTTAGCTTTCGAGATATTGACAAGAAACTAGTGTTATTACTGGATTGAATTTCATCCTGAATTGAGTTTACTGTTTACGAGGACCGGAGAAGAAACTACAGTAGCGGACAGAAGTTTAAGACCGCTCTAAAGAAGACGATAACTTTTTAAATATTGTACTATACGATTTGAACTTTTTTGGGAAGCTAGAGCAATTAGTTTACTAATGATGTGATAAGAAATTTTTTCAGAAATTGCAATTCGAGAAAATTTCGAGAAACCAGTAATCATTTATATTCATTTGAATGAATACATTCATAGTTTCGGATTTTTTATTCTACATGTTTTCGAAATTGAAAGAATGTTGTCCATCACGAATTCTTTTCAAGAGTGTCTTATGTCATATTCTCGAAATTTTCGGAAACCCGACCCGACCCGACTCGTCCCGACCCCATCGGGTTCTCGCACACCCCTAATATAGGCCTACATAAAAAAGTTAAAAATTCAACTTTTAGTATTTTTTCAACAATTCCGATCAATTGCAATTTTAAAAAAAATTTCTTTTCACATCCTTTAGTGAACTAATGGAAATGGGTATTTATAATGCAGAAATAACGCACAAGAATTCAAACTGTCTGTTCTTTATTAAACCGAAGAAGAACTAGTCAGAAGACGTCTGTATCGTTAGCAAGCCGAAACTGAAGTGAAGCTACAGAGAAAGTTTTAGGGGAAAGAAAAACCCCTGTTGGGTCCACTCGGAAAAACAGATGTGGGAGGACCCTTAATTTATTACTCAGGGCCTCTTTGAATTTGAAGGTTGCAGGCCTTCCACTTCTGACCTGAGTCGATGACAAAGACCCGAGGACCGATAAATATTCCGGGACACTCTTAGTATCCTTCAACACTTGACTTAATTTTTGCAGATGTTCCAACATAAACTAATTGCTCTAGCTCCCCAAAAAAGTTCAAATCATACAATATTAAAAAAGTTATCGTCTTCTTTAGAGCGGTCTTAAACTTTTGTCCGCTACTGTATGTCAAATTCTCTTTGTAAATAATTAGGAAAATTTTGATGTAACAACAGGTTGGCTGAATGGATAGCAGGAAGTTTGACAGCAGTTGTGCGACTTTGTTGATTCAGGTTCTGGCTCGATCGAGGCGATTTCAAGATGACGCTGCGGTACATGAACCTGCTGAAGGGTGCTCCTAGGTCCATCGCCAAGGATTGGATGAACGAGACGAGAATCCTGTTGGAAACCCAGCAGGCGGTAGACACTCTGTTAGCGTACGCAGGAGCGATCGGGCTCGTGTTCCTCGGTGCCGGAGACTCGGAGGTCAGTGGAAAGTAGAAACAGGAAGTATGCACAGCGAGAAAACTGCCGACCCGAACAATAGCACCTCGATCAGTGACGAACAAGATCTATGGTTCTATTCTAACGGTTCCATTATAGCGAAACCACGTGTTGAACATCGTCCAAGTTACTTCTCGTTCAACAGCCAACGTTCTTTAAGAGAATTTATCATTTCGAAAACAAAAAAAGAAACAGATCCCGGAATTTCATTTGATTATCAGAGACAGGAATTTATGGTCAGCTCAATATTGTATATTTGGAATTCTTTATAACGACTGGTAGCAATGATGAAATACATAGAATATTTATATGGATTATCCTCTGTGTTCTTTTAACGATTATCATTCATTTTCCTTGATTTTATGTGTGCGATCCTAATTCATTAATCAGTTATTCCAACCGAACACAGTCGAGAATGAAAATCGTCGTCTCTCCAGCACGATTTTATTTCCCATTTTCTCGCCGAGAAAAAAAAACTAAATACGAGACGGAAAATTATAAAACATCTCGAAAACCCGGATATTTTCCCGGACAGCCGTTTTCACAGATACCTTTATCAGTTTATATCACGTTTCTGTTCCCGGAGGCCAAATTTTGCTCGTGTATTATAAATTCATTCGATTTCGTAGGCGAAATAAATCTCGTTTATATTTTGTAATGTTGACACGTGTGTTTTTATTCGTGGAAAATCGCACCGAGATTTCGGATTCTCATTTCCACATTTCAAATGATCAGGTTTGTAATTTATGTCGCCGGTGATACCGTGTTCGTAAGTGGTATAGATCATTGTGCGTCAGACTTGTACTCGGACGTTGATTTACTTTCGTACATAACGTTTTTACTTGAAAAAGAAAATCTTCCCGATCAACAATTGGCTTTCATTGTCCCTTGAGAAAACGAAATGATTTTTCGAACGACCCAATTCGTATAAAATTTGATACCAAAAAGATTTCAAATGTTTCCCTGTTCTCTTCACTTGACGCAAAGTTATGGCAACTTTTGCGACGATTCCGCCGCCAATGACGAATTCCAAGTAGAACCCAGCACCGTGCGAGACCCTGATAATATGAAAACACTAGGGAAACGGCAGATACACGAACCAGTTCGCGTCACGTTCCTTTCGTTGTGCTTCGGACTGTTGCAGTAGTCGACGCAGAAGTAAAAGCTCGCTTCGAGAAAGCTGTCCATCGAGATCAAGGAAAGCAACGCGGCGCCGGAATGCACCAGGATGGACGTGGAACAGACACACACAAATATTCGAACACACACACACGACAAACATTCTCTCGCGGACACATACACAGGCCATCAGCGAAGGGCGAGGTAGCTCGGAAGAACGGTGAAAGAAATATGGAAACAGCCCTTTCACAATGGACGATATTTTCTCCCGTCAGGTAAAGAGTAAGGGGGAAAGACAGCGATCGAAGAAGAACGGCTGAAGTTCGACCTTTCTTCACCACACACGTTGATTTCGATCCTCGACGCTCCGCGAACGCGTTCGCAAGTGAATATTCGAGAGGGAGTCGGGTCCAGATGATAGATGGACTCGCGGCTAATAAAAAGACGGAAAATCGCTTATAAAGTAGGGAACGGCGGCGATATTCGTGTGAAATACGAATGGGAGGTTGATATTTGAGGCAAAATCCGTCGAAAATGTAGTAATTATTAACTTCCAACCCGATTTTCTCGGAAACGGTGCCTCGTTCGAAGAGAATTCAACTCACATTTTGTTTCACTTTTAGCCGAACTAAGCGTTCGACATGGAAAATGTTACATTCTACATACCGGGCGTCTCGTTTCGGTGGATTCAAGATAGTACTATTTCAAATGTTGCACGATAATGCACGAGGTTGGACATTTTGTTTCATTTTCAACCGAACAACGCACCCATCGAGTGTGTCGTATCACTTACCGGGTGTCCAACAAATTCTCCCTCACAGTATACACTTTCGAACGAGAATCGAAGGTTGTTGCTGAATTCTTGCGTGTCTAGCACCGTTCTAATCTAGCCGAAAGAAGAAATAGCTGAATCTGTGCAGAACCGGTGGAAACGAGATTTCTCGAGGAACGTTTCCGACGATCGAAACGAGGCGACGAGGATATCTGTGACTCCCGCCTAATTTATTTCGTTCCGCGTTTTTCGACGTTAATCCGGGATCCGCGAGCGCCAGCTGGGTCCACGCGTCCTCTCGTTTCAACCGGAGAGGACACTTTTGAAAAACTTGCCGGGCTTATCGGATCCGAGCGACGCGCACCGCCTTCCGGGAAATTCTCGGGACACTTTCGAGTGTAATGCGGTGTAATCACGGGAAAAATACAGAATATTCACCGTGTTTTTCAACCCTCCGGCGCAACGACGTCTCTGCAGGTCTGGTTTCTCGGCTGAGGAATTTTTCGAAAGGAATGCCGCTTCTGTTAATTACCAACGAAATCCCAAAAGTGTCGCTTCGTTCGTTAGAACCACGAAATTGGTCCAGATGCCTTTATCCCCTGATAAATTTTTTATTCGAAGAGAAACAATCGGTTCCCGACGATGCTCGGGATTTTTCGAAACGAATAAAGCGTGACTAGCTGTCTAAGCATGGATGTCAGGGTGAATCGTAAACATCTGGACTATTTAAGGGTTGTTCGAGGAACCATTTGTTACTGTCTAAACTTGAAAGTAGATTTTTCTTTTGTATTTTCTCTGTGATCACATTGCGGCACATGTTTGACGATCAAGTAAGATCGCGCGAAGCGAGTTTACCAGCAACGCGTCGAGGAAACGAATATTCTGTAAAGCACACGATGTTTTTTGTACCTATCGATCGCGAGATCCAAGATCGCGTTTCTCCGTGGCGAGTCTGTTCCGAGTCTATCTGTCGGTGCTCTTGGGTCGTTTGGATCGTGTTGATCGGCCCGTTTCAAGGGCCGACGCCTATCCGCTAGCAAATAATAGAGAATTGAACAAATAAATATCATCCATGCTGTTTAAACGCGTTTTTCTCACTCATTTTTCATCGGATTATAACAATAATCCTTGGCCTTTTCGGTGGTGTGATTGTCATGCGTGCACCGCGGATGTTTATGCGAATAATTCAAGTATTATTGAATTCTCGAATGCACTCTCTTTTCAATTTTTCTGGACGCATAAAGATCCGCAGAAAAGCGTTACTGTATTCTGAAAGAAATACGAAATAGGGGTGTGCGAGAGAGCCCGATCGGTACGGGAATTTCTCGCGGGATCGGGACGGAATCCCGACTCTTTCGGAATTCCGAAAATTCTCCGGAATCCCGGATATTCTCGGGAATCCCGAACGTTTTCGGGAATCTCGCACACCCCTAATAATTTCATATTATTTCTTAACATCAGTTAATCGAGCGACGCGCGTTGTCGATCACTTTTTTCTGCGGTTTTTGTCGTAGTTACGCGTTGAATTGTAATTAGATGTCGACAGAGGAACGCGCGTTGTACCTAGTAGCTATGTTCCAAGCGATGTAAAGTTTAATAAACGGATGAACGAGGCATCATGTTCGGCGAAGATCGTGGTTTCGAAACGAACGAGGACGATAAAGTGACGCGAAGACGGTGCTCGTAACTTGAAGTACCCTGGACGAAGCGATGACTGAAAGCAAATGGCTGTACATAGTGCGTTCATGGTTGTAGCGTTGCTTGAAAGCGACGCTGAGCTTCTTCGAATGATCAATAAAGATTTCATGACTGTTTAAGGCTGCTGCTAATGTATATTTTATTGCTCCACGTGTACTCTTACCCTACAGCGACCCGAACGTTCCGTTTAACTCAACAGAATAAGATCGCATCAATTTTCATTATATATTGGGTTGGCAAATAAGTTCGTTCGGTTTTTTAGAGTGAAATAAATCCCAAAAACCGAACGAACTTATTTGCCAACCCAATACTATTATATTTTTTCGACTTCGTGTTGCACGAACGTATTTCTTTTTTATTAACGCGTGCGAACTATTGAAATATTCAAGATGGTATTATTTGAAATTCAAGCTTTTAAGTTATGAATAAAAGAGCGGATAATCTTCATTGGAAAAACGTATTCGGGATGAATATTTATAGTTCGCCAGCATCCGAGCAAGATGAAAGAGACCATATGCATCTCTATCCACGTTAAAAAACAAATGAAGATGTGTGGAAAACGTTAGTTCCATTTTTTAAAGTTCCTAAAGGACCGTAAAGCACTTTAAAAGTTGTATTAAAATCAATTGAATAAAACAAACAAATTCGATGCAGAAACTGTAACAATGAAATTCTATTGACAAGTACTTTTCTTTAAGAACAATTCCCGAAGGTTACTTTTTATAGACAGAGCTTGTTTTTGGCGGAGCGTTAGTGTTTTTCATTTAGACAGGAAATATGTAATGACAGGAGGATGGGTTTCCATCGGTGACGTATTCGGCCGCGACGGAGGCGGCAGCGTCATGATTTCGCGAATAAATCGGAAATCTTGGCTCGCGTAGAAGCGAGATAAAGCAAGTTAATCAAGCGTGATGCGAGCAACAAAGAAAACGGGGTCGCGGCGATTCCCAGGCAGAGATAAGCTTGCACCGAAAATCCTCCCTGTGACAGCGCAATTTTTCATGGCCGCTCAAGAACAAGGCTGCCGCTCGGTTTTATGCATCAATAAAACAAACGCCGCCAGAAAGATAAAAGGTATCCGATTAGATAACGCCGGAATAAGGCGATTGTAATTAAGTTTTACGCGTTTTCAACTGTTAATTACTTACAATTCACATACGTCCAACAACAATAATCTGCTCCTTTTAATGTGCTTTGACAAGAGTTTATTCGGCCGTCTTGTTTGACAAAATTGACAGAAAGTTTTAGATTTACATCCAGAAATAAATAATAATAAAAATACCACCTCGTGACTGAACAATGTGCCAACGCATCCCAAATAATTATTTAAATAAAAATTAATTTTTAAAAAATACCACGTTTTTAAAACGGACTAAAAAGTGTAAAATAAATTTTTAAAAAACACCACGTTTAAAAAATGGACTAAAAAGTATAATTTTTTCTAGCCCCAAACAAATTCCTAACCCCATACAGATAGTCCTGAAAATTTGTGATTGTGAATTTTTAATAGCTATGAAAATGCTTGTCAGATTTAAAACGAAAAACGTGAAAAACTTTACAATCGATTTTGAACATTTTGATGAGATACATTTCAGACGGTATTACGACGCGACATATCGAAAACAAACGTCGTGGTAAAATGTCAAAGATAAAGGTTCGACGGAGAATCTCGATATAACGGTTCTTTCGCTTGGTAAATAAACATTATAAATAGTATAATAATACGTAGTAACTTTGTAAACACTGCACGGAGCTCGAACGAACACTGAGCTCCTTCGGTACGAAGCGGGTCAGTGGAGTGGGGATGAGTCACGTAAGTACTACCGAGCGCCGCGCGGGGAGCTGTAACGGTTAAATTTGATAATTTATATCTCCTAAACGCATAGGATTTTTCAAAAAATTTTGTAAACATTGCATTGTCATCCAGTTTTGAGCTATGTTTAAAATTTCAAGACTGTAGCTAATCGGGAAGTTAGTGTAAAATCAATTGTAAAATTTGTACCGAACAGACAAACAGACATACAAGAAAGTGACCTAATAAAAACGTGGTAAAATATTCAATGGTATACCTGGTGATTTGGCGACTTCCCTTTGAATATCATCATTGACGAACTGCTCCTTTTTTGTAGACACTGTTTCTGACACTTTCAAACACACAGACAGTTCAAATCCTAATTTCGTACTCGATATTTTATCGTCTAAATCACACACGTGCTCCACGTAACGGAGACATGTAAAATGTCAAAGATAAAGGTTCGACGAAGAATCTCGGTGCAACGGTTCTTTTGCTTGGTAAACAAACATTACAGTATGCTAATACGTAGTGACTCTGTAAATACCGCACGGAGCTCAAACGCACACTGACGCCCAGTGAGGTCCTTCGGTGCGAAGCGGGTCAGTGGAGTGGGGATGAGTCAAAATGGGGACCAGGGTTACCATATTCTAGTCTCGCCAGGCCCCTTACCCTTCCGCCCCTCGCACAGCTTGCTGCTGAGTCCGCCCTACCCTTCCCACGAACATTGACGCGTACCACGTGGATCAAGCTGACAATAAGTTAGCGGTACGCGTCAGTATTAGTGGGAAGAGTGTGGCGGACTCAGCAGACAAGTTGGGCGAGGGGCGGAAGGGTAAGAGGCCTGGCGAGATTAGAATATGGCAACCCTGGTGGGGACGAGGGGGGAGGGTGTGCAACGGTTCAAATTATTAATAATTTATATCTCCTAAACATAAATCCTTTTCTAAAAAATTTTTCTTAATATTGCATTGTCATCCAGTTCTGAGCTATGTTTAAAATGTCGTCTCTAGCTCATCGGAAAGTTAGTTTAAAATCAATTGCAAATATTGAGCCGAACAAACAGACAGACAGACAAGAAAGCGAGCTAATAAAAACGTGGTAAAATGCACAGTGCTTTGACAGAAGCATATTGGACCGTCTTGTTTGACAAAATTTACAGAAAGCTTTAGATTTACACATCCAGAAATAAATAATTATAAAAATACCATCTCGTAGCTTGACAATGTGCCAACGCACCCCAAAAAAGTGCGTTCAAATATCGTCCATAGTTCTCCGTAAAAAAATTCGCGAGAATCACTTGCTCTTTTATAGCTGTTAAACGCGAATCCCTTTTAAATAAAACGGTCGAGCGCTTAACAGGGCCACTGAACGTCGAGCCGATAATAACGGTGGTTCCATTACGAGTTGAAAAACGATCGTTCGAACGACATAATCTAACGTCATATTCGACAACGTTGGCCCGCGTCGGGTTTTGCGAAGCGACCGGTGCGTGCGCGGGGTAAAGATGGGGAACGGCGGAAAACAAGGGGAGACCAGGGGCAAGGAGAAAGGGGGTGACCGCGGTGATTTAAAATCAATTTGGTAGCCACGTGTTTACGGTAATGGCTGCGCTTGTAACGACCGAGTTCAATGCGGATTTAACCGGTCCCACCGTTACCAATCGCTTCAATCTCGCGCGAAAAGCCACTTCTCTATCGGAACAATTCCATTGACGTTTATAACCACCCCTTGCTCTCGATAATGCTCACTGGATTAAGGGTGCGATCTGCTGCGATACGTATTAACAGGCTATCAGCGTTAATTAACGGCGGGGCCGAGTGTCATAATTCGCGATCGGTCGATCCGCGATAGCGCAGTCTTTCGAATACGATTTCGATTTCGATTTCATCGCACTCGAACCGCCATCGAATCGAAACCCGGCTCGCATATATTTCATCGGGATCTGACTGGGGGGGGGGAACTCGATACAGTCGAGATCGGGCCAATGATGTATGACAACGTGACCTCGAATTGAAAATTTTCCGCGAAACCAGCTCGCGCGTTACCGTTCCCATTAATTTGCCGAATTGTGGCTCTCTCCGTGTGGTGAATTCTATCAGGTTCAATGATTTTCCCGTTTGTACGATGACAGAAGAATTTTTACAATGATTTCATCTAGACAGATTCTTGTAATAAATTAAATTAAATTAATTTTACTTTTATAGAACTTTTATAGTACAAATTGCTCGAACACGAAAGAGAATATCGTCATAGAAAAATTTCAAGTGTTTCGGACATCGCGCTACTACGAAAATTAATTTGATATTCTCCACGGAGAAAATAAAATTTTTGTGATTGCACACATGTAGGCGATAGAATGTGTACACAAGCTTGTGGAACATGTTTCGACGGAGCGCGTCGAAACAACAATAATAAATTACGAATTTCCGCAAACTCTAATAGCACAGTCTTAACCGTAACAGTCTAACTTTCACGTAGCTATTACCCTCGATAATTCCCATGGAATTACATCGGGCCCACTCATTCAGTCTTCCCTGCAGGTATTCGTCCTTATATCAATCAACCAGGAGTCACAGAATCGTTCGAGTGTGAATCTATGAGGTTATCGAAGCGGAAAGAGGTACGCGATATCTCTACCCCGACACGACAAAGGCGTCGCCGAATGGCGTCGAGGTGGACAAATCAAAATAATAGGCTGGCAATATCCGGTCGACGTGAATTCCTGCTGTCAGATACATTGTCCGGAGATAATTACGGGTCGATGGAATTCGAATGGACCTTGTGGAATTCTCAATTCCATTCACGGCGTACCAGGGCGAACAGACTCCCTCGTGTACTTCCTGTTTCGGTATTCTATTTTACTTTCAGTTGAATGTAAGTTATCGTTTAGCTTCGAACGATTGTACGGATACGTATACATGCAAATAGCTGTTTAACTGGATTAATATTGTTGAACTAGGAAAATGAAACTTTCGAATAGCGTGACCCGTTGAAAACGTCCGCAACAGAAGGATATACCAACCCAATTTTCTGTCTTTGACGAGGCTCGGAGTGTGCGGAACTGTGCAAGACACAATCTTCTTTGTAGCCAGAAATTCAATTTAAACGGATGAAATCAACCCCCAAAGTTGCCGGCGCTGTTAGCGTGATTCTTGGTTAGCGCGGTGAACAAATTTGCATAAAGAGCTGCGCCTTCTTCTTGCACGGCGAAACAAAAGCTTTCCGCGAGCTTCGTGAAATATAGAAGCGAATTACGTCATCGAATCAACAATGTCCTTTTGTCAATGAAACAACGAACGGAGTATACTCTTTCACATTTGCTTGTGCCGTTCTAAATACAGGGTGTCCCAAAGTTCCTTAAACAGCCAGAAATGGGAGGTTCCTGAGATCATTTGAAGCAACATTTTCCTTTGCAAAAATGTTATCCGCGGCTTGGTTTAGGAGTGGGGACTTTTAATATGTTTACCTCCTCACTAGTCCAAACAAAGACCCAAAGTTAAAAATTGTGTTCCTTCCATTTCCCTCTACAACTTTTCGTTGACTGGACTAATAATCAATATTCTTATTCGGTGCACACAATTTTTGTTATGCTTTTAATAATGTTTCACTAAACGGACATACCGCACACGAAAAATGTTTTCAACATTCTAAAATGATTAGCAACAGGAACACTATCGAAACGCAACGAATTTTTCCACCAAATATGGAATGGATGAAGCAGATTTATGAAAAATTTAATGAAAAATTTTACGATCAGCCGTTTTAGACTTCGGAGAGTAGGAGGCGGCATTTTGTAAACCGGGCAAGACGCGGATTTCCGGCGACTCATTCCTCCGGGATCCTCCGCGGGAAACCATCACGCAATTCGGTCGCGCCATTAGCATATTTATTGCGCGTCAGTTCGCGGGCTGATCCCCACCGAAATCGCAGCTGACCCGTGACGAAAGCGCCCCGCTAAAAGGAGACAATGATGTAATTATCATCCCCACCGCTGAGAGAGAGAGAGAGCAGTCGGCCCAGAGAACGATCGAAGGTAGGGACACGCTTTTCCGCTCTAATTTCGCAGCGACGCTAATGAAATTATTCTTGGCGTTGCGTCCTCTCCGGGCCGTTTCTAGCCGAAGGGAAAACCGGAAATGACAGATGAATACCGGGAAAAAGAAACACGCTTGGAAAGATCCTGTCGACGTGACGCGAGAACCAGATTGTTATTCTTCATTAATTACAATAGCATTTCGTGAATATCGTTACCTCATTCTCGTAAAACGTATCGTTTCTTAAATCGACTGTTGACGGCGAGCCTTTACAAATAAATTGGTTCGGTGTCGCAAAATATTTATATACGATTCTTGATTAGTAAGTTTTCACAAGCATTTTCCACTTTATTTAGGAGTAACTTGCTTTACCATCTTTTCTTCCGGTACACATCTTAAATGACAAAAATGTCTACATATTGAATACGCTACACGTTACAACGTAAAATACAACGTAAATCATAATCGCGGTCGGTAACAAAAGGGTTTAATCAACCAGAATAAAATAAATGATGAGCAGAAAATAAACGAGCGTGAAACCCTGTAAATCACTTACAGGTTGATATGAAGCCGGAAAAGATGGTCCTTTGAATATGCTTCACGCTTCGCCCACCGGTTAATCAGTGGGGCGGAGGAATCATATATCCTCATTAGCCGAAACAGGCTGCTTAATGGCGACTTAACGAAGATTAATTAGGCGCACGCGATCAGGACTCCGTTCGCCACCGCTACGAAGAATTTCCGGCCGGAACAACGAGGATTACGAGCTCTTCTAACTGAGAACGAGGGCTTCGGAAGGATCAAGCCTCCAAGACGATTCCCAGCGGAGTCCTTGCTCGGCTCCGACGCCGGAATTTTAATCACTTAACAACGAACATTCTTCTTTTCATCTGTTTTCGTATTCCAACCAGATTTCTTTGATCACTTGGCTCTTGCAATGACCGAATGGTTGCGTGGGAGAAGACAACTGTGAAGTTGTTCTCCGTACGCGAGTAGGAACTCCGATATTTTCAAATGGGGGATGATCTGATCATAATAATTACTTCATTACGCTGCTAGCCGATCGTGACGTGACCTCGGAGGTGCCATCGTGCGTAATTTCACTTCGAACAGCTTCAGAAATGTGTTAAAATGCGTCCATAATAATTCGGAAGAGGATGGTGGTAGATGATTAAATTGCGGATCTCAGGGTATAAAATAAATTCGTAGAAACTCGACGTCTCCATAATACTGAAAGTGTTATTGGAGAAGCACGGGGTTATGGGAGAATACGGTATACTAAAAAGATTGAGATTGTTCGTATCCGCGACTTTTAGACTGTTCCTTCCGGTTTTACGAGGTATAAATCTTAGAAAGACGTCTTCAACCAGCTTGGGATAGGTCGGAGACTACATAGGATTTGCAACCATAAAAACCACCACGGTGACCTACCTTTTTCTTGCAGTTTCAAGCACGAGTCCTTTTTCGCAAGTTGGGAAGTTCGTGACAGCGATAGGAGCAGATGGGAAGTATACAGTGACAGAGGAACGTGGCAAAATCATTAGTAAAACTTCAAATCTCAGATATATTGTAATAAAGAATCGTAGAAATCTGCTTCGAAGTAATAAATCTTCGTTAACATTTATTTATTCATTCTGGTTACATAATTAGCCGGGCCAGTTCGGGATAGTATTCGCGTGAGAGAAGACCGAGTCGTTTATTTTTTTTTTGTTCGATCTCTCGTGTATACCACGTCGATGTATTTACCCTGCACGGTTCGTACAAGTCCACGGTCGCTCGTTGCGATTTATAATTGACCATTGCCCAGGGGTTGTTAATTGTTGACGACACTTATTAAAGAATCGGTACGCTCTGTGAGATCGTTTGTGACAACAGAGCGTACAAATTCTAAAATAAATAACGTAACACAGCTGGTTCCCACGGGGGGATCCCTGGCCTTGTTCCAAACACGTCGATCCTTGTGTAACACGTAGATGAATCTGCTACAAAAACACCATTCAAATAACAAAATGCACACAGGGCGCGCCGTTTAATTCTATCAGGTGAAGCGGTTCCTACAAATGCGGGTCACGTTTATCTTCCTCCCGACGGTAAACCATTAAAAATAAAGGAACGATTTACGTGATTTCATTGTGGAACACCCTGTGTAATACATACATAGGATTTCTAACATAAACATTCAGAGAACAGATATCGTACAATTTTTAGAGAATCATTCCGCTGGTTAAACAATTCGTTAACCGACACATTAATTAAATATGAAAAATTATATTCCGCTTCCTTCTCTTTCGCAAGATTCCTTATCTTCCGAAGATTCGCAATAAACATTGTGCAGTAGATATTTTATTGGCACTGGAATATTATTTACAAAACCATGTTAAATTAATTTTCTTCCTCCAACTCGAAAAGCTCATAAAGCATTTGTTAATATAAAATGTAAAGGACAGATTGGAGAATTCCATTCTCCCTGCATGAATCTGTGTGAAAATAAAAAGGGGAAGATCTGTGTGGAAAATGCGAGAAGTGTCTGCAGCGAAACGGCTGTTATTAATTACGCGTGAAATGGCTCCGAATCCTGGAATTTCTCCGCGACATTTACGCTCCCTGTGTTCGGTCCCATTCGCGAAAAAGAGATTATCGGTGGCAGTTCGAACGAGTGTTTAACTA
Organism: Lasioglossum oenotherae; assembly: GCA_028455765.1. Lineage (NCBI taxonomy): Eukaryota > Metazoa > Arthropoda > Insecta > Hymenoptera > Halictidae > Lasioglossum > Lasioglossum oenotherae. The sequence goes on along the minus strand of CM052291.1, from coordinate 7,272,928 downwards.
ATTTTCACGGTGTCTTGTCACTCTCTGTCCGCCAGTGTATTAATCTCGACGAAATTAATGACGCAGAAGCACGCGCGTCGCCCCATTCCGAACTGATCCGACCGCAGAGCCACTTTGTCATTCGAGCGTCAGCACGACCGCTGAAATTGCAAATTCCACGAATGTCTCTCGATACAGGCGTTGCTCAGACCTTTCACGAATCAGGTATCACTGCGAAAAACAGCAACCCAGCCGAGGAATGATCGTCATCGGTATATGTGGATCATCGACATCTTCGAGCAGGTATTACAAACATTCGTGCACGATTTTCAGAGATTTCTCTTTTCCAGAAAAATGCTGGCGACTATATAATTAATGAACACATTGTGCAAAAATTGCAAAATTTCCGAATAATTTAGTCGAGAAAACTGAAGGGACTGAAAATGAAAATGAATTACTAACTAGTCCAAACAAAGACTCAAAGTTAAAAATTGTGTTCCTTCCATTTCCCTCTACAACTTTTCGTTGACTGGACTATAATTTCTCCTCGAATCTTCTTGCATTCTATAAATCCTGATAAAATTCGGCAAGCTCCTCTTTTGAAATTCTCGAATTATTTTTGAGCGATGAGAAATGCGGAAACTTGCGGCTGGAGAAAAAGAAAGAAGCGTGCCGTGAGAGTCGTGACCGAATTCGTTTCATGTCGGCACGATCAATCAGCGTCGCGGTGCTCGTTCCGCCTCTTGAAAAATGCAATTTAACCACGGTCGTAAATAATCGTCGCGGCGCGTGACGGGAACGTATCGCCGGTGATCGGCTCGTTTCGATCGCTAATTGATGAATCCGCTAATTTGGCTCGCGATCATCGTCGCCTGAACACAGTGAACGTCTGCATAATTAGCCGGCCGTTTGATGATCATTTATGCGCGGCGATTCAGACACACGCTGCGATAGCGGAATCGAATATGATGGATTGATATAATTGATGTTTAACTGGCATCACTCGCCACGGGAAAATAATGTTTCCGATTGCGAGAAACTTTAATTACTAAATGGCTGGATCGACGTAATGATCCTTCATCTGTCACAGTCGCGGAATATTAATCGCTTTCGCTCCAATTCGAAATTACCGTGGCTTTCGGAACGACCATCACTTTTCTGGGCCTTTCCAATCATTATTCTTCGTTTCTCCTAATTGTTATTGTTCCGCTGAATTTTGTCTCTTTGCCCCTTCGAAATTCTTGAAATTATTGTAACTCTTCAAACACACTTTATTCAACTTGACACCTTTAATAAATTTTATAACATCGAATTATTATATTCATGAATCTCTTTAGAATAGTCTGTAGAATTGTCTGTAGTATTTAATCAATCTTTCTTTGCGGTTTTATCTCGGAGTTGAAAGTTGATTGAACGGGACGTTCAAAAATGATTTTCCTGGCGTCCATATTTTACGCTTGTAGTTTCAAACTTTCGAAAATCTATTTACTTTGTGATTCTACTATTTTTCCCAACTCCATGTCAAGAGTTCGTATTACGGTCTTTATTATTGCGTCTGTGTCTGTCTAATATAAATGTACAACTCGTCATACATATATGATTCTGCTTACGTGACTAAACAATATAATATAGTATAATATAATATATTATAATATAATTTAATATAATATAGTATAGTATATATGTATATAATATATATCTATATATATTTTTTTTGTTTCGCTCGGTCCTCTCGATTTAAGTAATCGTCAATTAATCGTTAATCCTAAAGTTAATGTGTGTTTCCACTTCTTTTCCTCGTTTTCTTGAATTCGTGCGATCCTGGCGTAAGACGATACATTTTCTGTATAATAATATTTATTATATATATATATATAACATCTCTCTTTCTCTCGTTTCGATTCAAACGTTTCGCATTTTCTCAAATTCAGACACTCGGAGTCATATTTAAAAACGAGTGGGAACTTTGACACTTAAACCAGAAGCGTCTTCAGAGGATTATGTGATTTGCCTGGTGTGCACGCAGCTGTAAGCAGTCGGGGAACATCTATTAAAAAATCATAATGTAAATAAATTGTGACTTTTGTAAATTTCGGGTGCAGTATTTTTCAAAGTTAAATTTCTCAGGACAGAAAATTTGTTTTCCCCATTCTGAAGATACAGTTCTCGATCTCAAGTGAAGACGTAGCATAAGGGCAAATTTCGTTCGTAAGATGTCATTGCCAAAATCTTACAGAACGAACACGAGTCGTACCGATTCACAATATTCCTATGGGAACTTAATATCTCGGCAATATCTGTCGAGCGAACACGCAGCACAAGAAAACATTTAGTTTCGCACGATTTGACTCGGAAACTCGATGCTCTCTCTCTCTCTCTCTCTCTCTCTCTCTCGGTGACCAGCGGAATTAAATTATCTCGGGTCGTTCATCGCGAAGAAGAAACGGGGAACGAGGACCTTCGCTACGGAATGTTCTCCCACGATGTCCGTGTAATTTTTCTGTAGAAAAAAATTAAAGTTTCGAAGAGAAAGGAACAAAAAAAGGTTGCCAAAAGTTTACTTCTGAATGATTCGTATCATAAATTTTCAATCTCTTATCAAACTGTAGATTCTCCGCAAATCCACATAGTATTTTTTATTAAAAAAAGGAAGACATTATTAGTGAAACGTTCTGTTAATGATTTACGTTAGGAGCACAGAAAAATGTTAGCCATGAACGAAGTGATGCACGATTGCCAAAGGCTACTTTAACGTTCATCTTAACGCAGAAAACAGGCGATCGTGGTGCGTTTTAATCCGAAGGCTTACGCTGCGTGGCCACTTGAGAGACAATAACGAATGTAGGTTCGAAACTGTTCGTTTGAGGGCGCGATTTCGGTTTTATTTTCGAGAATAGAGGCACGGACCACTGAATAGAAAGTGCTCGAAGAATTCCTTTTACGCTGCGTGCACACATAAGAGAGTTTTACTCTCGAGGACAGAGAGAGAACGTTCGAATGGAGGCCTCGGCGTTAAAATCGCGAGATACTCGTTGCCCGGGGAATGAAAACTCGAAAGAGGAATCGAAGAGCGTTCCTCTCGTCGACGTCTCGACGCCTCGACGCCTGGAACGGTGTCGAAATTCCAGCTCGCGCTTTATGCATGCGACTTCCTTCCCTCTCTCTCTCTCTCTCTCTCTCTCTCTCTCTCTCTCTCTCTCTTTCACCCACTCTCGTTTGAAATTTTCCTTTTCTACCCTCTCTCCTTTTTTCTCCCGTTTACCACGGCCTTCTCTCATCACCAGAGCTTCGGTCAGCGTCATTCACTCGACTCATTCATTCGCTCTCAGTCAGCCGAACTGCAATCGCATCTCGTTCTACCGTGACCATTCGCTCTTTCTCTCTTTCGCGAACGTGAAGGATAACGAGTTTACGAAGAATAGGAGAGCTGACTATGTAAAATATTCCTTGATCAGCGACGAGGCCGAGCACTGCTTTCTCCACAGATACTTCATTCGTCCGAAATCATTATTTTGTAGTTCGAACTTTCTTCGGAACTCTGTGGAAAAATTCGAAAAGAACAATTAGAATTCATTTTCAGGAATAATCATATTTGATTGATATTCTTTTCCTATCGCTTCTCCTGATATTTACAAGTGAACATATACAGACGTTGAAAAATCGCAATATTCTCTCGTTTTTATAAATCTTCCTGTGGGAAGTCGGCCTCGTCGATTTCAACAGTCGATCACTCGAAAGCGAAGCTGCAGGCACGCGCAGGAGGTAAACGGAAGCTCTGTTCTCAACTATAAAGCCCGATCATTCTCTCTCTCTCTCTCTCTCTCGCACTCGCTCTTTATCAGATCGGTATGCGGGAAGAAAAGAAAGGCAATATTCGTTTTATTAATTTTTCTTGTTTAGACTTTGAACGTTTTTAATACCTATCGAAATAGTGCACGAAGCGAATGTAAAATGTACGCTGGCTAGTCTCTCTGCCTGTTCATCCCCTGTTCCGGGGATTTCATTTCATTTCACGCGAACGGACAATAAATATACCGGCCCTCGACGAACTCACCTTTATGGTTTCGTTAGTTGTTCGCGGCGGAAGCTTAATTAGGAGATCGTCGGTAACGATCTCTGTGATAATCGACCCTTCTTGTTCAATCGTTTCACAACATTTGTTCTCCTTCTTGTTAGAATATAGTAAAACCTTACGTGCTAGAGAAACAATATTGCCTAGAATTGTCTCGGATCCTCAGTGGAGCGTTCGAAAATCATTTAGGGCAGGTCTGTCCAACTCGTAGCCCGCGAGCTCGTTCCCCCGCTTCTTCATTTCGCTAAGGTGGGAGGTAACGTTCCCTCACTACTTGACACGGTCGTACGTATCGCTTAAGGCTTAAGTAGTGAGGGAACGGACTGATCGATGGTGGGGACAATGTGCCTCGCACAGTCGTGACGAGTTGGACACACCCGGTTTAGGGTATCGAGAAGAAACATGTCCCTTGATATCAGTTTTCTCGTTCGGGGCGCGGGAGTTTCAAATTTTTACATAGTTTTCTCGATGCGGAACGATTCGGGGCAGTTGCGATCAATTTGCACTCATTTTTGCTTGGGTTCTTTATTCATTTTAGAATTTATTTCTCGCGGTTTTTAGAATCCGATCGTCCTTGAGCCAGGATCCACGACACGATCCTTGGTGGATAGGATTGCAGAACCCCGGTCGACGCCTTTCTATTTCTCTCAGTTCGCGTTATAAAAATACATGGATAAATTATAAGCATGTCGAGGCGATCCATGGGGATCCTGGCTTCGATCGCGATCGATGTGGAATCGGTGCGACTATTTCCACGATGCTTTTCGATTGCTTTGACACGCCTGGATATTAACGGAAGTAAACCGCGACGAGAATCTCTAGGTGGACAATGATTGAGTTTTTGGGATTTGTTCCCTTTTATTTATTCTCGTCGTTCGATCATGATATTAATTGCTGCGGCCAAGCCTGATTAGTAGATGCGGCAATTTTCAACAATAAAAATGGTCGTACTACCGTACCGTACCTGGTCATACGTAATGTTATTTTCTTTCGAAACCTGTTTAATAGGTGGGAAACGGTAGAACAGTAGTTTGAGATTCTTCGAATGTTCTTTGTGCTTTTAAAGAAATTCGGTACGGTAACGTAACAAATCTAGACGAATAAAGTAACAAATTTCTCCACGAGGCGGTCGCCATCACGCAGCGAAATTTCCCCCATAAATATCCGCTGACATCGCAAATTGCAAGCCGTCGCGGAATCAATTACACCGTGACGTAGTCTTCCGTTTCAATCAGCGTCCGACGAATTCTTCGACTCTCGTCCCGTCACGAGATCTTTCTGCAGGGATCTTCGATCCCCTAATCGCCTCGCCATCAGGAAACAAATTTCCCTCAGCTCATCGTTCAAACGTCACCGCGATGACGGACAGTCGACGTGACGATGACGAACTATCATCTCGTAACCAGGCGTATCTCGACGCGAATCTTTGTCCCCCGCCTTTATTATTCTTCTCCTTCCGTCGCGTCGCGTCGGCTCGCGATCAACGCATTGTTAACCGGATGCGATGAAATGGATCGTGCTGGTATTTTTACTGGAACCGTGACAATTGGCGTGTGTTGTTAACACTGAACGGCGCCGAGCACTGCGAGCAAGCGATCTAATAAAACTTAAAATATACATTCTTATGATAGTATTTCCAACGGTTGTTAAATGAAAAGTTTGGCAGTGTAAGGTTCAGTGTTAACATGAGAGACGCCAATCGGCGTGACCGGTCAGCAACGCGACGCCACCTGCCCCGAATCGTTCCCCCGGCAGATAACGATCACGTTTTTTTTCGATCGGCTGAAATGTCCGTGACGGGAAACAGATTTTAGGTTCGATAGTATTGTTTAATCGCTAGACCTCGAGTGCTAACTTTAGATAAATCATCTTCGCCTAATCTCAAAGAACAGGTATATAATCCGCTAGAATCTCTCGTACGCTATCGTCGCATCGGTGATTAGGTAGTGTTTTATTTTTATATTCTGTTTTAATTACTCTCTACTTGTGGATATCGCTGCTCGCTTATCGGCTAGGATGAATCGTTTTCGCTCTCTTTCTTCTTCTTTCGTTTTTTTTTTTGGTGTCTTTTCTATGTTTTTCGTTTGCCTTATCCATTTCGTTCGCTCGTCGAATCGCTACTGATCGTTTTAGGAATTGTTCTCGCTGACGGGCGATCGATCGATCGATCGATCGATTGCTGGTTAGCCTGAGAAGAGAATGGCGCGTTCGTGTTTCGTCCGGAAAAAGCTTCGATCGCGTGCGAAACCTAGAAAAATCACAGATCGACAATCTGCCTTGCCTGCTGCGTGAATCGTCGCCTGAAAAAACAAAAGGTTAACGGAACGTTTTCAAGAGAAACGCGGGAATCTCGGAGAGACCAATGACGGTCGCGTGTACGCCAGACCGGTAGACGTCCTACGATCGGACCAACTCACGCGAACCACTCCTGATAATTGACTCATACGAATTACCAGTCACGATAATCGACTAAGCTACACCGGAAGGGAAACGAATTTACATCGATCGGTTAGCAGTTCGATTTTTCTCTTTTTCTCTTTTTTGGTTTCCTTGACGCGCGTTCACCGCCGGGCACCGTAACGCTTTAATACCGCGCGAGTCGACTGGAACACAATCAGTTGGCGGTGATACAATTTTTATCACGCTTCTGACACGACAGATTCCGTAACTGTTCGTTCAAGTTTCTGCGATTTCCTCGAAAATATTTAAGCATCTTTGGAAATCAATTCTGTTTTTCGGGAGAGCCTCGAAATATATGTATTTCTTAAGGTTCAGTAAATTTGTTCGGTAGTCTGCGGATTTTCGCGCAAAATGTCCTCCCAATCGTATTAAGAAATCGAAAATAATACGAAAATTTTAATTTTAATTCATCAAATTCGCAGTTCGTCTCTATTGCGATAACTGGAATGTTTAATTGTTGACTACAAGGTACACGCACATCGTACGTTTGTTCGTACGTGTGCCTTGACTTCCAAGGAACATTTTATAGAAACTATACGAGGTTGTGGCGGAAATTCCGCAACTTTCCCACTCTTCGAGATAATCAAGTCCGAATATACAATACGCAGACGTGAAATTAGTACACAGTGGACATTGAAATTCGATTATTTTCGAAAACTGAGCCCGAAAGAAATTCGACTTCATATTTCTGTCTTATTTATTCACAAATAATCAGCTCCCACTCGACGATATTAATCCAGCACCTTGTATAATATTTTCAGCCGTCGATATAGGTCGCTATAAATGAATGAAAAAAATCTGTACACACTTAGAACGATGATTTTCAACGATCTACCGAATAACGCCGACAGTGAACGCGTTCAAGCCGAGAAAGAAAGCTGGAACGGGCAAAACCCCACCCGCACAATCTCTACGTCTCAGTTATACAGTGTTGATAAGGCTACTTCTCAAGCGGTTACAGTAATAATGTAATAATAATCGACAAACTCTCTCTCTCTCTCTCTCTCTCTCTCGCTCTGTCTCTCTCTCTCCACTCATCGTTTACACTCTACTCTGTGTATGTATGCTCGGTCATTTCTTTTTCAGTTAGTTCGTAATGTTTAATGTTTAATAGTAATGGTAATAATAGTAATAGTAGCAATATAATAATAGTAATCATAATAATAATAATAATCATTATCATCATCATGATAATAATAATAATTAACGTTATCATTATTATTATCCTCAATGTTCCATTTTTTTTTTGTTACTTCATCATTTTCTCTTGTTTAAACTGTTATCTGTATGTAGGTTACATATATCCGCACACGGTTCCCTTGATTCGTTCTGTCGAGAGATAATCTTTTCTTCTCTCGTCTGTTTCACGGTCTAACCTTCCGTTTTTTCTCTCTATACTACAATACCGGTTCTCATCCCTTTGTCCCGAATTTTTGAACGGTGTTTCTTACGATCTAGAAAAAGATGTCGGCACGACCGCGAACGACCGAGGCATCGGGGACCCGTCCGACGCGTTCGCCTCGCCTGTTATCGCGGTTCGTTGATAACGATTGTGGTCCGATTGTTTCCACGTCGGCGTTCACTTGCTTCGCGGACCCTTGGGTCGACAGTTGTCGCGGTCTTCTCTCTCTCTCTCTCTCTCGCTCTCTCGCTCTCTCTCTCTCTCTTTCTCTCTCTCACTATCGCCCATCCCCGCACTCGGGTTTTGTTGCTCCCGGTCTCGGACGACCCCTTTGTCCGTCTCCTTTCGGACGAACGATAGATTGTTCCGAAGTAGTTTTGCGTTCCCGGTCACCACGGATCGCCAACGAGCTCGACTCAGACTCGCAGAGTTTCCCGACGACGGCAAGATGAAAGACGGAACGGTTTAACCTATCTACTGCTCGATCCCCGTCGAAATCATTTGCTGTGCGGAGATTTGGTCTATTCTCGCGTTTCTCGGAGTCAACGTGGTATCTTTGATAGTGAACGTTCTACTGACAGGCGAACTTCAGCTGTCGATTAGAAACAGCCCTATTTGAATTCTTTACGCACAATGAAAATTAATTGTATTTTTTATGAGATATAGGAACCGTTATGAGAACGTTTTCTTTAATCATTTTACTAGGTCAAGTTCGATGCGAATTTTCATAGCAAGAATTATTATTCTTTTTCACCCCGCTGGACGGGGTGCAGAGTTAGAGATTTTTTTAGTAATTGAAACAACAATTCAAAAATTGATTGCCTGTCGATAATTAAAGTTCAGCAGACAAGGTTCAAGCTGAGATATCAGGCACCATAGAAAATACACTAATCTATGCAGCTGAATGTGAACTGATGAAACGACAATGTACATTTTTAGGAACATTGTACACCTCCACGTAAAGCGAACGATTTTCCGGGTACATTCAGCAGCGACTGGTTAAAGTGTTCCAAAACGATCAATTAAGTCTAAGGGGAAGGAGGTAATTAAAGACGAATTTCAATTCTCCCTAACGCACCCAGGCTGACTTCAAACACCGGACGTGTGCCACAACTAGAACGCCAAACTTTTTCTTGTTAATTTCGTAGATAAACCGAGCAGCTCAACAAGTAAAATTGCACTTGGTAAATGAGAGGTATAAAAAGTTCTCTACAAGATCGAAGATAGAGGGAAATTTTATATAATGACAGTTGGGGGAACAGGAAAGCTTCGTTGGGTAACAGGAAATGAAGGTGTTCAAAGAGAAAGAGCTTGATGGCGAAAAGAGTAACAGAAGGGCAGAGAATGGAAGTCCGATTACGGGGTAAAAAGAGGAGCGTAAGTATATCGAGGAAGGAGGGAAAAAGAAGAACGGGGAAGAGATCTTATTAAAAAGAGAGCGGAAGGACGGATAAAACGACGAAACGAATAAAAGAGGCATCTCGTATCAAGAATTCGGAGAGCGCTTTTAATAAAAACTTCCTTGCTGAAAAAACACGAATGAACGTACCCTCGAGGAAGCAAGAAGGGAGAATAAGGGTGTCCTGGCAAAAAGGTCTTCGTAAAGGAATGCGCTGGTATAATTCGAGGATTTTCCAAAGCAAAATTAAAACTCGAGAAAAGTGAGAAGTCCGAGGATTCTGACCGAGTAGGATTACTCTCGACGCGACGAAGAGAAATTGATCTCCCCGGAGGCAAACAATATTTCCAGAGAAGATAATAAGTTGAAAACACAGTTGCGCAAAAGATAACATTTCACCCATTTACAATGTTGATAACCAAAATATTCTGCGATATGCGATAATATTGCACTTTACAGTTTTGGCGCGTGTTTTGATGCTTCAAATTTGAATGAACGAACAGAAATGACTTTGCCGACTGAAATTTTCGAAAGAAATTGAAAATTTGAAGAGCAGAATAATAAAAGTAATATTTGAAAAAGAAAGGAAGGCGTATTTGGCGAAATAAATCTAGGAAGAGAGAGGGAGGTTTGCGACCGACAAAGGATTCGATTGGTCCCGGCGCGTGACCAGAGAGCTTCCACCCTTGCACGATCTTCCCGATTCCTTTTTTTTCTTGGCGGTCGTTACATTATCGCGGGAATAAAACGGGAAGGACAAACAGGGAGGAGGATCGCGTGCTGGTTCCGTCTAAATTGAATTCGGACGGAAAGCTGACCGACAGAAATTCGCCGAGGACGAAAGGCAATACGGCGACCGAGCAGACTCTCTCCGTGAAAAATTATTCCCTCGATAACCGGAGATATTAAAAACTGTGACGGCTGGAGGGTTCTGGTGACGGTCCAGCGATCCAGACGATGAGAACGTGATCGCTTTCGCGGATCGAGAACGAGCGAGAGGAAACCTTCTGCGCCCGGGAAAAGGGATTATTGGACAGTCTGGTCTTCTTCAGAATTCTGAGAGAAAGTTGGCAAATATTGGTCACACAAATTCTACCCTATTGGTTCTGTTTATTGCATGCAGACTGGGAATATGTAGCATTTTATTTTAGACGTTGACGAATTAACAAATTTTTCTAATTCAAAAAATTAAAAAATGAATCAAGTAGGTTGAACCAAAGATCGAGAAAGACGTTCCAAATAAAACAAGTCAGATTGGGTGTTTCAGGGTGGTAAAATTCGTGAAAAATTCGAGCCGGGAAATCTCGCGAGGAATTCGATTGGATCGCGGATCGATCATCCCCGAAGTCCGCGGCGAGCTCGTTAAAATCGTGGAAGTCGAGCGAACGGGGTTGGTTACGCGGCGAGAATGGGGATTTTCGGTGATTTTCACTGATCGACGAGCGACAACCGTCGACTCGTCAGCGTCCAGTCAGCAAGATGGCCAGGGCGATCAGGCGTGAACGTCGTTAATGTACGGTGCAACGTTCTCCGACCTTGTTCTCGCGTTAGATGGATCCCGGTGCTTCCGTTCGCGGGCTCTTCGTCGTTTCTAGCGACGTATTAGCCACGAAGGGTCCGCCCGACGAGGAGAGCCGTCATCGCGATCCCGCAGAATACCGCGGTGCTACTGGACGTCAACGACGGGCCGGAGTTGCAGCCGTCTTGCTGGCAGCAGTACGTCCTCGTGCTCCAGGCCTCTGAAAAAAAAGGCAAACACACATCATCGGTCGCCTAACTTCACTCGCTTTGCTTCCTAGCTAGGCTACGTTCACAGAATTTCTTCAACCCCTTGCCGGACCATTTCCTTTACGGTTACAGTAATTAAAAACATTTTTATCCCGAAAAATGTCGTAGAACAGAAAAGAAAATTCCTATTTTTTTTATGGCTACATTTATTTTAATGCTTAAATATTCATTGCAGATCAAAGTTTATTTCATTTGAAAAGAAGGCGTAACACTTTTTTTGGTCAGACTTCGTTTAAATTCGTCAATTAGTTTTCATGTGAAGCATAATATCGCAGGAGCAAACGACTCCCGACTGGTGTCGCGAATGCGTTGACAAGAGTTCCATGAATAAAACAATGAAAAATGAAACAAGATTTTATCATTAAATGTTGAACCACAAGCTTGAACATAAACGTTATGTTCAGTGTTAGAAGAACGCTGAATATTCAGAGCGTACGAGAATGTATGATTCCATGTTGAAAATTATGCAAAATACACAAACGCCGCTATCCGGTGCGGATCTATAGAGGTTGCTCGGAGATTACTTCGATTCGAGGCAGATTTACCATTCCCCAGGCAAATGGTCGAGCAAAAAAGAAAAGGAGAAACCTGATCCGGGGACAATCGATGCCCAGCTGGCTCTCGATTCGAGTCGGACGAGGTCTCTCGCGAGTTTCTCCGTTCGAGGAACGAGAGAAACAAAAGGAAGGACCCGACCGGCTCTTTCTACCAATCAATCGTCATGCGACTCCGCTCTCCCATCGTACTCCCGTGTGGAAAGTCAAGAGGCTACTAATCCGGAAAACCTAACAGAGTTCGGGACGAGGACTCGTCTTCTGTCTTCCTTGGACAACGAGAAGAAACGTCGAATTTGGTATTCCACTGATTGCGTCCCGTTCTCACATCTTCCACATTTTTTAGGTGGAAAAACAAGGAGAGGTGGAAATGGGGAAAGTAAGAGGCACACGCTTGGTTAGGCTCGGTTCGATCCGGCCCGAACTGTGTCACGGAACTGGATAACGTTACTAATTTCTATTCAATTTACTGGGACTGCTGCTACTGATGAAAAACTTCTGAGTCTCGGAAATTAATCGGGAGTGTAGCTTGAAGCTTTTTTATCGGGAGAATTAAATTTGCGTGTTCTACTTAGCGCGCAACACTTCGCAGCATGTTGCGGTTGGTTTGTTAAATGTTAGGTGCGAGCGAAAGTTCAGAGTTTTTACTGGAGGATTTCAGGCTCGGTTGGAAGTTCATGTTATTCGGCAGGGTTTCGGTTGTGTTTGAACATTTTCGCAGATTTAGTAGGACCACCGCGATGTACAAGATACGATCGAAATGTTACACGAGCCAGCCGAAACCTAGCACAGATTTACTGCAACCTATCCCCTGACCAACCGCCACTTCATTCTTCGTGCAATTAAGAATTCACATCGACGCAATTTACACCGCTGCGAGAATCGAATCTCGGCTCCGTTTCTCTCTGATCTAAACTAGATTAGCAGACTGCGGATTTTATGCATTTATCACAAAAATATAGATACGTACAGCTTAAAGCAGTGGACATATTAAAAAGATTTAAGGACATCGGTGTATTAGTTTCAGCTTAATATGAAAATTCAGTTTAATCATAATTTTGTATTTGGTTTCTCTGTCTTATACAATCAGTGCAAACATTGTTTTATCTCGCATAAAGATCCGCAGTCTATAAATTAGAGATTCTAGATTTGACCCGCGTGAATATTCGGACACTCTTAAAAAGACGACGACGAAGTTAGAACAATTAATTCGCCACATCACGTGAAAGAAGAATTTTCGAAAACATTACAATTGGTCGGAATTACAAAGCAAATACGAAAAGAGTTGTTTCCAACTTTTTTATGTGGGCCCATATTGAAAATTTAAAAAATACATTTTGTAGGAGTTACATCCGTGATCTAAATCCAATAAAAGAAAGAAATCAATGCAAAATGGTACCCCGATGTTTCCAGCAAAGAACGCTCAAGAATGCCTAAGAATCACACAGAATAGTGGCAATCGAAGAAATTGCAGCGGGTGGGGCGGCCGGAAAATTCATTAGGGGATGTCGTTCGTCCCGCAATTTCCCCCATTAAGAATCGAGTGTCGTTAAAGGTGCCTGGCCCGCGATAACCGGGCGACAATGGTCGACAGTGGCCGTGAGGTAAGTTAAAGGGCCTGCGAACTCGGCCGGTCCTTATCAAACGGGAACGTTTCGATGCGAAACGTTCTCGGCCGTGCAAAAACGACAGGGAACAGCGCAGTGTCGCGACGACAGACGTGCGTAATGCGATTAAGGGGAGAGAACCAGGCGAGAGGCAGAAACCAGTGAGAGAAGGGTGGGAGGTACAGGGGGTGAATGAATGAGAGAATCTCTCGTCCCGGTTCCGAACTGAAAATCCCAGGAAAGTTTTGTAATCCTCTCGACTCGCACAATGCAGCGTGCGTGTTACCAGTCAATGTGTTAAATTTTTTCCCCTCGATTCTGTTTCCACGGATTTCCCGGTTTACATGGATTAGCGCCCGGTAAATTCTCTTCTTTTTTTTATCCATCGGGATATCTTTCTGTTTAGAATTTAATTACCGCTCCCCGCCGTTAGCGTTTCACACGGTCCGATAAACGTTCCGCGTTTCAATCTGCTTTTTCCTCTCTTCGAGTCGTTCGATTCCCGGGTTTGCGGGACATTCTGGAAGAATATAGCGGAAGCATCGGGTTGTTTGATAAGCGAACGTGTTTATACACCATCTACTCGTTTTTCATCTCCCGACGACTCGAATTTGTTTTCCAAGCCCGTTGCACCCTGATTTCTTACGCTAGTTTAGGCGAGACGCAAACGAGCTCGGATTTCTCACTCTTAACGAGAACGGCGATCATTCATTCCTATTACCAGACTCCATCTTCGTTCACGGTGCTCATATATTTTAAGGTCAACGAACATCATGGTGTTATGTATTCTATTTTCACAGTTAGCTATTTTCTCCCTGGCAATATTAATTTTTCCATCGTTCTCACATTATAGTCATCCGCGAAAACGAGAATTTCCATTCTCGTTATTATGCATCGAATAGGATTATAATTTTAATCAGGATCGTATCATAATCACAATCATATTCGGACGGTTGATTTATCTAACAACCGGGAGGTTCAATTTTGAATAAAATTATTACCGTAATATTTATGGAAATTGCAACGTGGCATCAGATCTCGCGGGAAAATGATAGCCGATTTTTTACCATTTAAAATATTATGTATAGACTCGTTTGTCGCGGGATCACCAATTCGCCCCCGATTTCTCCCGAAAATATTTCACGTGTACAAATATTCAGAAGAAGCTTTGAAGTCGGCCGGAAATTTTCCTTGGAAAAACCAAGGAGCAAAGATCTTTTGGGGAAAAAATGTCAATTTACAGCAATTTCCGGGATGTTCGCTTTGAAATTTGTAACGTTGCTCGGAGATGCAAAAGCTGGCTGTGTAGCTTCTACGAGAACTGCTTCCCCGACGCGAGGGTCTCGATGAAAAATTCACGCCTCCCTGGAACTCAGTGGTAGGAGCGTGTGTGTGGTCAGACGCTGGAATATCTGAGGTTACGACTTGCTCTCGCATAGCATCTAGATTTAAGTTAGCCGTATTATATAGTCGAGTTAGGGTGGTGAGTTAGCTTTGATGGGAACGTACAGGGTATTTTGTGATATACAAGACATTTATCAATTGTGTCATATCGTGCGTCAATTAAAACTAAAATGATTGAACGAAGATCTTATCAAGCTTCCATTTTTCACGATCAATTTAGAAAATGGTTGTCGTGCATAATGCGGATTTTTATGCATTTATGAAGACATTGGTTGGGTGAAATATAAAACAGTAAAAAAATTTGAAAATCTAAGAATATTGTTATGATGTGTTCAATGTAAACGATCTATTAAGGAGTGAAATTAATTTTTATTTATTTTCTACTGTCCACAATCATTGCAGAACACTTTTATTGTACATAATGTTCCTTCACATCTATTAACTTACTTTCCGATCCGGCTGTAAGTAGAACGAGCGCGCCATTGACCAGACAAGTTGTACAAGTCAATGCATGACGTAACCAGTGGTTTGAGCGACTGTCTCTCGCGACAAGCAGCAAAGACACCACGCGACCAGGAACCAAGGAATTTAATTAAGGAGGAGAGAGGAAGAGGAGGAAACTGTTCTAATTGGTCAGGTATGTATGTTCTTTGAATGGCGCGGCTCATACGATACTCGAGCGAGCGGTGGAGAGATACGCGATAAAAAGCTGGGGATTGAATCCTTCTCGAATCTCTTTGGAGCACGGTAAGGCTGACGCGATTTCGTGAAAGGCCGGATTCCTAAAGAATCGAAGTCCTCCCCTCTTCAAAGACGTCGATCCGCCAGGCCGCTTTGAAATTCGAGTTGCACGCGCGGCTACGTCGAATCGCGTACGCGCGGTTTACCGCACGAACCGCGCTGGAATTGCTCCTCTTCGAACGGTGCCCACATCGCGTAGAAATTGGAGCAGTCCCTCCCTCTCCCCCCCTCTCTCTCTCTCTCTCTCTCTCCCTTTCCCTCTCACGTCCCCTCTACGTCGAGTATGAAACGACTCGTGATTTTTCGCTCGGTACCTTTGACCCGACCACAGAAACCGTATCTTCTGAATGAACTCGCCGAGATCCTCCTTGGATCATTCCTCGAATGATCTGAAGGATTTTTGTTTTATAAGCAAAGCCATTTCTGACCCGACCGGGCAGAACTTTTATCATTTCAAATGTTACGATACTCCGGAACGGATTAAAGCACGACTTCAAAGCCAGAGATTTATGAGCACGGCGTGATTTCAGTGTTGTAACACTGCGAGAATGAAACGATACTGGAGGACTTGACTTAAAGTTCAGTTGATCTAACCCTTTGCTGTGCAACGGCGCGGCGTATCGGACTCGTGAGATTCCGAACGGAATTCGAATTTCCCTTCGAACAGGATTAAAGCTCAAAATAGGTAGAGATAAAATATGTTGGAATTTCGTTGTTTTGGCATAGAGAACTTTCCAGGTGTTTCTCGTACATTAATTTTACCGTGATCGCGATTTAATTGCTCTCGGGGCAAGAGATCGTTGTCGGATTTAATTGTCCACGCGAGAGCGAAGGGAATCGAACGATTACTCACCCTTCTCTACGCAAGTCGGCACGCAGTCTCGCACTATCGATCCCTCGCTCACGTATTTCTGAAACAAACAATAAAATATCGATCTGTTAGATCTGCGTAATTCTTCGGTACGAATAGATATTTCATTCTCTATTCGGACGGTTAGATAGAAATACGTCGATGTTCCCGTAGGCATTTTTCAACTTTTCAGTTCGTCAATTAAAGGTGGAAGATTGCACTTTACGACAAGCGCACTTAGGCTCACAGAGAATTATACGCGAACATGTCGAAAAATCAACAAAATCCCACCGTCAGTTCTGTCAGCATTGACTCAATTTTGAGAGGAACTGTTTTTAGTGATGTTGAGTTGGTTTTGGTTTGAGACGGCTTGAATTGAAGGCGGACGATGGCGCTTAATGATAGTGGGAGCTTTGATATAGAAACATTTGTGTTCCGTATTAATCGTCGAGCGCTCCTTTATCGAACGTCGTGCTTTATACGTGGAATTCAATTCGGGCGTGGGGGGGGGGGGAGGAGCGAGAGAAGGGATAACAAGGATTGAAGTTCTAAAGGAAAAAGCGTATCGAACCAGATATAACGGGAAAACGAAACAGAAGTGGAACAAGAGTATTAAGGTTCAACTGAAAAATCAATTCCCGCCGTTTCCATCGAATTGAAACAGCAAAAGTCTTGGAGATCGGCCGCCTCGCCGAGAAATCGAGGAACAATGGAACCCGTGAAATTTGAATTTATATTGGACCCGCGGCGGCGCACAGGATTCTCGCCTTGCTCCCACTTAATCCCGCGATATTCTCACCTCGGTTGTTTACGTATACATTAAATGCATATTCATGTCGGCAACATTTGTCGAAAAAATATGATAGCAGCCGCGAAATATTAAGGCGTCTGCAGGCGATAACAAACTTGACAGACATTTACATTCTTGCGGTTCCTAGGTCGCTTCAGCCACGCGTGCACATATAGAATAGCTCATGCATATAGAACATGAAGAGGTGACTTCGAAAAGTATTCGAACTTCTCTGATTTTTCAAACAATATTTAATTCATAAAAATGAAAGTAGAAGGTTTAATATGTACAACGAGTCTAGGTTCGTCGATGTAACATTAATTTTAACGGAATTACTGTCATTTACATTCTGGATAATATAATTTTAATTAATTCGTGTCCCTAGAACAGCAGGAGGGCTAAATTGAAAATTCATTTTGACAAATTGAGGTCCGTTTTTAATAGGTTCATTTCGCTTGCCCGGACAGGTGCCGGTTTCTTTTGCTAGCCTGACCAATTATTGATCGCTTCCATCCGTTCACTTAGGCACCGACCTGCACCACTTGTTTCAGAAAAACTGACCCTCGTTTTTCGTCTACTTAGCCCTCGACCTATTCTACTGGTTCTACTGGCGACATGTTCATACTAATCTGCACAATTTACTTCGTTTCATACGAATTTCCAGTGTTTGTCTGATTGAACGCTAACCTGTACCACTTATCAGGTATTGAAAAATTTTATGCACATTCCAGGCTTATTTGCATTTGAAATATTTCCGAAAATATGAATGTCTCTGTTCAACTGGAACAATCATTTAAGAAAAGATAATATCCAGACAATTCCATTTATTCCATAGCTAATTCAAACTTCTTTCCACTCTCCGTGGGCGGCTGGAAATTGGAAAGTCGGCCAGTCAATTTCCAAAACTGCACGAATCTGAGAGGATGCCGGAATAAAATCTCCAGTGAAATGTGCAGGCTCGATTTACCCGCGAGCTCAGCTGCAGAAAGACGGTATCGATGTTCGTGTTCCTCTGGAAAATATTTCGACTTGTGACGGCGGCGATGGCGCGCAGTTACGCGGCGCAGGCTGGCCGTTTTCCGGTCGTTCTGTACCCGATCGAATATCAATGTGCCCAGGCGATTCAGAATCGCGGCGATGAACTTCTTAATCGACGTCCGGGCTCGCCGCAAGTCAGATCTCCGACGGAGAAACAATGGCCGGGCGCGGCTCGAATTTACATCGAAATCGACTCCTGGAGCGCGCTGCATCGCTTGATTTCGGAGCCCTTTTGTGCCGTGATTCCGCGGCGTTCATTTGTCTTCATTACTCTCTCATTATGACCGAACGCTAACCTACATTACTTGCCTGTCTAGATACTGATCAATACCATTTCTCGGACTGAATAATCATCAGCCTCTACCTAATGGCGCGCCACCAAATGGCTCGTACTACTCGTCCAACGAAACACTGACCAGCCTTGCGGTCTCGCCGAACACAGGATCTCTAGAATATTGATCCGCTCTACTTGTCCTCCTAGAATTCCTCCTTTACAACGAGATAAAGACAATCTGGCATTTTTCGTTTCAACACATCGCACCCCGACAAGAATAGTAACATAACCAAGATTGGCATTAATGTTAACAGACTTTGCGTGAGGTTCCATTTTGGATAATGCATAAAACGGAACAATTCGTGCAGAACATTTCTGACCTTCGCAGATTAGCAAAGTTGTTTCTCCGATTACCCAGCGTAATTCCAAGTGGCTGATGATATACTTAATTCCGCGTCGCGAGCATTTATCTTCATTACTCCCTCGTTTTAGCGACCGGTCGGTGGTGACCGCTTGCGGTGCACGCGACCGCTTTTCTCCTAGCTTTGTCCATGAATCGAGAATGCTAATCTGCAAGAAACAATCTGTCTTTCTGAGATCTTGCTGGCCAGTTTCGTGAGGCACGGTAATCGCGCATTAAACTCGAGTTGCCCTTGCACAAAGGGATGAGACCTTGAATTCCATTGTTTTATTGTATTTTATTTTGCGGTCTCTTCGTGTAGAGACGGACAGCAACCTTGACGAATCGTTGAGAGTGTGACGCCGAGAAGAGACAGAAAGAGTTTAATATGTGCGGGAAGAGCGGAGGAGAGTTGGAGAGTTTAATATGTTCGACACATCCTCCGGGCGTTATAATCGTTCGGTATCGATCACGCTATGACGCAGTCTGCTTCGTGGGACTTCGAATTTGCACGCTTCCATCGCAGTTAAACAAGTAGCCAGACTAGTACTGTATCCGGTCAAATAAGTAGTATAGAACTGTGTATAGTCAATCGAGTACTGCAAACTGCGCTTGGTCAGGCATGTCACACAGAATCAGTGTACTTGTTCTCGAACAAGTATAGAATAGTGCTGCACCACAATCAACAAACTAAACTATGATCTGTGCAATATAAATTCAATGTACGAAATGTCTGTCTGATCGTGCGAGTAAAGAAATGTTTCTAATTGTAAGTATGAAAAAGTACAGTGTACACGTGTATTCTACTAGACAATGAAAAAGAGAAACGTCCCGAAAGATTTCCCGTTGAATTATTACAGCCGGTGAGCAAACATTGTTCGTGTTTCTTTGCGAAACCATGTTTGCCGTGGAATTCTGTTTAACGCGGCGGCGAGGGAGCGGGAATCAATCAAGTTTACGCAAACACGTGTTTATATGATTCGCGACGACGCGGGCGCGCAATAATGCAAAGCAAACACGGCGTTAAGTGCGCGATTCGCGTTGTCTCGCCGCGTCCCGCTGCTCTGAAATCTTGTACGGTTCGATAATGAATAATGAAATGATCCGGAGTTCAACTGGAACGAACCTTGGGATAAGTATTACGGATAAAAATGATTCTAAACAATGGTTGTATCGAGTCTGAAATGCTACCTGCACGGCGCATTACTCATACAAATAATCATACATACAGAAGTCGTTCGTGCTCGACGATGGACATCTGAATCACCGCTCCACACGAGAAACGCTCGTTAATATCGAATGTCATAGTAAAAATAGCCGTGCCGTGTATCGCGCGATCGAGATAACACCCTGATCTCTACACGCTTTCTAAAACCTGAATCAACCAACCGGCGAACCGTTGTTGGTTTGACGCAGTTTCGTTAAATTCCTCGCTGCGTTTTTCTTTCTTCTTTCCTCCCTATAAAGCCGGCCTAGTTTATCGATCCGGATAAATAAATTAGTTGCCGGCTGTGCAAAAATTCGCGGATTTAACGTCGGTCAGAAATGCGGGTTAATTAGGGTTACTTCGGTGGCGGTTTAAACAATGGCTCGGTGCAATTTATCGAAGCGACGAACGCGTGCTGCTCTCGCCCCTATCTGCGGCATCGTCTATTTATTTTTTTCCCCCCGCGTCTCGTTTGCTCGTTGAACGAACCTGTTCCCTCCGATTTTACCGTTGCCATTTCCTCCTCGTTGTCCGACTATTAACAAATCATCAATTTTTTAATAAATATGCCCGCTCGGACCGTTCGAACATTTTATTTTTTATCTTCCAGCGACAGCTGCGACCAGTTTTATCTCCCGTTCGATAAATTAATAGATATTCGGTTTTTTCCAATATCGTTTCTCTGTTGTTTTTAAAGCCGTTCTCCATATTAATTCTCGCTTCGAATAATGCTGTCGCGTAATACGTCATCCGTTATCCAACAGCATTGATGAATATCGATCAACTTTCTACTGTATCGAATTTCTTGTCTGACTACAGGCATGCCTGTGCTACTAGCAGGATATTACATCGACGGAAGTTGATACTGAATCGAAAGAGTAACTTAGGGTAGGCGCACACTAGACCGCATCGCGGCCGCACGCCGCACAGTGGTGCGAACAAGGAAAGAAATCAATTTTTCGAATGTCAGGTACATGTGGCATGCTTTCCACAAATTTTCAAGCAAATTTGTTGGATGGTTTGGTTTTTATAGATTTTTTCCGCTTTTTGGCCATTTGGCACCACGGTGCGCCGCCTGTCCGGCACTTCGCGTTGACGCCGCGCCGGTACTGTTTTCCGCACACTTGACCGCATCAGCACGGCATTAGCACATTCTGTAGCCAAAACTACTGCGCGGTTATTTCGATTTTTCACGTTAGAAACGGTAACGACGCGACGATCTGTTAACAACGTTATTGATTGCAGTTTTCATAAAAGCTTTTACCGCCCGTATCCAAAACTTGGTTGTCAATGTTTGTTGACAGCTCGACGATGGGATACTGAAATACTGGCCCCTGAACTACTTGCCTCACTTTAGACTGACTTGAATCACTGTCGGCTCGTCTATTGTTCTGTATGGCTTGTCTGCATGGTAATTTATCTTCCCTGCATGTTAATTTAGATATCGATCTGCGCTACTTAGTTCACTGTAGGAAAACCCACATCATCTGTTAAATCATACATAATATATTGACTTGCACTACTGGCTCAATCACGGAACAATCTATAGTCATTGTTATACGGGATTTAGCGGGAAATATTAGACGGATACATTTCTGTATGAAATATGAATAGGTGTGATTTAATACAGAAAATACATTAGAATAATTTGATAGTACTCTCGTATAATTCTCAACCTATGGAACATTTTAACCCTTAGCACTTGAAAAATTGCTACACCATTATTCACAATATTGTTGACATTATGAAATATGTTGGTGTCTAAACGATTACTACACGTTTAAGTATCGTATGAGGTATTATAACAATTTCATCCATAAAATGAAAACAATCGTATACAATGGAATTATTCAATGCCGGAAGGTATGTTTAATTTTCAAGTTAAAACAACTCCGAGTGCAAAGAAAATAAATTTCCATTTCACACCAGTTCGTTGTAATTCTGGTAAAAGAAAATGTTATTTTGCTCTAGTTATGTTGTCTAGTTATCAACGATTCATGCGATGAGAAGCATGTCTGGGTGGAGTATTTTGCTTTTAATTAATAGCGTCTCGAACTACACCCGTCGCTGTTGGAGATTTAATAAGGATTGCTGAGCAAATAGGCAAACGGGGGCTGAGACGTCTCGAAATTGTTGAACATCGCCGGCGTACGCATGATTAAACGGTTTCGCGGTCGGAGCTACTTTCGATTCGGCCGGAAAGTTTTTCCATCTTCAGCGGTTCTTACGCCTTCTCTTTAATTATTCAGCGGCCGGGAAAGTTTTCTTTCGGCTTCGCCGAGGAAAGTTCTCCGCGAACTCTCGGGCGAATTCTGCGCGCCGAGGGAAACGTTCCAGCAGAGTTCTGGCGTGTTTGAAGTGCTTTTAATCGCGATAAATACAAATAACGAGTGGGGGCCGTGTCAGGACGCGACAGAACGAACGGTTCGTAAGTATTCCGCAGGCTCGAGTTGTTCGACGCTCCGGCGAGAATCGAAATACTTTCTTCCGCTCGTCGACTGGTCTGCGTCGAATCTGAATATTCAATCTCGTCGAACACGCGCGAATAGTAATTCGGTTGCGGCGCGGGGTAGCGGGGATCGACCAATTTGCATCGATTCGAAAAAAGGTCGGCGGCGATTCGATCGCTCGATTATCCCGACGAAAATTGTGGGGCGGTCGAAGTTGCGACCGCCTTCTCAAACACTTCTAACAGAATCGGCCGAAGTCGGCGATTGTAAATGATAACAATACACTAACAATAACAGTCTTACCGTCTTAATGACTGCATTCTCTCCTCAATAACAGAACTTAAGGACTTGGGAATTCACTTCTCCTCTACCTTAGACTTTTCCAACCATTTTGATCGCATTGTCAACTCCGCTTCAAGAATGCTCGGGTTCATACTTCGTTTTTCCACTGATTTTCATTTAATCCATACACTTAGGTTGCTATATATTACTCTTGTCCGTCCCCTGTTAAAATATGCTTCAACTATATCGTCTCCGAAAAGCGGTAAGTATGAAAGAAAAAGATATTTCTTTCTATAGAAAGAAATCGATCGAAGATTCATCGGAGGATACATTTTTGTTCAAATAATAGGATGCGTCTAAACTTCTGATACGCGCTGCACGTTTCACGAAGCACACAGCGATTCGCCGGTGTTCGGATCCGCGAGATTTAAGCTGCTTAACGATCGGGTACCGTTGAGAAAGGATGAACGGAGTTCGGTCTGAATGGAATAATACTAGGCGAAAATAATACAAGGAAGCGCAGGCTCGAAAATGGGTCGACTAGTTTCCGAGTGCTCCGAGCTATTTGATTTATACAGAACCGAAAACTATGTTTCGTTGTTTGACGGCGAGTAGAACGAGACCGGTTCTACTCGGACGGGAGCATAGTTCGACCCCGATCAACGTTGGAAAAGTGGGTCGGCCCGTGGTCGTACACGGCATATCTCGCCTCGGACAAGTAGAACACGTCGGTTTTGGTCAGACCGGCCGAATCAACTCCATTTGAATGTGTAAACAAGTCTGTAGGCGTTGCGAGAGAATCACTGTACCAACGGGGGACAGCGCAACATGTCGGACAAGTAGTGTAGAACGGTAATTGCGCGGGCAAGTGGAGTAGATTGTTGTGTCGCCGGACAAGTAGACCGCATCACTGATTGTCCGCGAGTAGTCCAGGCACTTTATTCAGTCAGACAAGTGGTAACGCCGTTCGCTGGTGTGGATCACTGATCGAGCTGGCAAGTAGAATGCAGCTCATTCATTCGTCGTACAAGCAGTTCATACGTCGCACAAGTAATACAAAGATTTCAGTGAGACGATCTTGCGTTTTAGAAATCAAAATATGTGTACAAAAATCGTTATTTTCCATTTCGTAAATCGTGTCGGTAAGTAATGAAACAGTTTTCTTATATTTTTTTCCATAATCCTTAAGTCCACCCCACACAATGATCCTATCCATACTTCTTAACATAAACCCTCCTTATCCCTCCCCGATGGAAGAAAACCACCACCTTCTCGTGATTTCCATTGAGCAACGACACCTTTTTTGTAGAACATATATGATTCCTATAAAAACTAATATCTATAAATGAAGTCATGATTAAAAAGGCGTTGTTGGCCAAGAGTGGTTACTAATATTGTTCTCCAGGTATAAATAGAGTTATTTAGTCGTATACAGTCTGCTGTAAAATGATACTTTGTATGTTCACGGGTGTATAAAAACTGAACGTTAGCCAGATGGCTCGAATGGTCGCCGAATGACCCTAGTTTGTCTAATCCTCAAGGACGATATTTAGATGCGTTCGCACCATAAATCCTGTCCGAAGGAAACACACGAATATTGTTCCTGCGCGACGGAATAATAAGATATGATCGGACGAGACCGAGATGATATCGGTTTTTCGAAATCGTTGATAGAACGTACTGCTCGGCGAGCACGTCCACGAAGATTCGTAGCCGGCCACCGGCGGATAATGTGGCAGGAGCTAATCAATATTGCGCTGGCAGTGGATCGTGCAAACAATCTGGGTCCGGTGTCGGTTCATTTCTCAGGGAAATCGTTCCAGCCGAGATCCATTGACGCGGCCTGTTGCGAGGATTAACCGTCCGAAGCGTAGCAATTTTCGGGACATGATAAATATCGCCGGCGAAAGGATCGCGGCGTAACAAATGCCGGGCCGTTCTCACGGATAACGTAGTCAAGCAATCAGCGTTCCTCTTCTGAGTCGGATTGCGTCGATTTCCATCGCGCGAAACCGAGGGGAAAAAATACGAACTCAGTGGCAAGAGGCGCGACCGATCCTCGACTTTTCCGTATACTTAGAGATCCGAGTAGAATTGAAGATACGAGTATCGGAGACCGGGGAGCGAGGCTGCCACCTATCGCGACTCCTTATCGTCCTGGCTCTGGCGCCGTTCGCAGTGTCTAAAGTGGTTTTCAGACGGTCGAAAGGCGGGTCGCCCCACCAGAAATTGGGAACTGCCTATCTGGAGGCTGTGACTTTAAAGGATGCACCTACGGAGATGGCTGGCTGTGAATCGCTGCCAGCTATTCACCGGGATTGCTTCATTCACGGTCTATTGATCAGGAGATGAGGGACAATCATTTATGCCGGCGAAACTTTGTAGATTCGTTCAAAGTAGTTCAAACGATCCTCTGACCTCGCGCTAGATCTCATTGTCTCATCCTCCTACATTCGTTCATCTAATTGACACTGGTGTACTCTAATCGTCTGATTGGGTGATTTGTTCTACTTGGACGAGCCTCGGTTGACTTTTACCACTTGCACAAAATACACATATTGGCTGTCTAACCAATCGCAGGTTTATTCTACTTTAGCGACGTGTAACCCGCGTCTTAGAATATATCGACGTACATCACTAATCGAAGATCATATCATTCCGTTTGATCCCGGAGGACCACTTTAATAATACACTTTTGTCGAACGGTGGTGTATTCGCGTCCCGTTTACCATGTGTAGCAATCTGAGCGCACTATCATTTTACGACTGCCGTTCCGCCATTTGTGACAACTTAGAAAGATGAAAGCCTCTTCGGCCTCCCTCTATTCTCATGTCCTCCACTAGAAAAATAGAGATCCATCGTCGGAAGGTGTGGCATCAAATTCGCGATAAAGGTGTTTGAATATTTTCGAGCGGCGTGCAGCTGCCGCTTTTATAGAGCGAGGCGAGTGTTCTTCCGACCTTAATGCCGCGCACAGTATGTATTAAGTTTAGAAGCCTCGCAACAGGATCACGGTTGAACGCTCGCATTATCTCCACTTTAGGAGAGAAATTCAGTGGTGTGCACGGGCCATAATGTTCGGCGGGCAGGTGACGAAACTACATTACCCGGATCATTTTTACGACGTGTACGTCCTGTTGCTATCTCGAGGAGCAGCATTGACGAGGACATCGACGAGAACGTTGTATCATCGTCATTATCGTTATCCTTTAAACACGAACATTTCAGCGTGAAGCGAAACCACGAATGCCAACAGTCTGGCGAGACCAAATCTCGTCGATCGTCGACGCCAACGGAGCGGAACGTTTTTTTTTTTTGTTATCTGGCCGCTAACGAAAGCATTAAGGGCTCCCCTGCAAAAGGGGGTTTACCGACGGCGTCATCGCGTCGGTCGTAACCCCGGCTATCCAAGAGAGAGCGACCTAATGGAAATTCTGTGTACCGAGAACGCGCGAAGTCATTGGAAGGTTGTAACGCGAATACCTTCGAGGACAAGAAATATGGTATCCGTTTCGGTGGATTCCACGACCATTCACGCGCTAATGACACTTCTAATATCGGCAGAGTTCGCGTTACTACTGTTCTTCGGCAAACGCGTCTTTAAACGGAATACACGTTGCGGGCACTAATCGTTTGGCGTCTGACCATTCACGGGTCTGCACCACTGGAAGCTCGTTTCGTCACTGAAATTACGTTTGGGAAAAAATTCAACTGTGTATCTACTTAATACGAAAATACTCAATAAGAAATTCCTTGTTAATACCAGTTGTGAAAATGAAGTGTGAAAAAAAGTGTGTCTGACCATTTACTGTCCTGTATCACTTAAACTAACTGATACACCAGCCAGAAGAAATACATTTTTATTAAAATTCTTATTTTGCGCAAAGCTCTATCGAAGCTTTCGACGAGGACAGAATCGTCGACGTCGTTACCACCTCGAGCGATTAAAGGACTGTGTAAAGGATTGCAGCCGTGGACTAAGTTTATATTGTGGACGCAAGTTGTTCGCCAGGTTCGGGTATGGCATCCACGGAACCAGACCTCGCAACAATTAGGGGAATGGCAACACCTGCCGAGGAATTTATTTTCGGGCGAGGGCAATTCCGTGGTTCTTGGAGTGTTCCTCGGTGAAATGCGACCGGATAAATTCTCCGGTGGTTGGCTCGTTTCTTCGTGTGCCGTGCGGAGGTTCGTTGCATTGTTCTCGTCGCGTCGCACGTTCGCGGTAAGAATTCTTTGCGACACTGGCCGTCGCGACACGCGCTAGCCTTCTCTCCGTATTCGGCTAATTCGCTTCATTTATTTCTTGGCTCGCCGCGAGGTATGTACGTCGTTGCTACATTTTTTTCGTAAATGTCTCAAAGCAAAGCTAGGAACAGTTACGTGTGAAATAAAATTTTTTATGGTAATCTTCAAGGGAAGTTTCAAGAATGTTCAATGATGAAGTAGATGACCATTTTGAACGATCGAAAAACGAATGGACTGTAAGAATATTATTTTCCACGGAGGTCCCTAGTGATGATAAAAATTCCAGTCATGCACCCTTCGATCCCGTTCTTTGGCGTGCTCCTGCTCGAATAGAATACTGTCGTTTGGAGCTGTCGGTGTGTAGGCTAACCGCGTAAAACTTTCGTGAAACATTCGGGAATATTCGTCGGATCCTGCGGAATATCTTCGCCGTAACTTCGCACGGTTTGCTTTCCGTGCACAGCCGAACGGGTTAGAGGAAACGGAGCGTTTCCTGTTTGTTCTGAATCCCGTCAACACAAAGCTGGGAAAGCGGTGGGCGTGAAGCGGAAACGCGATCGCGAAGGACGTCGATCACCGTCGCGGATACGCAAACGAGTGTTTCGATCAAGAAGACGAGGCGATGCGGCCCGACCGACGAACTGCACAGTTTTATCCGTCGCACAAAGGAGAGAAGAGTGGATTTTATAGATAGGCGAAGTTCGTCGGAGGGGGAGTAGCTCCCTCTAATACGGACTTTGAAATTGAAATGCCTGTGACATCGACGGAGAATCGAATTCATGCGATCCCGTCGTCGAACCGTGGCTGAAAGGGGTTGGGAGGGGTTCGAGGAGGGTAAGAGGATTCGTCGAATTTTAAGGACGTCAATTGTGGGAGAGTTCACCGGTGCATTTCCATTTTATTACGTTCCCTCCAGGTAACAGGAGTCGAAAATAACGAAAAATAGGGGTAATAGTCGGAGAAATCGGGCTTCCATCCATCGCGGAACGTTTCCCGGTACATTCACGCAGTATATTTACCGTGGAAATGAAATAGAGTCACTCGAGGTCTCGCTCAAATTCGATTTACCTTCGGCAAAATTGATCTTTAATGCTTCGTGTCGTTTTGCGATGCTTGTATGACTATAGATTGATTCGGACTACTTGCTACGCGAGACGTGTTGCTGTATTTTGTGTATCATGATAGTTGTGTCGGTGATACTTTGCGATTTGCCGGACTGGAGGCTGATTTCTACTACCTGTACTATTTATTCAGGTGTAAATTAACTTATAACATGCTGCACGTTCATAGAGAAATAAAAACTTGTGCAACATCTAAACCAACAAACGGGTTACGAGGGTTGAATGCACCCATTTTTTCGTTCAGACGTTGCACAAGTTTTTATTTCCCTGCGAACGTGCAGCATGTTGTAAGTCAATTTACACCTCAATAAGTAGTACAGGTCAATATTTAATGGGACAAGTAGTACAAATCAGCCTCTAGTCCTGCAAGGAGACGCGAAGTATCACAGACACAACTAATTTTTACCCGAGGAATACATGAGGGTTGAACGAACTACTATTGACTTGTACTATTGTATGCATAATTTATTCAACAAACTTATCTCTTAAGACGTTCAATTGTGAACACACACACACACACACACGAAAATACGTGCTTCTTCTGCTCGGAACAATAAGCAAGCCTCGTTCGCGAGACACGTTTGAGCACATCGATCAAAAGGAAGGAGAATTCTGTGCATTGCAGGCTCGCGAAAATTAAATTGAATCGGACGACGGTGCTGCTTTGACGTGAAAGATTTTCCTCGCGCTTTCGTCGCAACGCCGTGGCAAGAATCGTTCTTGTTAATTGCAAGCCGCGTAAACCAGCGACTTACGACCGCGGGACAATGAAGCAGCCGGGGAATAATTTATTATTGCGCGGTACCGCTAGAAAGAAGTGCGAAGAAGCGAAGGTTAAAGCAATTTTTTCGCGACGCTGAACAAGTGACAGGATTAATTCTGCTCGGTTTCGGACAGAGAGAGAGAGAGAGAGAGAGAGAGAGAGAGAGAGAGAGAGAGAGA
>CM052291.1:7111397-7243820 GCA_028455765.1 Lasioglossum oenotherae | reverse complement strand
AGAGAGAGAGAGAGAGAGAGAGAGAGAGAGAGAGAGAGAGAGCTATGCCGCCGGATGTTTCAATGCAAACGAGGATATTTTCAAGTAATTAGCATCTTCAGCTGCTTTGGCGTTCTGTTGATTCTTCTAGATAATGAATAGCTTCCGCGGCTCTGATGAATTGTCCGCGTAGAAGCTTTTTGGGGTCGAAAAAGGTACGAGCACAGGGTGTACTTTCCTCGCAGTGGTTATGGCGTGTCACTGGTCAGACGACTTTGTAACACGACCTAATTTTGCCGAATTTCATTCGTGTCCACATTCTTTTGCTCTGTTCTCGTTAGGACGGAGAATGTTCTAGTAGTTGGACTACGTAATTAGTCAGACAAATTAATCCTCGGCGCACTTGTTTTGAGTAAGGAAACTTTTATTCTTGGTCTTGAGAATTATGATAGATTAGACATATTCTCCTATTATTTTCTAATAGAAATACGGGACTCGTCTTCGGAGATTTAATTCGTCCTGAACGAACGACAGCCGCTCGACTTGCTAAACGTAATTCATTTATTCTCGACTACTTAGGAGTTCTTTTCCTACTCACTTGTGGTCGACATTCATCTTAAGGAGCCATTAAAATCAAGGAGGCCTCGATTGACCTAGAATTAACTGATCAATGGACCGATAGCAATACACCAGCTAATGACTGACACTGGCAGACGGCAGGAACAGGTTGTCGATACTTGGAACACTGATACATCGATCGACTACCGTTTAGTATATTCTGTAACTTGGTCGAGCCGGACAAATTTCGTGCTGATAATATTGTTGATGTATTATTTCTCGGCAGTCGTTACGTTAACAAATCTGATCTGAAACTATTTCAACGTATTCAGACGACATGCAAGATCGTGTTTGATCATTTCGAAGACAATTTACAAATTAATAATTTGAAAAAATATTTGAACTCGTAGGCACCCTGGAATGTACGAGGTCTATAAAACGAGGAGAATTCGGGATACATTGTTCCCATCGAAATTAAAATTGCCGAGCTGCGAAATGTCATCCGAGCTTTACACCCTCTCTCCGCCCCTTTCCCAGCTGTCGAGTGCCGTGGAAACGGCACGGATGCATCGACGTGCGCGAGGTGGCTGCATTGTGGAGCAGCGGGGATTCCCATTTGCTAGTTAAAGCGTGTACAGCCTCGAGAGGAAATCCTCGGCACGCTGCGACACGCATCCGAACAACGTCTTCCAACTCGGGAAAGAGCACCAGAAGGGACGGGGGTGGAAATGTAAATAAGGCATTCGAGGATCGAATGATGAAATGCACGTGATTTCGCGAAACACGGCCGCGTCGTTCGTTGTCGAATTTTGAGGATTGCGATGCCTGTATTCGAAACGGTCCTGTGACTTTCCAAGTTCGAGCTTTTCATTCGTTTTCTTACAATAACTAGATTGTCGGAAATAGATACGTCCGGAAATGGTCAGACCTTTTTCTACGTATTAAAAGAAATTTCGTTCGGCACGTTTTTGCCTTTTAGAGATGCGTGTGTCGTCCGTGGGTGGATAGATACGCGCGGGAACGTAATGAATTAATAATTATCCGATGTCCAGTAGCCATTGTGCGTAAATGGTCCTTTATATTTGCGTCCACCAGGTGAAAAGCTGCATTGTTCCACCCTTGAAAATGCTTATCGCTCCCTCGCTGGAAAATTATATGAACAATCTGCTAATTCTGTATTCTGTACAATTGCCTGACCATTGTTACACCGTTACTACTGCAAAATCTGTCTACCGGACAGAGAACAGCATTTTATAGTACTTCCGAGTGCACTTTTTGCGTAGATTGAAAATGGAGGATGACTCTACTCATTTTTACTGCTTTTCGATGCTGTATCTTGGTTGAAAGAAGGGATGGGGATCAAGTAGTTCTAAAAACCGGCAATTTTGAAATCGGTGTTCGGCGCAAGTTACAGGGGTGCTTTCTTCGATTCGTCCTTATTAAGGATTTATCATAATTACCGCGGGAGTCGGTAAGGCCGGTGTGGAAGCGTTCCTTTGACGAATCCGAGGCGTTTCAAAGCGGCCACGGATTCCCTCCATTCTGATACTGGACGGGGAAGTGTAGATGAAGGAGAAAGCGTTAACGGGGCCGCAATTGTCGCTCGTTTGCTTCCTCTCCCCGGTGAGACCGGATAGCCAGAGAGATCCGACAGGACAAAGGCATTTAAAATTTCAAGTACAGTCGTCGTCATCGCACAGGCTAGCAGATGAAATTCCGCTCCGGCATGAAAGTAATTTCTCCTTTCTCGCGGGGACGCGCGGAAAGACAGTCCCTGCCGAGCCGCACAAAAAGATGACAGACACCAGCCTCACAAAGAAGCCTGGCGCTTCTCTCCTCAAACCAGCGAATCGAGTGACGGATAACTGGGTCTGATTCCTGTGACGGTCTGCTCGAACCGGTACGACGCGCTCGTGGAAATGGTGCAAAAGATCAGACGTGAAAAATAAGAGCGCTCGCGAGCCTCGTCGCGCCGCACAGTGGGACGAATATACGGAAATCCGCGACATTCACTAAAATTCAAAGCTTGTAATAACTTATAAGGCTTTAATGGCATATACTTGCTCTATTGCACCTTGACGAGCGTCATTCACAGATAGCGGAGTCGAAAAAAGTATTGTTTTATGGGCTTCGCGGACTAAAAACAAATTCGTCACAGTCATTTTTTCACGTTTACATTAAACGTGAATTGAAAGGGAAAGAATGAATTTGTTTTTCTTCGTCTATAAAGCCTATAAAAAATTTTCTTTTCATTTTTGAAAACGGGCTTCATAGACATTTCCCTTTGGTATTCTGTGAGAAAAATTTTAAATCTCAACGCGATACAAGAAATGAAAGGGGGGCTAAACGCGATGACCAGCATTCCGATACAATCGTCCTACTGTGCGCCGCGTAGCAGAGTTCCATCAGGGCCGAGCGGTGGAAATGCTCGACGATGAAGACGTATCGCGACTTTACGACTGCTCGTTTATCTGAATTTTAACGAACGGCCGGCTAAATCACTGTCCGCGACCGACCATTAATTACTCCGCGAAATAATCAAGTTGCACGGGTATCGCGTATTCCAAATGGAAAAATATACACTGTCGCCGTTGCAAGTGCGCAAGCACAGGCCAGCCTCGAGAAGAAAGGAGAGTAAACCCTTTTCACGAGAGGCTTGTCAAAAACAGTTTCCCGGAATATTCTCTGTTTTTCCATTCGGCACAATGTCTGCTGCTCTAATTGCCTCGTTATAGAAACGCCAGGTTACACGACATTTTTTCCCAGTCATTGCTCTGGTTTCGCTTTGAGCCGGCATCACTCGCAGTCCCACCCTCTCCTCTAACTCCCACGTTCGTTCCGGATTTTCATCCGTGAAAACGCGAACGTCTACGCGTTCCAATTCGAACAATTGCCGGCGAAAATATTTTTCTAAACGGTGCATCGAATTTCATTGAATATATTTGATGGGCTTGTCTGACCTACGACCTACCAATACCACTGGAAGTTCACGGAACTTCAAAAATATGTCCTGAATTTATTTCCTGAACCTGTCTGACCAAGTGTGTATCAGAAGTACTAGAAGCTTCATTCCTCTTAGCAGTAACCAAACACCAAAGTGTATCGCTTGCTCGAGAAACGTGTCCAGCGAACACGTCCGACTTAAACGTGTTTATACCACTGGAATCGTTTAAGTTTCCACATATGTCCCGGCGTGCAGGACCATCGAGAAAGAAGGTCGCATTCCACGAGCTTCCCGTTCCGCAGTCCCTTAGCGTCCTTTTGTTTTTCTTGAAACAGGTTCGAAAGTGTTTCCAAGTTAAACAGCCGTTGCCCCGCGGTGGACTCAGTCGAGCGCCATCGCCGGAAATTCGTGAAAAATTGAAATTTCCCGATGCCGTAAAGTCAAATGCCGGCGCGGCGGCGGAGGCACTTTTAGGGCGTAAAGTGTGAAACTCCCCGAGGAAATCGACTACGAAATGTCCTCGCCCAGCCCCCCGACCTGTGTTCGAAAGTTAGATCCCAGGCTGGACACACCGGTTGGATGCAGCGCAACGGTTCGAACATTATTGCCTCGGACGGAAGCGTCATGAAAGTGGTTTTTCCGAGACGTCGACGGGGCTTGAAAGCAGCCATCATCAATCGATAAACGGCCTGGGTGTTTTTAACGGGAGAGACAACGACTCGCGGGAAGTAGCTGGGAACATCTTGTTCCATCGGTAACGCTCACCGATTTCCGAACCAGCTCTTTCATTTTCAGACCGTGTATTTTATTAATAACAACGCGAAAGTGCTATCCCGTCTGACTGAGAGCTGCTCCGTTCAGTCTAATCGAAACACGCCGCGGGAGCTGCAACGGAGGAGGACGATGATTGATCAGACGGCTGTATGAACCTTTAAAAGCCACTGCCAACGTTTCTTTCTCATTGGCGAAATTCGGGCCGCTGTTCTCCCTGATCGATCGTTACTTCTGCGTGGGGAAATTGAACATTTCATTCCCGAAAGATTTGCTGACATCCTCATTTCAACATTCGAGTATATAATTCTAATATTGACTTGTTCTACTTGTTCATCCCAGTATGGACGTACTTCTAGTCTGATCATTAGACTGCGGATCTTTATGCATTTATAGGAAAATTGAGTAGATGAAATTGAAAATTGTTGGAAAATTTTTAGAAACTGAAGATGTCGATTGATGATTTCTCTTCTATTAAATTCATTAACGGTAGAAATAACATTCAACTCAATTTTTATTTTGCATAAAGATCCGCAGTCTACTGATCATATATTGGCGCCAGCACTACTTAGAAATCCTTTTCATCCGTGAAAGCAAAAGTAGAAGAAACGAATATCCTTATGCTACCACTTTCTGTGATGCGTGCACACTATTGGACTGTGAACCAGATAGCAAATTGCGGACACAAAAGACAAGTTCCGCCGAAATATCGGCGCAACAGACTTTTTCCCGAGAAGAAATAATTGACGTGGACGTCGAGTCGCGCGCAGTTGAGCGGCTCTGGGAGTATGAAAGGCATTTCTCTCTCTCTCTCTCTCTCTCTCTCTCTTCCCTCGAAAAAGTGGGCTCGCCGAGTGTCGAATATAGTCGGGACCAAACCATTAACCCGTTCCCAGTTGCGCTAATTCATAGGCGTATCCATTTCTCCGTCCCAGATCCACTCGGCCCTGTCTGTTCCACGTGGAAACAACGAAACACGACACCGATACCGTTCCGCGGCCACTTCGGCCGTCGGACGACGCCGAAACTCGAGCCGGAGGAATTTCTGTTTGTCGGGGACGAGATCGCTGAAACAGCTCCAGCTAGCCGCGCCTTTTTACGCCGATCGTTAAGAGACTGTTTTACTGCCGTCCCGCTGTCTTTCCGAGATGAAATACGCGAGCGACGGCTGCGACGATATTGAGCCATCTCTACCCAAGCAGCAATAACTGCGTGCGACTACAACAATTATTACAATGGCGAAGTGCTTGTCATTGAGTGCAAGGCATCGCCATCGTCAACTGAATGTGACCTTCATATCTTGATAAAAAATCGAAGTAACCAAAATCAGATTGCAGCACTGTATGTCACCCTAGGAACCATACAACATTTGTATGAACATTGTTTTCGTACAACAAATAACTTACGAGTTATTTCAGATCGTCACGTTACAAGACACCCTGTATAGTCCTTGGAGAATATACAGGCGTACAATCGATATAGACATTCTCGTTTTTCTCATCACGGTAACCGTAGGATAAATCGTAGTGCAATGAGGTGAAAACAAAAACAGTGCACCGCATTTTAGTCACGAGGCGCAGCATCAATCGTCCGAAGATTAATATCCGCGAATTACTCGCGCGCCGAGAATTTGGCAGAACCGTCAGAGATTTGCCGTTCAATATTGAAACGATAACTTCCGCAGCGAACGGCGGGACCGTCTTCGCAATGCATTCTCCCGTTCCGCGGGTTCGATCGGCTCAGATTTTCGCTGCGCGCCGGACGTTATCAATTTTCCGTTGGAACATGCAATAACCATTCGAACCGGTAATGGATATTGATAAACGACAAATAACACGTTGGCGAGCGTGCACGCGCCACCGTGATAACGTATCAATCGACGTGGCGGATCGTTAATCACGCGGGTCACGCGACAAACGATTCGCGAAGAAGCCGCGGGAAGAGTTGGTCGAACGTTTCGTGGTGGAGAACAAAAAAAATAGGGTACGAGCGCGGGGGAGGGCGGGGTGGGTCTGAAAGCGGCGTGATTTCCTAGCCGTGGTTCTTTCCACGTTCCATTTCCCGTGTTTTAATGCATAAAACATTTCGGCGCTGCGATCCGTTTGAGAAACGCGGAAACATAGAAACGCCGTTCGCGCGGAAATGTTTCTCCTTTACCTTGAACCCGTCGCGCCTTTGCGTTTCTCTGTGCTTCGGCTTTGTCCCCCCCCCTCCCCACCCCTCTTGTCAGAGATTATACGAGCCAGGGAGCCGAGCATTTTTATCTTTGAAAGAATTTGGAAAACGGCGCCGATGGAATATCGCCAGGAACACTCGCATAATGCTCAAAAGATATACCACCGGCTCCTTTACATGGAAATATACGTTTCGTCCGAGCCGGAGCCTCTCTATCCCCTTTCGTACGGACTGCCGTTGAGCCGTACTACCTGCCCAGCTGCACGTTTACTCGCGCTACTTGCCTGAATAGAAACTGACTTACTCCACTTCGCCGCGCAAATATTTATGCGGGACACCTACACGCTCGCCGCCGAAGCAGACCGCCGATCCTTGCCCGACTACTGGCAGACTTACGCTACTTATTTGCTGTCCTGCAGACGGCTGCCGGATTTTACACCAATTCGCACTACTTTCCGGGGACTTTCACTGATCGAGTTAGGTGTCTCGGGCTTCGAGAAGCTTCATACTACTTGGTTGGCGGAATAAATTGTTTCTCACAGGAATTATTTTTACATACATTATTTTAGATCCATCTAAAATAATAGCAAGATTGAGCAGTTGATAACACCGATACGTTACCGTGAATTTATAAAAATAATTAACGAATCAAATAACATTCCAGTGCACTGCAGCCGAAGACGGAACAAAATAATCGAGGTTAACAAGGAACATTTCTACCTTATCTTTCAATCCCTTTCATGTCGCAACATAAAAGATTCTTCTCTTTTCATTCACTTGATCCGAGCCTACTTTATTCATAGATTCCTCCATTGGTCAGCCTGATCAAAGAAGTCCTCCCATTGATCTAAGGTTCTTCTGTCCGACCATCGCAAGTCCTGATCTACTTCAATCTACAGCTACGGCGTTCGTTTGACCAGTTCCCCCAGTTTTGCCGTCCCGACGAGCAATTCATCCAGATAGCAATGCAAACA
This sequence comes from Lasioglossum oenotherae, assembly GCA_028455765.1. Taxonomy (NCBI): domain Eukaryota; kingdom Metazoa; phylum Arthropoda; class Insecta; order Hymenoptera; family Halictidae; genus Lasioglossum; species Lasioglossum oenotherae. The sequence goes on along the minus strand of CM052291.1, from coordinate 7,236,419 downwards.
CTTTTTGCGAACGCATTACAGCGAAATCGACAAGGAGAGACGCGAGAAGAAGAGAGACAAGGTGGAAAAGCATTCGCCGTAAAAAGGCATGGCTTTCGGGTCTGGCATTTCAAGCGTGGCTTTGACTCACACTCTGTTCGCAGCAACCACAAGAAGCTTACCATTCTCTTTCGCCTTCCTTCCCTCGATCTGCCGTAAAACTGGCCGGCGAAGCTTCTAAGCTCTCTTTTTACGGTTCCGCCACCGGGATCTCTTCCATTTCAGCGTACGCCCATTTCACCAGACGCTTTTGTTGATCATCTTAGGCCGGGGCTACCGGCGAGCCATGGTCGGCTGAATTAAACAAAAAATTGACAATCTCCGTTTTACACGGACGTGACTCTGCGCTGCTTCTTCGGCCGTCCCGGCGCCCTTTTCTCAAGCTTCGTTCGAGAATCGAAGTCTTCGACTAAGATAATTCACTATAATTCATAATCATTTTCTCAATTATATAAAAGCAAAATCTAATACTAAGAACATTGTTCTTCCACCGAATTTTTATAAAATCTACAAAACTGCATTTACGATTATTGCATAATTTTAAAATAAAATTCAATGGTTAAATTTTAGAGTACACCTGTATTAATTAATTGTATAGTCGCCATTCTTTTCTACAATTAGAAAAGTGACTATATAATTTTTTGTACACTCCACCGTGCAGTACAGTTTGTAAAATTATTTTTAATTATACGTTTCCGTTGGTCTGTCCTTCATCGTTCAAGTAACTACGAGCATCGAATAAACGTATAAAAGCTGTTTCTCGGCGGGATGCATTTTTCGGCGAATTTCCGTCAACCGTACACTGTGTATCTCTAAAAGCGTCACGTAATGAGACATTCGGAGTCTCGGCCGGGTCTCAGGGTTTTACAGTTCGTTTGTTCCCCGAAGAGGACGCGACGCGAGAAATCGTCCACGCTGCGCCGTGTTGCGAGCGTATGCACGCCCAAGCAGAATTTCCGCTGCCGAAGCGAGCGGTAGACAAGCCGGGAGGAAAGTCGAGAAAGGACGGGAGGCAGTTGTGTTTTATCGACGGGTTGCCAGTGTTTTTATTTACGCCAGTGTTCGATGTGGAATGCAAATTAAAGCCGGGGACGTTTCGGACAAAGCGACCAAAGGTATTTCATAATAAGAATACGGGGGCCGGTTGCTTTTGCTTTGGCAATAGAAATCAATAACTTATTGCAGGAGCTTACACCTTTTCTCGCAGGACATTCCGTTCCGGTAAACATAAACTACTCGAAATTAGTAGATGATTTTCTAATTGTAGAATAGAATGGTGACTAAGCCAGTATTCTTTAAAATTGAATCATTGAATTTTACTTTCATATATGGCAGAATATATCAGCTGGCTAGTAGTACGAGTCTGCCAGGAGTCAGACAATTTCATTTCTCTTTCTTCTATGCGCATCTTGATGTAATAAATTTTGTATCCACCACGAACATGCAATGCCATTTACACATGTAAATCGCACGGAAGACGATTCGTTGATGCCTGTGCTACGCGACGTTTTATCTTCTACTTGAGCGAAAACGTCACGCGAAACCTGATCAAAAGTCCGTGCCGAGGCGTTTGAATGAAACACGAGGATGAATTGCGTACGATCGAACAAGGACGTGAAACGTATCGAACCCCGGAAACGATAAAGAGGTATTGTGTATATCGTTGAGAACGTCCATACGACTCGGGTTCACGGGCTGCATTTTATTCCGCGTAGATGGCATGAAATATCGCAGGCACGAATGGCCGCGTTTCCCTGCACAAAAGCGCGTTCATGTGCTCTTTATTATCGTCTCATCTGATATAGTCAGCAACCTCTGCTTTTCTGAGATCGATGCTTCACCGCTATTCTAAAAGCGTGTTTGATATCGAAAATCCTGTTGCAATTTTCACGATCCCAAGAAATTGACTACACCTAATTTTCAATGAGTTCAAGTTCAACAGATCGTTCTGTGGATTGTCAAAAATAAGGGATGACAAATGCACCAACGAAATGGCAGATAATTTTGCAAATCTTTTAGTTGCCTGTTTGATAAATATTTCTAGAATTGAAAATTCGAGAAGAGGAACATCTGGAACGCCAGTCGGGATAGTAATCGTGAAAACGGGATCGAACTTTTCCGGGATACAAGCCGAAAGATAGTTCCATAAAATGTATCGAAAGTCGAGTTCTTTGGACCCTCTCTCCCTCTTGGATCAGCAAAATCCCCAGAGAGAATAGTAAAATGGAATGCATCAGTTGATCCTGGGGAAAACACGGTTCCGGTGGACATTAAATATTTTACTGTTCCCCCGAATGTTTTACAGCCCGTTATAAGTAAATATTGGACGCACACTCTTCGTGTGATTGCAGGAAACGGACACGGAGGAGATTCCGGTCGAACGGCGCACACATTGGAAACCGAAAGGACATTGCAAAATTGAATTTTCTATGCAAATTTGCTTGAGAATATCTCGCCAGCCAAGAGATATTATATGTGGGAAATGAATGTTCCTTTTTTAAAACAGTATATACTCCAAGATACTTATCCTTGACTGCGAATTTTATGCATTTAGGGATGCATTCTATGCATTAAAACATTTTAATAAGATTTTTTAATCTTAAAAAAGCTTTTATGTCGAATCCACATTCAATTAATTAATCTGTGGGGCTTACAGAATGAAATGAAATGTTCTAAACGAATAGCCGATTGAAATGAACAAACCGTGCAAACTCAGGCTAGTAGTTCAAGCCAGTTTTAGTCAGACACTTGAATGAGTCTTAAGGAATGAACCACAATAATGATTACACCACAATTACAAACGTTTCATGTGCAAAACGCAATAAGTCATCCGATGTCGCAACACCTTGGGCGTTAATAAGACGATCGAATTAAGGAAAGAAATAAAGCATCGTTTAATACCGCGATACGGAACGCGACAGGCTTTTTCTGCGGGCATCTCGTTCATGAATATTAAACTCGAAGCACAGTAATTCTACACGGAACATTACCCCAGCAATCTCGTTGGCGGTGGTGAAAAAAAGGGCGGCTGGGATCGAGGAATAAAAAGGAGGTTCTTGGGACATGCTTTATGCCTCAAACGGCGTGCTTATTTTTTCCTCTGTTTATCTTACTTGTCCCGAGAAGCGGGAGAAGTTTTGCAGCGGGAGAAGCGCGGGTGCTTCCTGCGGAACTTCCGCCCGTGTTTTCTTTCCTATTTCGCTATACTAGGGGCCATAAGTCATCCGAATTTCTGCTGGCGTTCCGTCGCTCCGATGGCTTCGGCCCACCGGTTGCAAATAACAGCGAAACAAACCGGTTTGATTTAGGGATCGATGGACAGGATTGCGGTCGCACCGGCTGCGCCGCCGAAGAAAGCAATTGGACACGTTGATTAAACGCGGTCCACGTGACCCGTGCCTCCGATAAATAGTCGAACCATCCCTCCCCATCCCTCGACCCCTATTTTCTCTACTGTACACCTATTTTTTCGAGCACGCCCCGAGCGAACAATACGTTTTACCTTTAATATCCGTAGATTCGAAACGACAACACACCGTTTACGTCGATTTTATTTACGTTCCGAAGCGGATTACGTCTATAATTTTTCTTAAAGTTCCCTGGACCCCTGCCACATTAATCCTCCTCCGTTCGTTAACTTTCCTCTCTCTCTCTCTCTCTTTCTCTCTCTCTCTCTCGGTTTTTCCTCTGTTAGTATATTCCACACTTCGCGCGCACCCTCGATTGTCTCGGCATATTTCACAGTCCACCACTCCTGCCTCGTGCTCGCCCGTGAAATTTGGCAGCGATTTTTGCTGTGCACGCTTCGTCTAGTTTTCCTCTGCTACCTTTTATCTCCCTTCCTTTCTCTCTCGCTGTCTACCTCTTTTCCGAATCACTGGACGAGAGATTGTATTCAATTCTAGTTTAATTTTGCCGTTTAGAAACTCCATTTCCCAGAGAAACTTTCCAAATTCCATTTTTCCAGGGTTTTTCGGAGCACCGTTTACAATTTTCTGCGTTGTCCACTTTCTCTCCCGCTTTTCCGGGAACCGTTCCCGTCCCCTGTTATTGTCATTGTAAGCGCTCGACGATCGCACAGCTATTCCGTTTTTTTTTCCCCCACAAAATTCGATTCGGACGAGGAATATTCCATCGTAAGAGGACTGTAACAATCGAATCGCTTCAGACCCGAAATTTTATCCTTTGAACCTACAGTGAATCAAAATCTAATATTGGCACACTTTTTAAGGAACCGTGGATTTTTCATATTGGAGCGTACGACCTGTATTTATTTTTTTTTCAAGAAGGCAGAACAAATAGTTTTATAAAAAAATTTCAAATTCTTTTAAACAGCGTGCCGTTTTAAGATGAAATGAAACTGATGATGAAGTAAATGTAAAATGAAAAAATGCTCTGGACGGGTTCAGGAACACATAGCTTTATAGAAACGTGCTGTACGAAGGAACGATTGTTATTTTATCATTAAAATAGTGTTGCAGAATTGTTCTCAGGCCACCGGTCAGATTTACAATTATTAAAACGACACTTTGTTCTCATTCCCCCTTTGTTTCGCGTTACGTTCTCCTTTATATCACGAGAGTGACTATGCGCACATAATTTCTTCCACGCTGCGTACTTCTCTTTGTTTTTCTCCCACCTGGCAATAGGCGTGGCTCCGTTAACGATCACTGTGTCCGATAGAATTTCCAATGGACCTGGTGCACGGCTAGTTTTGTCCCACACCCTTCGACGACTTTGAAAGCGTATACAACCGTGTTAAACGTTATTGTAACAGCATTCTTCTCTTCTTTCACTTGTTCGGTGATGAATGGATAGAGAATGATTGACGTCTGACGGTTTTCATCGTCGCGCCACACATTCGTGTCTGTCTAGCGGATAAATCGCGTCAGGGTTCTCGATACCACGAACAAGACACTCAATGGGATCATAGCGAGTGGATCGAATGCCCGAAGAAACCACGCATTTCTGACATTTTTCGCAACACCGTTAGAGATGGCTTTTTAAAAAATATAATCCACGTGTCGAAACATAGAAGCGTAAAAATTTTTATCGAAAATTTTCAATCGGGCGACGTAGGAAAAAACGACACGCAACGAAAGATGCACGATTATATAGATTTTCAGCAGAAACTGATCAAAAGTCGTGAAAAACTACGATTTTCACAATTTTTAACCGCTTGTAGCTCGTGTGTATATCAGGATATAACGGAGTGCACACTTACCACCTTTAAATACAAGAAATATAAAAATATGCTAGGTGTCTTATTATTTTGTCGAGGACTGTATCAATCGATCTCTATGAAATTTTCTAATGCTTCGAATTATTTACAAAACAATGTTTTGTTCGTTTGGTACAATTATAAAAAAGTTATTCCGTTTTAAAGGACTGACTGTAAATTAACAAAAGGAGAGGTGCGCAAGCAGCCAGAGTAGAAAACACGGTGGAATATAACATTTATTATTCCGTTCCGGTACAGGATGGCATCGTACACGTTGCTCCATCTACCGCAGTATTTGTACTTCTCCCCTCCCCATAAATATAAAGCGACTACATCCCCTTAGGAACAGATGGCTCAAGTTATGAGCGGGTGTACGTCAGCGTTGGACGATGCATTCCTCGAAATAGCCGGCACAGAGAAGCCTAGACTCGATTATTAAAAGACTCCGGCGGAAATTGAAAAATTCGGGGACGTGGAAGAATAACGTGGACCGGCTTTGAATATCTCCTCCCTTTGACGAACAAGTCCCGAAGCAATGTCTGTTGACTTTCAACAATCGTCTAAATTATTCTGGAATATTTAACGGGTCCTTAAACGTGGCTGTGAAACTATACTTTCCATTGATAAACGAGACTCTATGCACGTTGCTTTTTCATTCATCCGAAACACCGCTAATTTTCATCCCTTTGACGTGAAAGGAAAGCGTTCCTCCGAAGGAGATCGGGGACAAATCGGATTTGCGATTAAATTAGCAGCATAGGAATGGTAATCGAATCAGAAAGTACAGCCCCCTAGAAGTTGCTCGAGTCCCTTGACCATGGATTAAAATCGCTTCCCTCTCGCTAACGGTTTATTGGCTGGGGAGACGATCGCTTTTCACCTTCTTCGTTCGCCGGTAGTTTGCGAATCGATATGGTCCGGTAAAGGAACGGCGCTGGTACGTGAAACGTTGTTAACGGCTCCGGTGTAATTAATTTTGCACGATAATTACGGGCCAGAAAGCGTTCGGATCAAGCAAGAAACGTCTAAAGCACGATTTACGAACGGTTGGCATTGCTAAGGCGGGCGGAAGACATTTGTGTTCGGTCGGACAAAAAAGAACACATTAGTATCCTGCCGAGAGTGGAACATTAGCTCGTTTCTGAAAGTACTGTGAATTAATATCTCGTTATATACAGGTGGTATAAACTTGTTTAACAAGCAAAACTTGATTCATTCAAGCGATGCAACTCACCGATTGGTCAGACAAGTGGTGTGAACTCTCAAGTGCAATAGCAAGAATCATCTGTAGTATGAAACAAAAGTTTCAACGACGATGTATATTCAGAGCAGCCTTGCCTGGCCGCATTCAAAATCGCTTTGATCTTGTTTTGATTTCGTCAGGGTACTGGTACGAACAATAAGCACTCGAAAGTGTTTCACGTCCAATAACAATATCGCGGCAGTAACTCTATCATACCGACCGTAGGGGTTTCGGAATTTAATTTGAAGATCGTTCGACCGGTGCCAGTAGGTATCCCCAGGACAATCGTATTCCCGGCCGACAATGGCCTTCAAATCGATCTCAGTTTTCGCATTGAATCCTGCTCTCCGAGGGCTGACATTGCCCCATAAATATTCCAGGTAGTCAGAATCCATTCGATCAGACGATAGACAGCTCTCGAGTCCACTGCGATCGAAATATTCCGGGAACCTGGTGAAAACGGTCCATTTCCTTTCGCGCGAAGACCACAAACGAGTCGAAGAAGCAACTTTTCAAGTACCAGGGAAAGAACAGTGGGGAAAAGTAGACACACTTGTCTATTCACAAATCCTTGTAATTTTGTGATTCTGATTTTTTTAAATATGATGAGACTTTAGCTGGACATACAATTAGCTTCCCTTCGTAAAAATTCCTAAATAATTGAATATCCCTTCGAATTCGTCTCAAGAACAACAATTTTACGATCGGGTATGAGTCGTGAATCATGATCCTACGGAACGAGGTTTGTATTATCGCTGATTAGGCGGCGGGAAGTCTGCAAGCGAACCTGATCTCAGTATTTGAACGTTTGCGAAGCCTGTGGAATCCTGGATACGAATTATGCTCCCCTTTAGGGCTTAGCTTGCTGTATTCCAAAGTAGCAAGGGTCACTAGTGTCACTAGTAGCCAGGCAAGTAGTATATGTCCATGCTTCATGAATAACGAACTCACATTAGGAAGCGCTAAGCAAGCAAGTAGTAAAAGTGACGGTTTTACGAGCCAAGTTAAATGTGTCGGTGCTTGATCAGACGTGTCACTGTTTGCTCTGACAAATTGTGCAGGTACAGCAGCTCGTGTATTAGCCAAGTAGTATAGGTCAATGTTTAGTCAGAATTGTGTATGTTGCAGTATACATAGTACCGTGTCCGTCTAATTCCACTGATCGATCATCGTTCCGGGAGCATCGCCAAACAAGCAGCACCATCATAAAAGCAAACGGGTCTCGTTGAACAAAAATAGCTACGTGCTGGAGTCCCGAGTGGACCCTTGAGGACTCCTTACCGGAAGCTCCTCAAGATTACGTCTCGTTCGAGGGACTGATGGTAACAAGGGTCGGAATAATAAATCGCCGGACTATCGCGGGACGTGGCGTGCATGTCTGACACGGCTTGTTCGTTCGTCGACTTTTCCTTGACGAAATGGAATCCGTGTTTCTACGACGGTCCTCGGAATCCTTAGTGCCACGCGACCCTATGCTTCTCTGTCGACTAACCCATAAGAAAATTTATTTGCCGACTTCGAGAAGATAGAAACGCTTTTCCCGGAATTTCAATCACGACTTCCCGTGAGAAATATTTCTTCTGTTCAGGTTACACAAAGAAACTTCTGGGGTCCTTTGCTAATATTAGCATTATTCAACAACGACAAGTAACTATTATTTTATGCAGCCATTTATTATATTTTATTACACATCATCTTTCAAAATGAAAGTTTTACTGCATCTATTACGAGTCTATCAATAATTGTGCTCCTTCTGTTTTGTACTTTATCATAAGTCTGCGGATTGACCGATGCTAACAGCTGCAGTAGAACAACCACAATACCGCGTAGCGAGAATGAAGTTCGTTCTTCGTTGAGGAAGAAAAAGAGCGGCCGAGAGCCCTCGAACAGCGAAGTCGAAGCCGAGGTCCGGTTATCGAACAAAACAGAGCAATTTTTGCTTCGCAGCCGAACTGATAAACGAGAAACTCGGTTGAATCGAGCTTTGATCGACGGTTTCTCTCGTAAACAAGGGCCGCTCGCGAAAATCCGCAGTTCCTCCGTTCCGGACGAGGTTGAATGACTTCGTTCCCATTCAATGTATTTTAATGCGCTTGTTGAAGCTGGTCGCAGCTACGTTCGAATGTTTCGCCGTTCAAATAATTACCCCTTTCAACTGGGGATTTTTTCGCGGTTCGTTAAACACGATTCACTCCCCGAAGACGAACAGCCTTTTTATGGGAACGTTTGCTGCAACGTCGCGATAATCCAATAGAGGCGATAGCTTCCGCTTGAATTCCCCTCGATTGCGTCGTTCCGATCAAACCACCGAAATTTCGGCATGTCGACGCTGCTCCACGCTGGGTCCATCTTTATGTAATTAATCTATTCTTTAACCCTTAGCACTCGTGATTCAGAGTCACCGCTAAAAATTGCCGCACCATTATTCGCAATATTGTTTACATTATTAAATATGTTGCTATCTAATCAATTACGAAACATTATTTATGATATTTATAATATTTTCAATTATGAAAAAGTATTATATCAATTTCACATGATATAATTCCATTCCATTGAATCAATTCCATAAAATGAATTATTCTAGATCGGAAGAAATGTTTAATTTCGAGCAAAAATAGCTCCATTAATTAATATCGCGTGAAATATTCATAAAACAGTTTTGGTTACACCGTACGGATGAAAAAATCGTCGTATTCAACGAGTGCCTGCCGGTTAATCATGTTAAACGATAAATAATCTACATGTCAGATTTTCCACTGACCTGTGCTACTTGCCACTCTAGTTCTCGACGTGTACTTCTTGTCGAATGTCCCAATCAGATGTACTATTTCCTCAAACATGTACCGACACACACTCCCGGTCGGTTTAGGCATTGGCTTGTACTACTTGTTGTTCCAGATACCGAGTCGTACTACTAGTCCGATGAGATATTGATTTGCACTATTTGGTGGATCAGGTACTGAGATGTTCTACTTGTCATACCAGATACATATCTGTCCAATTGTCGGATTAGACGTTGGCTTTCAGTACTTGTCGGGGTAGATATCGACTCGCATCACTTGTCTGACCAGATCTTCAGCTGTACTACTTCCATGAGCATTTTTAACCATTGTCTGTTGAATAATTGATTCGTACTACTGGCTGGTTCTAGAGTCGTACGTTATTCCCTTGATTTTTCGCAGAAATGGACAATGTTTCAAGCATCTAAGTAACAGCTGCCACGATTCGAGGTTAACGTCGAGTGACACGCTGCTTGTCTTAATAAAACGCCTGGGCCGGGCGGGTTCGATCTAATCAACATTGCGATTGAACCTCCTCCACTGTTTTCCCTTCCTTTTGTCGGGCTAACTGGGTTGCCGTCCATTCACTGGTTCAGCTTATCCCATCCCACCACGGTTCCCTCGATTCTCTCCGAGAATCCCCACACTCTCGACACACTCCGCGGCCGAAAGCTGGTTCGGTAAACCGAAATGGAATAATAGAAAGCTCGCAGAACCGAGAAACTGGGCGGATATCGAAATCAGCCGTTTCCCACGGCACTATTTCAGACGAAGAGCTGTCCAGGGACGCGTTTAGCATTCAGCGACCAGGTGTCGATGGTCAACGGACAGGTCCGTGCCCATCGAAATTCAGCTTGGAGCCTTCATTCGGTGTTTGTCGTCGATCACGCGACCGTTTAACCGCCTCGCCAATAAATAATGTCCTGGAAGGTAGCACCGACAGGTTCCAAATACCGTCCAGCTGAGACGCGAGCCATCTGGGCCACTGTTCCATCATTGTTCCATTGGATGATGCAAATGCCGGTGCGCCGTGTCACGCCGGAAGAATCGAAGCTGCATTAACGAGCGAAATCGAATGATTCGGCTGCTTTGAGGCCACGTCAGAGCTCCCGCACGGCTACATACGCGACGGCCAGTCTGAATGCACAAATTCTCGAATCGATAGCTCTCAGCCGGCCCGCCTGATAATTACTCCGGCAGCGTCCATAATGTATCTAGCCATCTATCTCATCGGCGACCATCACTCCCTATCGGATCATCGGTCTGACACGTTCGGTCACGCCGTTTCCGGCTAGGGGATTTCCTGCGCGCGTCTGACGTGCGCTGGACTTCCCACTGACACGGTGAATAACAATTTTCTTGTTTGATCTTCGAAAGACTTGCTCTTCGAAATTAGTGTCTCGCGTTTCTGGGAGACCTTAACCGGATTTATACTCGTTCCCAGGATGGCAATTGTGCGGGATGCGTTTTCTCATTTCTCGACAATGCAAAGGAGGGGTTTCTCAGTAGTGAAAACGGCTAGATAAAAGATCAACCTGGGCCGCAGTCGCCCTCAAAAGTCCTATTTTAGCGCAGCTTTATGCTTGCGAGTAATGCAAATTACGCCTCGTAAAAGTAAAAATATGACTTTTGAGAGCGACTTGCAATTATTGAAGTGATGAAGTTATCCAAGCACATATTCTAATAAAAATCACAGAAAATCAAAATAAATCAAGCCTTATCATTTTCGTAAGGTGAATCTTGGTAAGGCAACGTGCATGATCTTTATGCAAAATAAACATCCGCTTTTCTACCTGAATTTCAACAAACTGGAGCGGGATAGAAATGTATTTTCTTTCTTTTTTATGTTTAATAGGTTGAAAATAATATAGCAGTATTTTCAAATTCTTCTTACGTTGTTACTGTTTTCAGTTACATCCACTCATCTTTGTCATAAATGCATAAAATCCGACATCTAGTGATTAATACATAAACGAGCTTCCGTGGGAATGATGGAGTAGACAGCTCCATTTACCCGCGTATTACGTAATAAAAATAATTCGAGAGCTCGCCCACCATCTCGATTCTTATACACATAAATGCGTAAAAAGTCCGGGCAGTCTATTCATCGCCATCGAGTTACAAAATTGGCGTCCATAGAAAAACGTCCCTTGCGGGAGCAGAAAGGGTGCCACCGCCGCTATCTTCATTATTTACAATTCCATAACAGCGGCACGCTTTTAACGGTCTCAAGAACCGCGGCACCGTCTTCCGCGTCTCGTTAATGGAAGAAGATTGTCATTCGGACAGAAATTACCGGGGGGAGAAAGTAAATGGCGCGGATACGAACAAAGGGCTCCGAGAGGAGAAAAAGGGCTCGGGGCCACACGCGCGACGATTGCACGCAATTATTGCAATTTCTATTCCCATGTGTGCCGAAGCGGGCGAAACTGGCTCAGCAAACTTAGCCGAGTTCCTACTTTCTTCGCCGTTTCTCCATCGCGGCGCGGCGGTTTAAATAATTACGTTTCCACTCTTGTGCTGGCGGAAAAATTTTCTATTTCGCGGCGCGAACTTCGCGCTGCGGGGGAGAAAGATTCCCATCTTCGGATGGGAAGAAGCGAGAAAATTCAGAGAAAGCTATTGCTCCCAGCGGAATTCGCTGTGCAACAATGGTTGCATGGAAACAGGAATTTTTCACGATTCAATCGACGTTAAACAATTGCTCGAGCATGAAGGAAACCTTCCCTTTGAAAAATAATTGATTCATAATCATCAGAGTTATTATACGGCAACGAGAAGCTTACACGGTTAATTTTGTGTATTATCGTTCGGTTGGCAGCACCGTGGCATAAACGAAACCTGTGCTACTGTTTCGAAACGGGTTCTCACTCGGATAAGTAGAGTATGCTAGGATCGTAGTCAGACAAGGGGAATAAGGACAGCCTTGCTCGGCCAAGTAGAATATGGTCGCCTCGACTCAGACGAGTTAAGCAGGATTACTTCTGCTCCGTTGGGTATTAAAATTGTAGCAGTATCCAATCAGGTAGAATAGCCCCGTTCTAGCTAGGCAACCGACCCTAGTCGGTTAAGTATCCCTCGTGGAGCGAGCAGTATAATTCCAATAATTTTCTTTCGTCTTATTCGTTTCCTTTTTTCTTTGCTCCTCTGGACACGGCGAATTTAAGAAGATCATCCTCGTTAATTAGGGAAACACCGATATAATTTAACCGGTTCGAAATCATCCACTGCTACTACTTTCGAGCAGGTGGTACGGGGTCAGATTCGTGCCGACAAGTAGAACATGAAGTAAATCTGTAGCCGTGTTCCTCTTCTTGAAAAACAAGTTGTTTTCGCAGTTTCTTAACAAATGAGGTTACAGAAAATGTATCCCTAAAATGGTATAAAGTCTGCAGCCGTTATTCTCTTGTTGGACAACAAGTATCTTGGAACTAACATATTTGAAAATTGTTTCTACAGCTTCTCAACAAATGAGGTTACAGAGAATGTATCCCCAAAATGGCATGAACTCTCCAAATCATGTCCTCAAGTAGCACATCCGCATTTCCGATCGGACAAACTGCATCCTAATCGAAAAATGGCGGTGATCGAGGAAAATTTCGGCACGATCACGCGGCGCTCTCGATAACACATCGCGCCCCGGAGCGCACTCTCGATCACGTCGATCAATGGGCAATCTCCTTGATCCAATACACCGAACGACACCAGCGTTGCATCCCACAGGGTATATCCCCCGTGTAAGGTGCCGCGCGACAGCCCGATATTGCCAGGGCAAAATGTTAATTAATACCTGCCTAACGCATGCACTTGGCACTAATTTGAAGGGCACGACGGAATACCCGTCGGTGCATTAGTAGGCCGGGGCCGCGCGAGCTGTAATAATGCAGTTGCTGCAATGAATACAACTTCGCCGGAGGCAGCGAGCTGGGAATTGCCGGTCGAATCGAAGACAGGCAACCGTCGAAGCTCGGACGAGGGTCGGAGGAGCTTTTAATCTGTCGCATCTCTTTCAAAACGGTCGGAGAACGTCGCTATTTATTGTTTCCCTTGCAACAGTATGATTCCGCTTTGTTGAAAATTAACAGAGAAACGAAAACATTTCCTGCAGCTTTCCTGTATTAGAACTTCCGTGATTGTTTAAATGTTTCAACGAAACGTATTTAAAATGTTCCCCAAGAGAGGCTTTCGATCCAAACACCAAAGAAACGAACTTTCGAGAGTTCCAGTAACGTAGCGCCGCATGAAAGTCGTACGCTGTTATTTTCCCGTTGAAAATCGAATTGTGAATTTCTGAAAGACTTCCGGCCGAAGGATCAAAGGTGTACGCCGGCCCTTTGACCCGCTAGCATGGTCATCCGGCGGCCAAGGGTGGACAAACAGGAAGTTCTTAACACGGTGCAAGTTCGACCGGCAACTATACCTTTGTATCAATTACGGGGCCCCGGCGGCGCAGCTTTAATTAAGTGTCACTTTGCTCCCCGAAACTCACCGTCCGTCGAATGCCCGCGCGAAAATAATCCGGCGGTCTGCAAACGGCCGGCGGAAACATCAAAGACCCCGGAAAATTTCTTTTCATTAGCTTGAAAGGCTAAGCGTCAGGCTACCGTGGGATTTTGTCAGTGGAACAACCACCGCGTGGCGTTTCGAATTTTTATGCGACTTTTATCGTTCTGTTTGGTAGCCGGCCACGGAATGATTCGATGAAAGTAATCGTAAACTCGCTTTCCCATTTCATAATTTGAACCGGCACGCGTGCGTCGGGATGCCTCCATTGGCCCGGGCCAGGCAAAATAAAGTCGTGCCCTCGCTTTCATCAGTCTAAAAGGCGCTTACGATCGACAGAGGATTTCTTTGTGATCCGTGAGAGATGAGGTCCGAGCGGATTATCCTGCGGGCAGGCTCTCTATTATGTTTGCTACGTGATGGTGGGTTTGGTTAACGTTTTATTTCGAAAAAACGTACGACCAGCAATGTTTGCTACTGAACGATTAGAAGGTCTATTCGATCTATTTAGTCCGTCGGAGAAAGGGTCAGCTTTTGATCTGGGCTCGAAAGACAGAGTCTATTACCTCATGTTATACCTCTTCTAAGGGAATGAAAATCCGGGACTGTATTTCGAGGGAATCGAGGAAGATGATTCCCGGTGTAATAAGATATTGTGGGATTGGTGCAATGTACCGGAGGATTTTTTACGGTCTCCGGAAAGACGAGAGGAGCGAGCGAACGCTTGGCGACGATACGTGCAAGCTTGCAGAAGGCGTCGAAGCCAATCTGCTCGCTTAATTCGGCATGGTCGCCGAGGTAAATAACGTCGTTCGTTACAGGACCGTTTGGAAGGGTGTCAAACGATTGTCGGCGCCTCGATGGCGAGCTATGTTTTTTCCTGGTTCGAAATCACGGTTGCCCGCGTTCCTACTTCGGCGAGTCGATCGAATTCGTTTCGATAAGAGGTTGATTATAGAAATTGGCAGCGATGTCTTTAGAATTTGTTCGCGATATCGAAAATTGGGACAGAGGGTGTATTTTCTATTTTTGTTTCTCTTATAAAATGCATAAGTCTGTATGACAAATAAAGAAAGTACTCACGATGCACCATTCGGCCGAGGGCGGACAGTCCCTCAAATGCATGTGAGCAGTGTAATTGATGCACGGCGTAATGCTGCCGATTCCCTCGTTGTACTGACCGCATTTGTAACATTTGATGCCGTGTGCGAGCCCTGTAACATTGTAACAGAGGTGTAAATGCGTAAACCAGCCATTAACCTTGTCGTTGTCTATCAAGCTATTAATTACATCTATGATCACGTTTAATCACACTCCAGTTTATACACACGGTGAAAACGTTCGAATCAGCCTGATCGCTAAATCCGATTTAAAGACACGATCCTGATATAATTCCATCGGAACCAAGATTTAATCAGGACTGAACCAGTAGAATCCTAAACAAGATCCAAACCTAGCTGATTCGGAACGTAAACCTAACTAGTGGCTTGACGTAACTGATGTTTGAACCTTGCCCAAAGCTTAATACGATGCGACGTTTCTCGTCAAACTTATCTCCGAACAAACTGATTAAGTATTTAGATTGAGCTTGGTCTAAATGAACAGAGCCCTTGATCTAATCTTATTTGGCTGTGTCTAAATGACTGGACCCAATCACCTGGTTTCATACAAAATTTCAAGCAGGAGTAAACCAACAAAGGTTAACCCCTTGCCCGATTAGTTTCTCTACAGTTACAGTGATTAAAAACGTCTTTATCCCCAAAAGAGAAAATATATTGCTTAAATATTATAATAAAGATAACGATAAAGATCTTCGTAACGAGCCCGACTCGTTAAAATACGGCCAGTGGTTAAACAACTAGATTTATTTCAGACGGAAAGAATAAATAAGGAAAAACATCCAGCATTCCGGATGTCGAAAAATGAACGGAGAACTTTCATTCAGGAGAAGTAACAAGTCCGTTTCCGAGCGATGAATGATTACGCGTTACAGAGAAGAGGCCTGTAACCTTCGCCGAGTTTGAATTCACCTTAATAGGATGGAGAACAGTTTGAAACGAGCCGGCTCTCGATAAGTCAAGCGCGTTGCACCTTCCCCCGGAGATGAACTTTGAACAGGTAACGGGCATCGCGGAAAATTGCTTACCAAAGTAGAAATTAGAGACGCGTGCCGCTTTGAAGCTGAAGTGCTGCTGCGAACTTTTCAACCGGGGCATCGCCGCGCCGGTTCGTACGTCACAATCGAACCTTAGAGGAGAGGCACTGGTGATCGGCTAATTCAAAAGACGCCAAATATCCCTACCGGGGGTAGTATTGAACTTCCAGACCGAAGCAGCTGAGAAATTTTTAACGAAACCTCCCACGGAATGCCAACCCCCGACTTTAAAGCTTTCGGATGGAATTCTGCTTCCACGAGACCTGGCGCTGGATTAAATTCATTTCAGATTTCAATTCATTCGGTGCGCCTAAATGTTCCTCGCAGCGTAACAAATTTCTCTTTGTCTGTATATTTGCCATAAAAAGAAGCCAATTCTTTTCAACGGAAAATCTGTGAATGCTTTTTCATAAATAACAAATTTAACCGAAAATAGCTCGATTGTATTGGCTGTAAACGATCAAAAGATGTTCCCGACTCCATTCTTTCGATAAAAGAAAAGGGGAGCGAAAGCAATCGACAGATTTCGATAAAGAATCTCGCAGGGGATGGTCCCGGGGTCGTTTAAGAATGCCTGAACACCTTCCACGGTCTTATCTAGCAGGACGAACACAATGTAAAACTGGAAAACAATCTTAGCAGTCGTGAGGTGGGTTTCGAGAGAGGAGTCGCGAAAGTTTGTATCGTTCCGACCTCGATATTTAGGTCGGGGGGTGTTCCGAGGGTAAGAGATGGTTCGAGACAAGCCCGGGAAGAGCTTCCAGGCCAGAATAGATATTCGAAAGAAAAGTGTCGTGGTTTCTTGGGGAAGTTAGAGGCCTGCACGCGAATTTACGAGGGACGGTTAACGGCTTTAATGACTCGTATCAATTTTCACGTTCCAACGATTCCTGAATTAATCGATTCAGAAGTGGCCCTCGTGTACTGTTAAGATTTGGCACGAGACTGATTCGAGATACTCCGCTCGCAGTTTCGTAATTATTCCCCCTCGGCCTATTCTTTCGGATGTGGCACATCGGATCGCGAGTTTCTGGCTGAACGGGACTTTTGAGAAATTTTTCGGATGGTAGAAGCAGCCGTAAAATTTCATTCAATTGTTACGTGTACAACTGAACTTTTTTCAAAAAGAAGGAAGCATCGAATTTGCATTTATTAGGTTGGAGGGGAAGTCCTGTCGGATTTTAAATAAGCAGGTAATTTAGCTTGTAAATGAAAAACACATGTTGCTAGTGAGTCATTGGGAAACAGGAATTGACAGGTTATCTGAAAGATGGCAACACAAGTTGTTATACAAATAATGAAAGTTAATGTTTTCTTTAAAATACGACGGAACTTTCCCTCGAGCCTGATAAACAGGTTTGCGACCAATCTAAATGTGAAGTGGCGTTCGATTCGAAGTTGAGTATAGCTCGGCGATAAGGCCGACCCGAGATCTTTCAAGTATAAGCTGGAACTCGCGTTAACTTTCAATGCCTGGGTAAGTAGTGTAGGTCAACGAATGATCGGACAGCGGTCGGCATCAATGGTAAACATTAGATGCCGTCCAATCAGTGGCATAACTCCGTGGAAGTCTTCGGCTGACCGGAGGTGTAACTGCGAGACAGCAATCAATACTTGAGCCGAACTCTCCGAGCAAATACTGGTGAACAATCATTAGTAGACTTCTCTGGAAACGCGGGGCGATTACGGCCTCTGATTTCCAACGGGAACTATCATCCGTCGGCCATTTACCATTCCGATCTGTTGAATCGTATTCGCGACGCGAAGTGAACGTATCAGCGCATTGTCGAACCGGCGAGTGCCTCTAATGGCCAAGAAAGTTCAAAATTCCCATTATCCGTCTGACAATGACGAACAACGAAGAATATTGTACTCCATCGGATTTCAAACAGTCCGCCACGCCTACTAATTTATTCCTTTCGCGGATAACGGTGTCGCGATCGTGTCTTCCATTCCGGTAATGTAATTTTCAAACGAAATTCAAATCGCTTTCTCGGCCTTTCGTTTTAATACATTCATTATAAATTCACACTTTTCACGATAGTTTCGCGGAGACTTGCCCCGGGTATTTGCATGAAATTAAGCCTCCCTTTGTGACGATAATCTCGTTCTCCTTTTTATACCAGCGTCGCACGACGTTTTTACAGCTTCCGTTTCCAAATACCACCTTCATAAAAGAGCTTTAACCATGCGGGATTCGCAACGTGAAATAAAAAAAGGGAACTCGGAATGGAAATGTTGCGCACACAGCCACTTGGCTGACCAATAGGAGCATCGTTCTACTCGTCTGACCGATACACGCATTATTCTACTTGTCCGATCAAACACTGGGATTCTACTGGCATGCAGAATTAATTGGAAATTGTATAATTATCACCGGTGGTATTGCGATGGAAAAATTTATGAGGAAGACGCTCGGAGATCAAAGGGCTCCTGCCCTTTATTGAGAAACGTGTTCGGAATCGCTTTAAAGACACTATCCTTTGGAGACTACTTTATATGACTTCTTTCCAGGAGATCCATATGAAATCGATTCACGTAAGGACTGTAATATATGCGCCCTTCGTTGAATGTTACTTTTCTACATCCGTTCCTTTCCGGAACCTTTTCAGGTTGCTTAAATAGAAGTCTCTCTTGGAAGGTCCATGTTTTCTATATTTCAATAGAATTTTTATTCTTCAATAGAGTACATACGTTGTCGTCGAACTCCGTTTCACTATGTATTCTTATAGAACTTTTTTTATAGGATACGTCTGCATAAAACCCTTCATCTCATTTCGCTCGAAGGGTTCTTGGTATCCAATCTTTCACGAAGGACTCGAACATGTTCTATGTTAAAAAGTGTATTACCTAATTCTCGGTCCGAGACAGCTGCGTAAAGCTGAACCTCTCATTTCCTTCGAAGGGCACGAGTATGCCCTTCGTAGGTCGACAAGATGCAAGTATCTTTTGCTAGGCAAGTTTCTATTCGAAGAAAATGGAAGTGCAATCAACGGCTTCGGAGCTAAATTGAAAGTGTACGAAACTTGACTCGAAGGGTCTCGAAGAGCAACCGCGAGAAACACAGGAAGAAGCTCCTTAGATTGGAGGCGCGCCCCCGAAATTCCCTGCAAGAGATTTTTCAGAGAGGAATCGCGCGGGGGCCATATCAATTTATCGTTTACGTTGGCTGGTCGGTTTAGCCGAGGCTGAGCTAACATCCTGGCCAAGGATTCGGAGCGGCGCGGCGGCGTGTACATATCGAATTCCGAGTAGCCACCGACGATTCGCGGGAAATTGGAAAAGTTACCTTTTATCGAGTCGGTTTCGCCGCAGGGAGAGGATGCACACCCTCCTCGCGTCCCACTCCGCTCTCTACCATGCCCCCCGTCGCCGAGAAAAATATTTTATTGGAGATTGGAAAACATTGCGGACAAAAACGACGAATTCCGGTTCCACAGATTCTCTCCGTCGGCTTTCCGCGAAGCTCGTGCTCTGCTCGCTCCTCGCAACTTTTTTCCATATTATGGGGAATAAACCGTCGTTAACTGTTAGAAACTGTTCCATAATGTCCGTGAAACTGCATGCTATCCACGGGCGAACCGTTTATAGAGCTTTTGTCGATGCGCGTCGAACAGTTTAGCTTGCGGTCGTTAAAGTTTCTTTATCAACTGTTTTACCACGTTATCGAAGGTAGTATAGGTTTCTTTACAGTGCGCGGTTCTGTGAAGGGACTGCGGATCTTTATGCAAAAAAATATTGTCTGCATCAATTGCAAGAAATAGAAACTAAATCGAATGTTATTTCTTCCCTTAATGATTTCAATAGAGGAGAAATCATAGATCGACATTCTAAATTTCTAAAATTTTTCAACAATTTTGTATTTCATCTTCTCAATTTTGCTATAAATGTATAAAGATCCGCAGTCTACTTATTTCTTCCCTTAATGATTTTAATAGAGGAGAGATCATGGATTGACATCCTAAATTTCTAAAATTTTTCAACAATTTTGAATTTCATCCTCTCAATTTTGCTATAAATGTATAAAGATCCGCAGTCTAGTGATGATCGTTCAACAAATTGACTTCGACGTTGGCCGTCTAGTGTTAAATATTAATTATTCTCGCATTCGATACCTCTAATTCGTGTCAAGTTGCAAAACTCTCGAGTTCGCAGAAAATTAACACATTAATTGCGAAGAGAGTAGCGCGAGATCTTACGAGAGTTATGCGACCTGGGACCGGTGTGTCGCTTAGCGTATTAAGTTCGCCAAAGTTGCTCCATTATCTTCTTGACTTTTGATGTTTGCTCCTCCGCAAGGCAGACCCCATTGATTACACCACTGTATGCGAAAGTTATCAATATCTGCCCGTGTTAACTCAGACGCGAGCTCTCCGGGCGAGTGCAAATAATACTGCGAATAAACTTTCGACACAGGTGTTTTCCGTTGTAGTCGGTGTGTTCGTGACTGCGGAACTAAACGTTGCTCTTCAGTTGGGAAATGATGCGACTTTGTCCGAGCATCTGGACCGTACGTGTCGTTTTTATGAAATACTCGGAGGGGTTTTTCTTGGTCAGCTTTCGAATGGTTCCGATAGTCATTGAAAATCCTCCAAGGGCAGTTTGGACCATCTTAATCGGCTAGGCCGATTAATCCTTTTCATGGAAAAGAAAATATTCTTTAGTTAAGTATTAATAAATTCCCCGGAAACTAGCGAAGAAAAATGGTTCTTTCCGCGACAGCGGATTGCTTGAATGGCGGAGCCATAACCAGGTATTGAAACGCGACGCGTCGTTATGGCGGACGATCGATCATGCACGGCGAATGAGATCCATATCGAAACCACTTTAACATTTGGCAGGTTATCTTTCGCCGTGTCGGTGGACCCGCGAAATATTTCACAGCGCTTTCCGCAGCGCTTCTCGGGCAGGTGCGCAACAGAAAAAGCGTAACAAGTTCCAGCAGGATGGAAGGCACGGCAAACATTCTCGTTCTCGTGCCGGCATCCGTGGAAATATTGCTTGTAAATTTCCAACGGACGGACCAGTATATCTTGTCGCCCCCTTCGGCCAGGTTGATTTACTCCGCGTTCATTTTTTATCTTTTTTCCGTGCGCGTTTTAACGGTGACTTCGGGCCCGGCACCGGGATTTTCGTTCGCCGTAAATCCGTTGCTCCCGTGACACCACGCGTTTCCGATTACATCTGCGAGCTCATGATTATTTATCCGCTGACACCGGGCATATACAATTGTTAAACGCCCGACGCACGTTCCAGTTCGTTATTTGCTTGGATATCATTCGAAATTACAAGCAAGTCGCCGCGGCGTCGACCCCGAAATCGAAATAATGCCGGCGAAAGCGCGTATTTATAGCCGGTGTTAATCTGTATCGAGAGTGACAGCGGTAACGAGAAGAGGTGGGTGAATTTCGGTTGCTGTTCGGACTGTGAATTGTAACATATATGGGGCTAAAAGTACTTTAGACAGGAGCTTTGAATTAAGCACGTGGAACAAACCAGTTTCAAGTGTATTGGAAAAGTAGTATAGGCTAGTTTTAAGACCGGCAAGTAGTACAAATGGGTTTCAAGTCGTACACGTAACGTGGTGTAACAAACAGTCTCGAATTAATTCGACGACGCGTTCTCGCCAGCCAAACGGTCTACACGCCGCGCCGCATCGAAACGCGTTTGCTACCGTCTATCGAGCGCTGTAATTTTCGCGTCGCTGTTCCCCGTGACCATGAGTTCTCGTGACCGGATGTTTCATGCATGAAACCGTCTTCTTGGAACATCACGGCGGATTCTCGCGTCAACATTTCACGCGGCCGCCGACCGGGAAGATCCATACATTTTTCAGGCTGCCGCGTTCCCTCGAATAAGCAATTCCAGTCGATTGATTGCATTGAATTAAAGATGTGCTCTCGAACTGTTTTCGTGACATTAGCCTGTCGGGAACGTTCGGCATCCCTTATGCAGAACACATTTACGATTTTCGGCGTGGCTGATGGAGGGCCAGTTCGCTCGAAGAAGTCGCAGGATGCGATTCTTCTTCGATAATCCAGGAAATCGCGATCGGCGGCCGCAGGAATTCGCGAGCTGTCGCCGTTGTTTCGAAAACAATTTAAACTTGCTCCGAGCCCGACGAAGACGCAGCCGAGTAGATCGAACGAGTACCAGCAAGTGACTAGCGCTGGAATTTCCGGGTAAATTCTTCGGAATCCAGTGCAGAACTTCCTGATTCGAGGGAAGCGGAGCTACCCGCGAGACGCTGCCACCCCATTATGCGAGGCCTACCCCTCGCGGGAAAAGTGGTAAACAAGCTGACTGTGACGACTTATATGATCAACCCTCTCTGCCTCCGCGAGATTTTATTCGAACGCCGATAAAGCTACTTTGAAGGGGGCTGCTGAAATGGCAGCGCTCTCCGCCGGTGAATCGAGCGAACACGAATAAATATGAATATTTTGCGGCGAAGGATTCCGGAAATTTTCCGGAAAATCCTCGGCTGTTCGTACACCGTGAATAATGAAAGAAATAGGACGACCACTTTGTTTCGAACGCGTAGATAAACGCTTTTCATGGCTTTATTTGTGCGTCGCCAATTGTTGCTGTGGCGAGACGCGAGCGAATATGTGCTATTAGGAGATTGCGAGGTTTCATGGAAATTTTATACATGGAAATTTACGAGAAGCACGTCGGAAATAGCTGGGAAATATAATACGATGTAACGTGAATGAAACGTCACACAGCACTTTGTATTAGGAATGTATTTAACGACGTAGT
Source organism: Lasioglossum oenotherae (assembly GCA_028455765.1). NCBI lineage: Eukaryota > Metazoa > Arthropoda > Insecta > Hymenoptera > Halictidae > Lasioglossum > Lasioglossum oenotherae. The sequence continues at coordinate 7,213,713 of CM052291.1, read as the reverse complement.
CCAGACAATTTTTATGTTTAATATGAATTAATATGATCGCGTTTCATTGGTGAGATCAATGGAACGAGACTGTGTGTGGCCAGACGAACACAGCGAGATGTAATTAGGATTTTCTGCAGTTCCCATAAAACAATGAGATCGTTGTTACAGCGAGTGGCGAGATAAGATAATGATCAGACAAGTGAGCGAAGCTCGGTCACTGTCAAATCAGTAGAACAAGTATTAGATTTCCGGCGGAGCAAGAAGAACAATACCGGTTCTAGCGAGACATGTCAGATATCACGTGCTGGCAGGAGAATGACAGAGAAGCTCATTAAGTAGAAACCACCTTCCATGTCAGCAGGTGAAACAGACACTCAACATTTGTATTAAAGGAAAAGCCCTTCATGATCCGAGAGCACCTTTTAAACGTTCTTTCAAAATAAATTATCACTATCCTTGGAAACGCTTAAAGAGTCGAATAAACTGGTAAATAAATAAACGAAAGCTTTCGTTTCTATTGTTTTGCTACGGAACATTGGTAATCTGAACATCTGAATAAGAATGTCTCCGACTCGGTGCAGGTATGGGATTATACGTAGAATATCGTATTAACGGAGAAGGAATTTTTGAAACGCGAGATGATATTATGCGAAGCTCGTGTTTCTAGCAAATAAAACAGCGAAGGGGTTTCGTGATAGCGTATTATGATGCGTCGTACGTCATTCCAAAGTCCGTACATTGTCTGGAAAGTTTGTTCGTACGGCGAACAGTTTGCGAGTAATTTGAGGTTGTCAGGCGAGACGACAAGGAGCCGGCACGAGAGATACACTCGAAAGAAAGTAAACAGCGTAGCAAGCCCTGTGGCGAAGCGGTTCAACCTGATATTCAATTGTTCGGGGTTCGAGTTTCACGGTAAGTGACAAATTTTTCCTCTCTGCTTTTTCGCTATCGGGTGGAGACGTTACAACGTCCACAACAAAAGGACTGGTGTGTCTTCGAGAAGAAATTACTTCGATGCTAATAAGAGATTCTACCGTATAATAGCCAATTAAATCAGGTTCGAAAAATACCGAATGAAATCAGAAACATGATCAAGAAAATGAAACTGCTACGATAAATAAGTAGAATACATTTCCTCGAACGAAACCAGTACATTTCTGGTAGAATCGAACTGGATAAATCATACTTGAAATTGTACAATGAAATTAGTATAAAAGGATAGTTGGAACCGGAGCCAGTGTACACAGCGCGGCAAAACAAATGTATAAAAATTGTTTTTCTTCGGGCGAATGGATTCGAAGGACAGCCGGTAGTCGACCGAGTGGAATGGGAATCGATTTCTAGCCAAAAATGTAGAATGATGACGTTTCCGCCGAGTAAGGAGAATGTAGAAAAAGGTATCGCCGGACGCGAACTACAAATGAAACTAGGCCATTTTCGACAAATTCCACGGACTGAAGAATAAGTTACTTTTACTCGGCCAAGTGGATTAAGTTCTGCAATCTGCAAGTAGGACGGGTCAGACGCGAGCGAACGTTTTCTAAGAGAAAAGAAGAGTTCGGCAAATAGCGATAAATATTGGAATGAGCAAAGCAGATGAACAATCTAGTCGAACACCTGTGGTTATACCTCGTAAGCCTGAATGGTGAGGTTTCAAAGGAATATTCTTATTCTAAAATGAGTTGCAAGTAGTATAAGTCAGTCTCCGAATTTCCATTAAAATAAAAAGTAGAAACATAGCCATTAAGCGGACAAATTCTTGAGCCAAGCAACCGTAACGAGTGGAACAAGTCGGTACCAAGCGAGATGAGTAGCACAACCATACAATATCGACTCCATTAGATGCGAAATAGAACAAATGGAGGGACGAAGGCAGTTTCCAGCATTCGGAAGATTTTCTCGGGGAGCAATTGAGAATGACAATAACCGAGGATCATTAAGAAAAGAGAGACCAGCTGTTTCCCGACCGATTTATCCTGTTCTACGTGTTTCCGTGGAAATTGCCGATCGGACCCAGGAGAAAACAGCGGAAATTCCACGGGGATGAAACGGGAAGGAGCCTTTAGTATCCCAGCCGTCGATTTTGCTCGTCGGGGGAATTGCCAGCTGGGCCACAGAGATTCCGTGGCTGGAATTCGGCGGGCCTCTCGAGATTCTTCGTAAGCTGCTCCCTCGCGAGAATTCGAGCCGCGACTCGCGCGACGTGTCGAGTTCTCGCTTTAATGAAGAAGCATCGCCCACCCGGCTTCATTAGAAACCGTCGAAAGCTAAACGGCTTGAGGAGGGGGGAGGAGGAGCATCGCACACGCTGTCATCCGTCGTCCCGGCTCGGGCTTCTTCGTATTTACTCACATGAAACATCCCCCGAACAATCTGATATCGAACTCCGCGAAACTTTGCTGATTCGAGGATTGGTAAAGTGTGGATTATGCGCGCCGGTATCTTTGAAATTCTCGCACAGAGCCAGACAAGATTGCTTTGTCGCGACAGCTAGTCGAGAAACATTTTCCCGGAACTTATTCCCACGGAAAATTGTGTATGAATTGTGCTGCTAATAAACAGACAGACGGCAATTTTCACCGAGCAAATTCGCGTGGCAAACGAACGCTTGAATTTCATACTGCTCGAAGGCGTGTTCGTTATTTCCGCATGCGCTGATGCTTATAAATATTGACGGTGGCGGGATGTTATTAGGTTTACGCGGTAATTTGATATAACTCGGTGCTCTAGATATGCTGAAATTAACAGCGAACAGATAATATAACGTTCCACGGACTACACTCGGTTTAAGTAGAAACGGCGAACTGTGGTCAGGCGTGTTTATCAAAGAGCACGCTCCGGCAACTGTTGCTTAAACGAGATTTCTTTTAAAACCGAGCGTTGTACGAGAGAGACTCGATTATATTATATGTAGATTATCCATTTATTTATTTATACAAGATAACCGAATCTTCATAATCGATCGATTTAATCCGTGTGCTCGAGTAATCGCCGCATTACCGGTGTGCCTATTAAATCGAATCGAGCTTGTTAACCAATTATGGGAACGTGTGTGTAATTCGATTTCGATACACGCGATCTGTGAATGTTCAATTATTTTCAACATTTCTGTGACAGGGAAGTCAATTATATTTAGTAAATTGTTTCTAAAATTTCGGACGATAATAAGCAAATGGAGATTGTTTCCGCGACAAATTATACACGAAGTTTAGTCTGAGAGTCGACTTGATAATACGATTATCGTGCTTACCGTGACGGTGCCGCGTGTATCGTGTGTACTTGGAGTTGCTTAGAGTGTCAATCAATAATTATATTGGTCAGCCTATTCCACAATCAGCGTCGTTGGAAAGCGGTTCTATTGCCGTTTCGACTGACGCTAGAGAACGGATTTCGTGGAATCTCGAAGAACGCTCTGTTTTCTAGGAAAACATCCGCTTTTATTCGGACGCTCAACGATTCAATCGATATTACTCGCTCAGAGCACTTCCATTATTTCGTGCACTTTTTATCCAGCCCCCTTGTGCTCGAGGTTCCATCTGAGCGAATTCTGTTCCCCGAACTAATGTAATCGAACTCGTTCCTTGCTTCGATAAAATGCGGAAACAAATATGTGATGAACGAGACAAACAAGCATTTTTTTCGTTTTCCACGAAGATCTACAGTCTGAATGACAACACTTGTACCTAATCAATTATTAAACATTTAAGTATTGTATGAGGTATAATGTCACTTTCGTATCCACCAAATTGAAAAAATCATTGAGGATGGAAATATTCTAGGTCGGAAGAATTGTTTAATTTTCGAGTTAAAATACCTCCGTATGCAAAGGGTTAACAGTATTGGTCGGACAAGTAGCACAAACCTACAGTATACAAAAATAGATGACAAGGATTTTTCGAAGCTCCTAAATCACCGTGGAACGTCGCATTGGCGAACCTCGGCAGTCCCGAAGCAGCAATTTAATTATCTCCTGCGAGGAATCGGTTCATTTCGCACGAGATCACGGGAACGATGCATCGATAATCGGCGTCAGATAATGCGTCAGGCGCCGGTGTTCTTAATGGCCCCGTCACTCGGCGAGAATTAACGCGATACAGAGGTCGCAGGTCGGCTGATTTCCACCGGGCAACGTCTGGGAATGGCAGACATATCTTCGCGGTGGACAACCGTCCCTCTATGATGCGTTTCCCTGGGCCGTTCGGTCACCGATCGGCCTAACTGCCCGTGAAATCGTCCCGCAAACCGGCCCGCCCTTTCCCTATCCTTCGTTTCGCCGCAAACCGTCACGATGCCAAATTCGTGGCTGAATGATCGGCATCCCGGTATCATATCCGGCTGGTTGAAATCAGTCCACAGAGCGATACAAATATCTAGATCGAATCCCATTTTATTAATCTCATAAGAGGATTTTCTCCTCCGAATATACGTTTTTCGATTCATTGGAAAATTGTATTAACATACGTACATAAACTTTTTATTGTCTCCATGTTTTTATCATGTAAAAACAAATATTTTATCCGATATACTAGTAGAATATGTGAATCTATCAATGAGCGAATCCTCTAGCATTCACGATAGCTCGGGAAGCTATGCAATTCGGGAATTATTAGTTAAGTGCTAACCGCTTTGAGGACGGAGCTGGAACTTTAACATTCTCTTACAAGAACGTTTCACCGACTTAATTAGTAATAAGGATTACGGTGACGGCTGAGACGCTTACAGCTGGTCATTAAAATTGCAGTAGACGTAGAAGCCACCCTTCAACACAATACCTGCTGGTTCTACTTCAGTCTTAATGAGTTGCACCTTATAATCCATCCACGAAGACTGCATCGGTCAGATAATTAAAAAAATTTATGAAAATGCCTTAAAATACTAGAGTCTCGGTTTAGATGATCTGAAAAATCAGCCGTGGATAAAATTGTTAGAAATACAAATTTTGATTCGTTGAAGCGGTGACGTAGTATTCACAGGAAATAAATCCTTTCACCAGCAAAGATCCAACAGCCGCTCTTGAAACCCCAAAATCGGAGTTTGCTGACAACAGCTAGCCAGAAGCAACACCGAAGCGAAGAAAGAGACTAACCCAGACCCACCCCAATAGGGTATTCACAGCGGAGATTTTAGCCTGCGAATAGTCCCGAAAAGCCACCCTCCTCGTTCCAGCGTCGACCTTGACTGTCCGAGTAAGCTCGAAAGGGGAATCAGTGAACCAGAGGGCAGCCGCGATCGAGTGCCGGTGACGTAGGGGACGGAAAGTCAAGCTTCCCCTGCCGGATCAACGTGAGCGGCGTGAAAACGGTGTCAAGAGTCGTCCACAACGTCGTCCCCCTCTCTCTCCCTCTCTCTCTCTCTCTCTCTCTTCCTCCCTCTCTGTTTCTCTTCACCCTTTTCCGCGTCTTCCATTTTTCCTCTGGGGGTGGATGGTGCGACGGTTTCCCAGATATGCCAATGAGATGTACTCGAGGCTACGATTTCTCGTACCGGCCGGCCCCCGGGGGGGGGATGCTTTCAGGAGCTATTCCACGGTAGCGTAATAAACCCAGATAGGTAATTAGCTGGCTAAGCACTAGAGCATTCCGGCCTAAAGGATCCTCGAAGCAGAATGCGGCTCGTAGGTAAAGAAGCGAGAAAGGGGCGGTCGAGAGGTTAGCGGACAGGGGATGGACAGGGAGAAAGGGGTGGGCCGAGGGGTCAGAGGACGTCAAGGAAGAACAAGAAGTCTGCCCACGGCAGGTCCGTGACTAATCTGGATCTCCGGGTACGTGAATGCGGCCGGTTGCCACTTCAATATCCTCCTTCGGGGTTGCTGCCACCCCGACGGCCACTAAGTGGCCTTCCGCGTCCCGCGCCACCCCTCACCGCTACGTTTCAATAGTCGTCGTTATTAATAACCGCGACTTTTTTCATTCCACCTCCCGGACGGAGAGGGTAACGCGTTCCGCCACACCCCAACCCCCAGGCGAGGGTGGGACCGAACCACTCGAAGCCTTTCGTTTCCTCGAGAGACTTTCTCGAGAGTGGAGGGGCGCTTTTGTCTTTTCCGCGTCATCCCCGGAACCGTTCGACGAATACCACCCTCTGGTGAACTCTGTTTTCGGCGGTGCGTGTTCCTCTTTGAATAATTTCGGCTGTTTTCGAATCTTCCGGGTCAAGTTTCTATTAAAATGGTTCACGGTCGCTTCACGAATAGAAACGTTAGTCAGAAAAATTATAATTAAAATAAATAATCAAACTTCGCCTAATCTTGAGTTACATACCTATTCCCAAGTTGCAAGTTTATCCTCAATCTCCTGATCCGAACGCTAGCATTAGGTATAGCGTGTCCGACCATGCATGCGCTGAATCTACTAGCTCGCATAACAGCCCAGATGCCGACAATCTTCGACTTCGGTTACCGTCCGATCATGCCAGCGTCCGACTATCGCTGCCACAACGGAACCGACCGGCCAGTAAAAATATTTTTACTCCCTAAGGTTCGCGTTATCGTTCTATTTATTGTTATCGACGTCCACAAAAACCGGAGAAGCTCGTAAAATACCTGACCTCGTCAATTACACCGGCCGGAACACGGCTCGGTCGCAATAAAACCGTGACTGGCGTTATTGCCACTGGCTGACACGTTCCTTGCAGCTGGGGAAAGATGTAATACAGGAGAGGGCTGGCCTGTAGAGGGAGAGTTTCAACAATTTTCTGCTAACGTCTGGTAACGTTAATACGCCGAGCCAAGCGCTGCGGACTGACTTTTATTGCGTACTCTAACGCGTGACGACTGTATTGCTTGATATCGGCAAACTGGCCGCTGCGAGTCACTGAAAATGATGAAGTGGATATTGTCTGCCAGTTTTTCAGAGCACTCGAAAGTAGACGAGCAACGTTCGAGTTCGATTCAACCAAAATGTTCATGTCGGACAGTGGAAGTCGATGGGCAGCCGGTCGAAGACTAGACTGCGCATCCTTATGCAAAATAAAAACTATCGGCAAGAAATAGAAACTAAAGTGAACGTTATTTCTTCCCGGAATGATTTCAATTACAATTTTAAACATTTTTCAACGATTTTCTATTTCATCTAGTCATTTTCGCTGGAAATGCACAGAGGTCCGCAGTCTATGTGTCACAATTGAAAATTAAATTTACTTCTTTTATTGTTGCTATTAATTGATGCACTTTCCTTGAATAATTGATTAAATTCGTTGAGATCGTGTGTGGAGAAGCAAGCTTGGAGGGAATAAGCAACTTTGGGAGAAACCGTTGCATGACGGGCAGCAATGATAAAACAATTAGCGCGCCTCGGCCCGGCGTGATAAGCGGGCGGAAACGTGTGTCGCGTCGAATTCCACCTGAACGGAGGACAAGATGCCTGGTGCAACGGTGCATTGCACGCGCACGCGAGTGCATCCTGCCCCTCGGCATTGTGGGGTCACATAGCGCCCCTGCATAGTGGTCATTGCGGTACCACGATACTATGCGGCTGCATACAAGCGCGTGCAGGCGCACATGCACTCGAGCCGAGCCGAGCCGAGCCGCGAGAGAGCGAGTGCACGCTTCCGGACGATCGCGGGGCAGAACGATGGAATCTAAGAATGGAATTCGACGGTGATTCAGCGAAACTTGAGATTCCAACGGAATCGGGATTGCCCGCCGAGAAATTTCCGGATTGACTGTCCAACGACACTCTGTTCGCCGGTATTTTGTAGTGCTATCGTTGCGGTGGATAATACCGCGACCAATGTACTGGAACAATGGAATTTTCGGCGACGGAAATTTTATCGTCGGACTGCGCGTTTTACTTTCATCATAAGGAATCTTTTTAATCGATGCCTATCTTTAGTAGAAACAAGAATGTGACAATTGTGAAACGGAATGGTCATCATTCAAATTACGATAATTATGTGAAATAAATTGAAATCCTATTTTTGGCCGTGCTAAAATATTGGGCAGGTATTTTTGTACATCTGCAACCATTTCATTTCAATCCGCAGTCCATTTTGAAACCGTGAATATATCCTCTGAAGTTAGGAATGAACTGCATATGCGATATCTGGGAAACCATCGATCACAGCAACAAATTTTGTACAGTATTCGACAAACCATTTTTGTTACGCTTCCTTTTTACATTTGTTTGATCTTGATAGAGAATCTTAAAGTCGCCACAGCACGGTGGTTTCCAACTGACTACAATCCCCGATGGGATAATTAAAGTTACCTGGCCCCTTCTTCACGGTGAAATTCAATTTTCCCACTGTCTACCTGGAACAGTTGATCCCTTTACGTCTCGATCGTAAAAATCTTATTCCCCGCGGAAGAAAAGACGCCGTAAAGCTACCGAGGAAATCCGACCACGTAAAACACGACCACCGAGGAACTTTTACGTCCTTGTAATTGGCCCTTTTTTTCGTCAAGCTGGTCGGAATTCGTTTGGCTGGAATGGCTAATCGGCTCCCTTAAAGCTAAATATCTCTCAGATAAAACCGGTGTCTTTCGAATCCGTCGTTGTCGAAAGAATCGTCGAACCAGTGCGACGTTCATTCCTCCGCTGTAAGCACCATTATCTTCGCCGTTCGAGAACGAATGATCTTTTTACGATTCGCTCGTACAGCTCTCGCTGAAGTCCGTCTATAAAATCGTCTGAGTGAGTCGAACATTCGTCGAATACCTTGATTCTTGATAAAAGACATCAAGATCTAATTATTTTATCTGTCGTACAATATTTACTATTTGTCTGTTTCGAATGTCGACGAAAATGTTTCTTTCCAGATCAGCAAGATTTTCGTCTGTTCCAATGAAGGAACAAAGTGTACGCGGATTTCTATAAATAAATAAACGTCCGGTTTCTATTCTGAATTGTGTAATATCGAGGAACCTGAGCAATCGTTGGAGTATGCAAAGGTTAGTTTGCAAACTACCGGGTAAAAATGTCAAATTAAAGTGTCCACAGACCTCGCAGCAACCTTTCAACTTTCTATCTCTATTTCCACCGACATCTTATCATCATCTCTCCCGTGTGATCACAATTAATTTGACGAGTGGGTGGTTCAGTTTCAAATCAACTAGCCGGATCGTCAAAGGCGAATTAAAATGCACCCTTTGCGCACATTTGTCTTTGTCAACATTATTATCCGGTATCGTTGTGTGCATAACAAATGTCAAGAAACTCGCCACGTGTAACCCTTAAACTTTTCAAGTATGCGATCTAACCTTTAGACTAAACTTCGTTGTGTGCTCATTCGCGCGATTACCCTGGTGAACATGATTATGTTTGTCTTGTGTCCTCGTTTTTGAGAGAATGTCAAGGAAATCGAGCAGTGCAACCCTTAATTTCCAAAGTATAAATACTACAACGATTCTCATTGTATATATCTCATTGTATAAATAATAATGTCTGGGAGAGCAAGGGTTAATAAAATCAAAACTCTCGAACCACCCTTACAGATTAAATCCATAAAGCCACCCTTCCGCCTAATTCATCCCCTCTTAGGCTCGTGCATGTGGTCGTTCTGAGATGGACACGTGCAGGGGTGAGTTTCAATTTGCCCGCATGACCCGTAAATCCGTCCAAGTACAAGCCTAAACGGTGGAATCTGTGTCTTCACCGGGCCAGGCATCCCCTAAACGGCGTTAATTCGAGGCGCAACTTGGAACAATCTCTCAGGGGGTTGAACGAGCGTTTTTCACCCCGTTTTTTTCCACTAGAAAGCCCGCGAAAGCCTGTCCGAGCGGAACGGGGCGAACTTTTGCGAGCGAACGTCGGGGACGAAGCCGTTCGAACAAAAACATCGTTAGGGCGACGCCGCCCTATCGTCGGGGGTTGGGTGGTTTGGGGGTTGGTTCTGTCCGCGGGAGGGTGGAGGCTTTGGCCGTGTCGAAGTGCAGGATTTCGAAGCGGAGGGTCGAGTCCTCGGCTCTGGGTTGGGCAAACTGACCCAGATAGGTGAATAGTGAATGCACCCTCTGCGCATCGGGGGTTGCTCGCAAGCTGCGGCTCTCTCGCGGATAATACCGCCGTGCGCCCTCCACGTCGACTACACTGAACGAAATTTCTATAAGAACACTGCGATCTACGCAGAAACATTCATTTATTAACATTGTCCCGAAAATTCTGAAGCCAGTAAGCAACTTGCGTGATCGAATGAATAAAAGCTCGGAAGCTGAGTGAATTGTCGAACGAATATTTCAACAGTATGATTTACGAAGAAACATTCATGTATTATCGTAGAGCCGGTGCATGCGTGAAACCGTCCCTGCTTAGGGCCACTCGAAACCTGGCTGCTTCTGAGGGGTGCAGAAGGGGGTTGAGAAACCGGGACGGGGGCGGAGATGAGAAGAGAGAAGAATGGGAACGTCGACTAGAACGGCTGACCGGAAATGCTTCGGGTAAGTTGGCACCGGAGGGGAAAAAAAAGTTTCGACAACACTTATCGCTCGTTAACCACCTGGCTGGATTTTTTGTTGCTCGAAACTGTTTCGGACTTTTTGCCGTCGCGCAACGATTCCGAGAGGTCGATACCGTGGAAGAAACGTTTTAGGGGAACGAGTAGGGTGGATGTCTTCGGCTTTTTAGAGGGTTGTTCCGGGCATCCGGTATGTCGTGACCCGTGATTTTATTCGTTTCTCTTTCGGAGAAAGGGAGTAGCAACTACAGTTTTTCGTGGTTATGTTGTTGGAGGGTGTTGGACGAAAACAGAATTTCTTTTGATTAATCGGAAACTATTTTTTCCGATACCGATTTTCGTAAAGTTAACTCTCTGCACTCGAAACAATTTGAATTCCAAAATCGAGATATTTGTTTCAACCCAGATCCTTTTTGTTCTATGTAATCTTTCTTACATTGTGCACATCAAATTGTACCTGTTTTCTCATATAACAGTTGAGCTTATTACAATTTGTAGAATACAGACAAACTTAATAATGTTAAAACTGTTTTGAATAATGCTATGGTAATTTTTAATGGCGCCTCAGGCTCGCCATTCGAGTGGAAAGGGTTAGAAGTAAACAGCGGATTTTACGCGTTTATAACAAAACTGACTAGGTGTAATTTAAAACAGTAAGAACGATAGACGAATTATTGTTCAGTATATTCAGAACGAAAATAAGTTTGTTGCAATTCAGACAGAAAGTTTTTAGTTTGCATTAAGATCCGCTGTCTAGTTATAAGGCACAACGTTAACCGAGCAGTAATTTCTTTTAAAAGTTCTACAAAAATTTGTGATTCACATTGAATACAATCTCGGGGATTTTTCTTATGAAAGCTTCTACTATTTGAAAATATACTCCTAAGAGAAGAATGTGCTTCCCCGAATATCTTCAGTTAATAAATTTGAAGGTTTTAATAAAAACGTGATAGAGCAGTTTGAATGGTGGTGGAACCAACCAGCCAACCCTTGATGCTGCACCCTCGCCCCGTTGCCCTTCCAGCATGACAGCAGTTTCAATCCGGGAGTTACAAAGATCAGGGACAAAACGCGGCTTCTCGGGTGACGCAGCTAGAAATATTTGCGGCCGTTGTCATCCGAGGATAGTTCCGGTGCTTTCAGCTTAAAAAGGCAAATCCCGGGTAGTAGTATCAAACCGTGAAGGGGTGGAGAGAGAGAGAGAGAGAAAGCGGGGTCCAAGTTTTGACAGAGTCGCGCGGGCTTCTCGAGGAACTACGAGTTGAAAACAGCGGGCTCGCGCCGTTTGCGACTGACGGTATTGCGCGTAGGTACAATGGCAGAAGCCATTGACATTCTTGGCCTTATTGTGCCGTGCCAAACAAGTGGCCGTGTGTCTCTCGGTGCCGTGACGGCGGAGAAGTTACTTAGTAGGCGGAATAGGTGCACAGCAGGATAGGAATGGGAGTCGGAGTATATTCATCGGCGACCAACGGCGTGCGCGCGGCCGCATTGTCACCGCCGCGGCGGAAACAATACTGAATGCCTGTCAGAGATGCGACACCCGCGCAGTCGTTGCACGCGTGTCCGTGGTTAATGACGGCAATGCTTAAATGCTGCGCGAACGAACCACTCGACAGCCCGGCCGAGATTGGATAAGCCATTATGCCACTGTACACTCAATTGGGAACGAGATATCGCGAGCTGACGGCCCCTCTAGCCACGGAGACGCTAATTGAATCGCTCCAAAAAGGTAGCCACTTTTCTAACTGATGTGGACAGAACTGTTCGTAGCATTTCTACACCCAAGAAAATTGATGGTACTCCGGGATATCACTTTTGCTTTACGTTCTTTATCGACGTGTTCATTTGTTTCTAGGATATTCGATGATGCCACTTTATAGTTCCAATACATATTTTTATACTTGAACCATAAATTAATATGTGATCATCCACTCAATTGGGAACGAGATACCGCGAGCTGACAGTTTTAATAGTTTTTTCATACTTTCGTGGTTCCCTGTACAGACATCGCGACGTTCAAACGGGAAATTGGTCGATCCTCGTGGAAATTCGGGACTGGACAACGGTAAACAAAAGTGTCCAGGTTTCTCTATTAATCCTGCGCGTCCAGGATCAACTGGACCGTGTCCCGCGTTTTCCGGGTATAGCGATATTGCGACTATTCGGATGTCAGCGCAAAGGTCCTTTGACCGATGCCGTTTATTCGAACGTCCGCTAATTGCGATGGGCAGGTCGTTGGGCGTGGACAAAGATGGCCAAGAAGATCCTCGCGCGGCCCCTTCTGTGTTTTCCCCAAGCAATCTATCGGCAGAGTCTCAGCCGTGCAGGCATTATTCTTGCTCGTAAAACGTGACTGGATTCCGTGAGCTATACCCACTCACGATTCTTGTTACAAACCAACCTTTCGGTCCTGATAAACATCCAGGTCCGGTTTGTTCGATTAATTACGCGAGCAATATCGCTTTCCGGCATGAATCATCCGGGATTTGTTGATTTCTTCTTTTATCACAACGGAGCGAGACACGTTCTGACATTCGTCATCGAGCTCCAAACGAACAATCGCTGTAACCACGAACAGCCATTTTATTGTCTGTCACTGGACCGCTGATGACGAATGGCGAGAGAGGACAAATCCCAGGGGAATGCAATCGACGCTCGAATAGTCGTTAGTCGACGAAAAGATTGGATTTCATCTACAGCCGTACGTGCTGTGATTTCTTTCGGCTGTAAATGACTATTTGCCGGCTCCCCGTGGTTTGCGGGCTGTTCGGCTTGGTGGTCGTGTTTCGCAATTAGCGGCTGATGGGGTGTGTTCTTCGGGCTGGTTAATTGGTTAGATTTTGGGGCGAGTCGGGGAGGAACGAAGGATACTTGTAGAAAAACGAGGATCGTTTCTGGGAAATTGGTTTAATTGTAAGGGCGAAGCAGACATGTCTGCTTGTAATGTAATGACTTTTACAGCGATAACTATAGGAGTAATATGATGAATTTTATTTTTGTTCAATTTATTCAGAATTAAAATAATTTTGTATCATGGGCTCCTTATGTACCAATGTCAGTCATTTTGACTGGTACTTCTCTAAGCAGAAAAATATTCAATAATTTATTTACCGAACCCGAAATCGTTTATTAGATATTGAGATAGATTTATTGATGTTTTGCGCAACGTCTTATGTTGGCGCCACAACATAAACAGTCATCGATGTTGTTGCACGCGGTTATTTTGTATACCATAGCCGTTGGAATAGGACCTAACTGTTTTTTATGTAACAATATTTTACTAGCCCTAGAAATGGTAAAACGATTGGAAATCTCTGAATTGTTGTAAAAAGACAACAATATACCAATGGAATGCTCTGATATCGAGGATGTTGGAATTGTATTAGCATGAAGAAAGTAAATCAGAAGAGAATTAAATTGAACTTTACTCTTAACCTCGTCTTTAACTTATTCTTAACTTTCGTCTTAACCTCGGTAATTCTAGTGTTAAGAGAAGCGTTCAACGAATAATATTTTTCTTACAAGTAAAATCAAAATGTAATAAAATAGACTGCGGATCTTTACGCATTTATACGAAAATTGAGTACATGAAATTCAAAATTGTTGGAAAATTTTAAATATTGATGATGCCAATTTCTTATGTATTCAAATCATTAAGGGAAGAAATAACATTCAATTTAGTTTATATTTTGTTGGAATCGATGCAGACAACTTTTATCTTGCGAAAGAGAATCTAGTCTAGTAATAAATAATGAATATGTAATATCGAAGATTTTTCTGTTTCTTCAAGCCACGAATAACTTGCAATGCTTGTGGCAACCATTATTTCCGGTGCGCCGGGAAAACCCTCGCCAAACAACTGTTCCATCCTCATCGCATTATCTCATGCATGATCCCCTGAGTAAGTACAGTTTATATGACCGTCTGGAGCGCAACGAGCGTTGCCATACGTTTCAATAAACCCCGGGAAGTATTCTTCGCGAAGCCAAGACGCTCAATATACATAATTTCCGCACAACCCGTTGCCAGGGGATCGTCTTATGAAAAATTCCCAAGGTTGCAGCGCCGGGGATTCTCGGAAATCTGAAATCGTAAAGAGCCGAAGTAAACTCGTACATCTATTAACCGTACGTTATTAATCGCCAGCAAAAATTTCACACAACATTTTCGTGCTGTATCAAATCTGAAAATGTTCAAGCAGCATTTATTATTGTTGGAGTATCAATAAGTCACCAGCACAATGAACTTATTATTAATTAATTATCTCACAGAATCGTATCAACCCCTTGCGGTATTTTAACGAGTCACACTCGCATGATGAAGTTTTCAAACAAAGTCTAACAAATATGAATATAACGCCTCTCTTAGACGAAATAAAATTCCGGAGCAAAAAGGAACGAATTCCCAAGTATAAGAAAATTTGAGAAATTAATGTTTGCCCAGGTTTTGCGCGATTCCGGCTCAGCGTGCGAGTTGTCGCAGGCAGCGCGTGTGATTTAAGCGCGTTTACCGGAGGAGATTTTCGCGCGAGCTGCGCCGGGTTCCGCGGCGCGTGAACCTGCGCCCGCCGCGAGCCCGCTCCGGTTAATGAAAAATCACTGGAGAAGTTGACAGACCGTCCCCGTACGTCAGCACGTCCGTTTCCTCCTCGTTCCGTGTGATATCCGTAGATTGCGCCGGGAAAGAGCCAGCTGGCAATCCGTAAAGTGCTAGGATAAACGGCACCGGGGAGATCGATGGATCCGTACAGCTAGCGCCCAGTTGCTGTTACGACTCCGGCTCTGTAATTGATTCGCGCAACGAGTCCCGAGGAATCGTAATGGAGACCGGTTCTCTCGCCCCCGACCTATGGTTTCAAGGAGATTATCAGATTCGAGCGAGCTCCTCGACGTAACCCGATTTTTCACGAAAAATCCCGATCCCCGAGAAAAAGACTGGCGAGTTTTGTTCGAGTTTCTTCGAAGATGATGTAATACAATGATCATTTTGTTGGATTCGAAGTTGATTGTAAAATACAGAGAATCTGCACGAAAATTCTGCAGTTTCACGAATTTCAAAATCAAACTCTCCGAGTGTATCCCGGATGGGTACCGACAGAATTATTATTTATTTTACCACTCATTATTCGTCATTCCATTATGTTGTAGTCGAGCTTCGGGGGTAGATTTTGCGCGAGCGGAGGAAGAAGATGGCGGTTTTCGTGTAGAGGGGAGGAAAGGGTCGGCGAGGGCGGTTTCGAGAGGCCTGCGGCCAGCAGAGATTAAATCGCACCACGGTAAAGAGCTAATCCGTCTGTCTCCCTACGCCCTTTTCTCCTTCCTATCTGGAATTCACGTTGTCCTACGCCCTTTTCCGTCCTTTCCGCGAGACTTCCGCTTGTTCCTCGTCTCTCTTCGTTTGATAGTTCCCTCGCTCTCGAAAACCGGCTCCACGATGGAAATGGAAACGCCGCGCCGCGCCGAGGCCGATTTTGCTAACATAACCGAGAGCCGAGGCTGTCGCAGATGAAAAAAAAGACAAACGGCAACGTGTGACAGCTGCTGCGTACCGTCGACCACTCAATTTCACGGACCTTTCTCGTTTTCTCGTCGTCACACCGCGGCGGACTTTGATTCTCGTTCCTACGGATTTAAACGAATATCTTTCGCCGACCGTCCGCGCCGAGTGCGTCTCTCACGGGACTGCGGCCGTTCACAAAGGACCTCGGCTTTCGCTGCGACGCTACGTGACAAGACCGTTTTCTGTTTTCGAGTTCCCGTGAATCTGTGAGGTTCTGCTTTTGTGCTCGCGTTGTTTGCTGACTCCGGTCCTGCTCAACTTAGTGAATGCGTTTTGGGACTCGGGGCTCCCTAGCACGCCGCTAGAAATATGCATTGCTTCGTAATCATTTCGGAAATGTCCGAGATTATCAAATTCTCGACGCCCTTCTTCGTCTCTGCTAAGTGAACTTGGATTTATTTCATCGAATTTTGTTTGTCGTTCATAATTTCTTCGAAGATATAAGAAAGTTTGCATTTCGACAACTAAATAAAATTTTATATCGATCTAAAGGGGATTATGCATCGAGTATTGTATATGATTTTTCGGAAGTTTACGATCAGAATAAGCCACCCCGCGGGTTTCGAGTCTCTCGGGACACCGACGCGATTAATCTCCCCGAAGTGTGTCAGTCGGGCGGGATCGATATCGCGAAGAAATCCAAGATCAATCGGGGACATATTATTTCGGTTTCGAGACGAGGCCGGGGCGTTTTGATTGAACTCCCTTTGAAAGGGATCCGCGGAGATCCTGGTCCCGTATTGATTTGCTTGCTCCTTCTTTTTTTTCTTTCGTCCCTGTCTTTCCTTTTACCGAAGCATTCAAGGAAGAGATCGAGGGAAGTGGCATTTGCTCGATGCGCGTCGTTCATTCCAATCTCGGAAACTTTCATCAATGCAATTGTTTATTCTTGTCGTAGACAGAAGGTTCAAATTTCTTCAGCGAAATATATTTTAATACCAATATAATCCCCGTTGAAAAATCAACGTCTGACTTATTTCTGGAGGTGGGCCACTAATTTATTTTTAGCACTTATCCTGAAGGATTTCCGGGATAAAGATTTTGTGTATCAAATTTCGGCGTTCTAAAGCCTTACAGATTTTTTTACCCTTACAGAGGACACAGGAAGTGGCAATTATGTATACAGATAATATTTTTAATGCTTGACACATAACCCGAAGAGGGCTAGGGGAGGAGGTGGCTGAATTATTCCAGGAGCGTGAAAAAATGGCGCGGCAGTGTTCTGGCGGTCTTAGACAGACAAAGCGTGATTCTTCTCCTGGTCCAGTTTCTTCCTTTTCCGCAGATTTATAAGTCTCATCCGTTGCCGGCCGCGCTCCCCATCAACCACGAGATGTTGATGAACACAAAGAAGAAAGGGGAGGTTGGGAGAGAGCCCGTAAATTAAGAAAGACAAATATAATAGAGACACATGAGTGGCTGGCCAAGAAAGTTGGAAGGAAGAGAGAGAGAGAGAGAAAGAGAGAGAGAGAGACCCTCGGTTGGGTCTCGGCCAGGCAAGTTAATTAATTAACGGCGATGAAGTTGAAAGAGTCGTTCCAGACGTTGTTGAACGTCTTTGGACCACTCGCTCCGTAGAATTTCATCAGTTGAACCGTGTTTGCCACGCGGGGATATCCCCGCTGAATGTTGCCGGCACCGCGAAACCGGAAAATTCGCGAATCCTGGGTAATTTTCCGCAACAAAAGCTACCGGGCTCCTTGCGTCTAATTGGCCCGAATAAATTCTCCCATTAAACTGTTACGCTGCAAGAAGTCCACGCGCTTTCGGAACGTTGACGGTGTTGAAGATGCCGGAGATTATTCTAAATACTACCGGTTGCTCCGGAAATAATAATGCAGTCCCTTCGAGCAGTCGCGTGTGCTGCTTCTGCGGTCTGACCAACGCTGGGCGTTTCTACTTGCGCGTAACAAGTATACAACCTTGGAAACTTGAACGGAGTGCGCGAAGAGGTAATTGGTGAAAATGAAGAATTTTATAAGGAATGTTAAAAATATATATTCCCGTTGGAATACATTAATCTTAAAAAACGAAGATAGTTTGGAGATTCCCGCAAGCTATAATTTGTTGAAAGATCTGCAGCCGGGTAATAATAAGAGATAAAAGGTTTGAAGAAGCAGTAGTACAGTCTCGAAGAGCGTGTACCTTAATTAATATGATTAAATCGAAGCGTTTCGAAGTCGTCGAGTCTCGCTGATATTTCCCGGTCAGTGAGTTTCCAGATTAATAAATTTCAAGGAGACAAGCTGCTCCCTGCACAGTTCCGAGTGTCAAGATCATTCGAAACCGATTATTACCCGGCAACGATGCTGCAGCTGGGAGAAGGCATCGAGAAATTCCGCTTGGTTGGCCAACTCCTTAACTTCCACCGACGCATTATAATTATTGGTCTCTGTTCTGCCGAGGACAGCCACCTGAGAATATCAAGAGGAAACACGATCGCCTTTTGGCAACAGGGCAAGACAGTTCAACAAACATGTGCATCGATACCATCCGTTATCTGGTAGAAGAATACTTCGCGTCGGGATAGTAGAAAAATTAACAAAACAATGTACCAGTCGAATATTTGTTAATATCGAATTAATGCAAACTTGTTACCTATAGTAATAATTAGACTGTGCGGATCCTTATACATTTATGGCTTACGAAAATGTACAAATACTGCTAGTATAAAATTCGATAGAATTTACTAAGATTTTGATTTGTTTTCGATCTACGAAGGCCGTTCCCAAATTCCCAAAAATATGATTTTGTTTCATGCCACTTTCTTAAAATTTGTCTATAAACATTGAAAATTGCATAAAATCAAAGTGTACCGTCTACAAATTGTTTTACTAATATTATCTGCGAACATTTCACGTCAGACTACGCTTGTCCAATCAATATTGAATTATTAATATCATTGAAGGTGATCTCAAAAAATTACGAAAGCATGTCACAGAATCGTGTTACTCCGCAGAAGGACGGATTAAAAATGCGAAAGACTTGTTTAAATTTCCGGCAGAACGGGATGAATAAAGTAGCTGAATATTTGTCGGGAGATTAGGGGCGAGACCAACGTCGAAATAAAGCGATGGCTCAAACAATAAGCACACCGTGGCGGCGAATCCCGTTTGCCGATGCTCCAGCAACATTAAGACACGACCTGGTCCGACGTAGATTAGGATAATCCTGCAGCTGGTCCCTTGTTTCTTGAATTTAAAGGGTCCGTTTGTTCTGGGAATGACGGGCAAAGCTCCGTGACACGGAACAAGCTCGGGTGTACCGATGCTGGTCTACCATGCTTCCGGTTGCAGCGGATTATGCACGAAAATATCCGACGGTCTAAGACCACGGAAGATTTTACACGCCGCGAAAGGATTCCGCTGTAAACCCCCAAAAACCTTCGCGTAGGACGAGCTGCTAAAGGGCTGCGAATACCGCCCCGCATTGTACGTAGGTAGATCAAACGGTACGTAGTTGGGTTCAACCTGGCGGGGAATGGAACGCTGCGACATTTACGTACGCGATATAGTATAGAATGCGGTGGAAAGTATTTTTAGAAGTCCGCAATTCCGAAGTTAATTTTTATTACCTACGAATTAGATGCATACTCGACATTCGCCCTCGAAGGGCTAAATTTTCGATTTCACGAACCAGTAAACCACCAGTCAATAGGGTTGGGATCAAGTATCTTGCAAACAGGTTCGAACCTTGATTGATGGAATTCGAACACTCTATAAGCACTTCGGAAAAAAATAGTACTCCCAAGTATACTCGAACCTATGCCAGACAGTTTCGAACCCTTTACGAGTAAGTACTGTGGTACACGTAAATAATACTTGCAAGTATACTCGAATGTTGGTCGAACATTTTCGAAACTGATTTCCAAGGTTCGACTACTACTAGTGAAAGTTTCGATTACTTTCAACATCCAAGTACTTATAAGTATCTTTTCGAAACTTGTAAGTACCCATTCCGAGGTTCGATAACTACTTGTATACAATGAATACTTATCAAGTATAATCATTGAAACTTTTATTGCTTTTAAGTAGTAATCGAAACCCATGAAATGAAACTTGGTTATTGAACTTGACTTGGATTCGTGAGTACATACTGAACTTGATCCCATCCCTACCAGTCACCGACTTCTCGACAGAAAACCATTCGCAACTTCGAAATTAATAGAGACTTCTGTATAAAAAAAATTCCAAGATTCTCCCCCAAGCGCGAGCCAGTATAATTACAAAAACTTTTTCTGGGCAGAGCCTGACGGTTCCCGTGAAAATAATGGCTAAAGTCGGTCTTTTCGGCCTGCTGACCGAGCGTAACCCCTTAAACCCACGGAAACGCAGTACGTCAGGCGGAGCAGTTCGCTAATTTGAATCGGACGTGCTCGCACTCTAATATTTCAGCGAGTGTCAAGAGCAAAACCGGCTGCTCGCAAGACTCTTCAAAAAGCCCAATCCCGTCGCGAGCCCTTTACCCCGGTCCCCGGGCTTGTGCCATTCCTTTTTTGGGGCCAGCTAATCCGCCGTTTCACCATGTGCCAACCCCCTGCGGCTCGCCCTGTCCCTGTCCGACCGTATCTGCCAGCGTTACCACCTTCTACAAAACAAAGACAACCACCTCGCCGCCTATCAAACGGTTACTCGGGGATCCTCTCCGCCGGCGCAAGAAGCGTCACGACACAGGCCCTGAGCGGTTCGCCCTCTCGATAATTAACAGACACTCCGGGAGCACACCGCGCTAACCACCAAACAAAAAGGATACCGGAGCCTTTGGCTTCTTTCGCTGCAATCTCGGCCCTCTCATCATACTGCTGGGCCACGAATGCCTCGCATAACCACACTGGCCCTCCCCGATACCTTTCCCTCGAGTTTACTCGATTTTGTTTCGACAGGCGCTCTGCAAATTGTTTTTGGAAAAGGTGTACATACAGGGTGATTACTCTGTTATTAGCAGTCCGATCGAAAATGTTTTTATCGCATATAACATGGTTTCAGAAGAACTTACACGTGATTATAGCAAATTTTTGTAAAAAAAGCAGTGTTTCGCCAAATTCGCCTTGAAATCCTTTAACAAATACGCGTAAAAAAGTTATAGGTGTACTTGCGAAAAATTGAAGGTGACCTTGAATAATCGTGAGAGAAAAAGTTGACAAAAATTTGCTACTGGTCACGATTCGTGGTTCGCCCCGTTTGCACAGTGTGGTTCACATAAATGTAGCCAAGCTCCTTCTCCAGAAAATGTATTGTATGTAATCTATTAAAAATGAATTTCATATTTAACTCTCTAGTTCCAGGAGAAAGCATACGCTTACCGTTGTTGATAAATAAATGTTTAACGTCACCGTTTTTATTGTCGACGCGATGATTTTCGTCCATTTTGGCCACAGGTGAGGGTAAGACTTCAATTTCGAAGATTTTATGAATATTTGCGCAACGGACAATCGGCGGTCGCGTTTCCAGGAGGATTGCAATTCCTCGGAGATTTTCCGGCGTTCCGCGAAAGGTTTGAGCCACGGGGGTTGCATTGTTAAGCAAACTACCGGCACTTGAGCACCGTGTATTACGTGCTCAAACGCTCGAGAAAAAAGTGTGTAAACCCATTTGAAAAATGGAGCAACGAGCTGAGACAGAGGTCAGAGGGCGTTAAGATTCGTGTCGCCGCTCCTCACACCTTCGCAGTCCCCTCTCGCACCCATCGAGAAGGGCTCGTTCTACTTAACCTTCCCGGGTTACACGTCGCCCCTATCGTGCTAGGCTTTCTGCTTACGTCGAGAGTGTCTCGCCTAAACGTCCCTCAAATTCGGCGTAAATCATCTGTGACACTTCCGCGAGAAATTATAATGGGGGATGAAATCCTGTTCGGGATGAGAGACGATAAAAATTCAGGGCTTGACAGAATTATTCGGTGATTCCACGTGAAACGAATAAATTTAGCTAGTCGGGAACAGGACTATTATTATCCTTGATAAAGGAAATTCTTCTGTTTTGTGTGCTCACCAACAAAACATGTTAAAGATGTATGATTTTGTATGATACGAACAAAATGTTAATAATTATATTTACACCCTCTAGAAAATTTGTTGAAAAATTGCACGATTCCTTAATATTGCATAGTCGATTAATCTGATACCGTACGTAATCACCGCGAAAAAAATGGCTCAATTGAAGTATTGATTAAAGGCTGGAAACAGTTCCGTTAATGAAGAATTGTCCCCAGTAGAAGCGAATTAAAATTCTCTGGACGTGTTCGGCAATCGAGGCGCACAAAACGCTCGCGAGTATTAATAAGTAGATCCTTTTTTCGCGTTTATCTGGGACACGTGAATATTTAGTCGGATGCTGAATTGAAAATCATGCGTTATTAAGTTGATTGTGTTTTTGATCGTGTCGGTTGATTTTTATTGGATTCGAAAGAGAACCGTTCGCAACGAATCGTACAAGGAAACATTTATCGTAGCCGGGAGCTCCGCGGTTGTTTTATTTCCCCATTGTGTTGAACCGTATCAAGTAAATCGGCGAATTGAAACATCGATCGAGCCGCGAAGACGGTTTTTGTAATGGAGAATCGTTCTCCGGAGAGGAAGAATGAAATTTTTCTCGGCGCATGCAGGGATTAAGGGCCACGGTACATACGCTCGCTTAATGGACAGAGGAAAGCGGATTTTTTGCCACTCGCAAACCCTTCCGTTCCGCAAATGTATACAGTGCAATCTTGGTAACTAATCACTGTTCCTACTTTTTCCGCCGTGCCGTTTCGCTTTGCCGCTCGTCTGCTTTCCTTTCTCGATAAGTCGAGAGCATTCGTGCCGGATAATTATAAACAATTGTTTGTACATTTAGAAATATTACAAAATACCCAGGGAATCTTTGTGCGAATTTAATTTTAATTTGTTTATTTCTCCAATTTAAGGATGTTTGGCCCTGTTTAAGCTGGTCCGACCCACACACCTGGTGACACGGTTGAATCTCGATAATTATGTCAGCACGTGTTATCGTGCACCGGTTACCTGAAAGGACAGTCGAATTTCCGAGCAGGCGTATCAACAATCCGGCTCGCCTCTCACGGTAATCCCATCCATCCGAAGTTTCCCCTTTGTCCGCAGAAAATTAGCGAAATTACTGCCCTCCTACCCCCGAACGGATGGATAAAGTTTGTCTGGTGGCGTATGCCGCACTGTACTTTGCACCCCATCAAAATTTCGCGAATTCTTAGATCGCGCACTCGCCAGTTTCATGGGGAATAAACTTCCGCGAAATGGTCCGTAAGAACTCTCGACTCGCCGACTTTCTGGCCGGACTTTTGCATTTTGCAAACGCGACTATGGGACCGCTTTGCCAGCGGAACTGCCGGTCTCGTGAAAAACTACTCGCTGCCAGCGAATTTCCATTTAACTTGGAACCGCGCGGAAATTATAACGATGCTCGTGACACTTGAACTAAGCGTTCTGAAATTTCTGATTAATTTCCAGCATGACTCTCAGTGGGCATAAAATAAAACAGAATTGATCTTAAATCGAGGTAACAAAAGCTCATTGTGAAATCTCGACAAACTTTTATTTTATGCTGCAGAGAATTTCATTAGTGTCTTCGTTGCGTTTAAAACTGATCTAAGTAATCACGTCAGTCCGCTGTGATGAACTTCTTAAACTTGTTGGATTCTTTCTCGAAGAGTGAAAGGTTTATAAATTCTTCTCAGAATATAAAACTCCTTCGGTAACGAAAGCTCAGGTGGCAAATGGTGAAGCTATAAAAACTGATAATACATCAAGCAAAGTCTGACTCGTGACTGGCACGTTCTACTTGCAGGGAACAAGGTAGAAAACTTTCTGCGTTCTAGCAGGAACTCCAGTAAAGAAACCAGTCTACAAAATAGTCCAGCTGTGATTGGCATATTCTACTGAATCGCACTTTTCCGAACTAGATATTATCCTCCAAGGATGAGTCCAATTTGACAACATCGTATCGTGGATGTTCCCATCGAGACCACGAACTTCCTCGTAACTACTAATTATCAGGTAACGATAAATCGTCTGATCAAAGGCGAGGCCGAGCCACTGTAGTAAATCCCGAGGAACAATCACACAGTGCGATCATTTGCCCGGTCAAGAGCAAACTCAATCTACCGCAGCGGAGCTTGACGACAAACGATCACATAGTCCGCTCAGTTTCTCGGTCAAGAGGGAGTTCAATCTACTGGAGGCCAGTCCGGAGAACGTACGACTCCATACTCTCTGCTGGAGCACTATGGCTGACCGGGCGTGAACCTGTTCTACTTAAATCGAGTCGGAGAGGACCAAAGATCGTACTTTCGGCGAGAGATGCGTCCAGGAGAGTTCATTTTCCTTGATCTGTTGGAAAATGGCTGGACAGAGTGTCATCTCGCTGGTAGATCCGAGAGGTGCGCGATGGCGGTCGTGTCTCGGTTTATTCTTGTCCCTCCTACCACCCCTGTAGAGTTCTCGAGTACCGTGTAGATGCAAACGTTTGCAACAATACAGGGATCGCGGTGTGGAGGTAAATTAACGACCTAGGTCTCGACTGAAGGAGCAGACACAGGCGGATGGAGAGAAAACAGGGGTGGAGGGGAGGTTGGAAGGGAGATGGTGTCACACGACAAAGGGGAGGCAGACCCCTCGAAACTTTCAACCTCGACGAAAGGAACCGGAATGAGAAAAATAGACGTCACCGGGGCTTGCAAGGGGACGGACGAGAGAAGAGAGCCGCCGGGCATTTTGGCTGCTGTCACGTTCTAAGGAATGGAATACGTGATAGCCGACCCTCTTTTCCCCGGCATGAAAACCTGAAGACTTACGCACTGCGACGCTTGATATCTTCCGGGGAGACCGTACCCAGCCACCTTCTAATCAGTCCTCGTTAAACACTGAATATTAACAATGTACTAAACGTCTGTTCTCCCTCAAACGACCCTGCAACTTTGCGCGACAGCGCTCTTCAGCCGTCGTGTCTCACCATTGGCGGGGTTCTACTACTTGCGTTTTATATTTTATTTGTGTCTGTACTATCTTATACGGACGTTAATCTTCACTAAAAGACACCAACACATCCCGCCCGAACGCTCGTCTATGTGGACTGATGTCTGATGTAGGACCAAAACGGATCCACTGTGCGCGTACCCTTAATAGGTCGTATTACTTTCATATTTTATTTGTGCCTGATCGTGTACTGCTTGTCCATTATATAGGTACGTTCTTCTTCTACAGGATTAGTCTACTTTGGTCATGGTCGCACACAAGATGATCAAAATGATGTCACGGAGAATGTAACAAGCACTTTACTTAAGCATTTACGATAAACCATACAGGATAAAATTGTGGATTTTATATTCGAGAAAGTTATAAACCGTGTGTACACTCAGGTGGCGGCGCACCGTCCCCGTGATTCTATATTCAACAAGACTACTCGAGCAAGCGATTTCTCGCGGTCCCAGGAAACGTGTCGCGCGAAATGCGGAATTTTTTCGCGGCTTGGAGCTCGGTGCGAAGTAATCGTCAGAGAGATTCGCGTCGACCACGGAACTTTCTCGACCGTAGTCCATTAAGTTACGCTCGTTTCACGGCTGGAGAACTTCGAATCCTACGGTGGGAGTGCGCCTGTTTTTCACCCGACAGCCGCGGAAGACGGAATCTTATCCGCGGGGAAGTGAGTTATATTGGTTATTAAAGTTTCTATTGTTTTCGATTCCGGAAACTGCCGAACCGGGTTCGATTAATCAGTTCCCCCACCGCTTTCTCACGGAAACTGGCTGCAGCGCAGCAGCGAGCCACTTTCACGCTTCCTTTGCCCGCGAAAATACAAACAAACTTGCCGCAAATTTTCCGTTCGGGAAACCGAATAACCTGTCCGAGCAATTTCACATAAATAAATTTCGTCGAAAGTAGACTCTGAAGAAAGTTCAATTCTGCTCAACGACAATCTAAAAATTGTTACTTATCAACAACTGCCTGACTCGTCGGCGATTATACTACTGGAACTGAACGTAAGCTCTTCTTATAAATAGTTTACAGGTGCGTAAACTGACGTTCAAACAGAGGGCCTCGTTAATTAGTAAAATTGAAAATACAATTTTCTGCGTTCCAGAAGTAGTCCAATCAACGCAGTAGACATCGCAGGATCGCGAAACTGTAATTCTCAGAAATCAGAGATTAAAATCTCGACGGGAGCAATAATTCCGGCGAGAAAAATTCCCGAAGCTTATCGTCCAATTTCAATTTCGCCTAAGCGAGCTCCGCCGTCTTATTTTCTAACTTCGCTGTTCATAATGGCTCTACGATATTACGTGGAAGGCAAAGGGGAAGGATGGGGGGGGGGGGCTGGTTGCATAGAGGAAAAGCGAGTTAGTTTTACGGGCGAGCGACGGATCGGTATCCGGGAAAGTTTTCTCGCATCGAAGACGGGACTCGACGTCGCCCGAAACTCTCTGGTATGGTCCGCGGAAGGAAATCCAAATTGTCGTCGTCGTCAGGGGTGGCAGGGTGTCGGTAGGGGGATGGGAGGATTAAAGCTCAGCTCGGCCGTTTAATTTCCGCCCCGGCAAAACAGCCGGGCCGGGATCTGAGAAGAGGAGGCCGCGGAATCGTTGATGAAGCCTTCCACTCGCAATACGGTGTAACTGAAGTCCGGCTTTTGAATTGCAGATGCTTTTCCGCCCCCTCCCCCCTCCCGGCAAGGGAGACCCGGATAAATCGTAACTATCGGGACGAACGAGGGAATAAAAGAACGCGTTACAGCAACAGGATCTATCGGGAAAGGAACGATTCCCAAGCGATCGCACGGATCGCTGAGCAGCCGTCCATCATCAAAAGGAGACCCTCGAAAACCGTCGTTATCTATGCATGAGAGCGAAAAAATACTGGATCGATACAGCCGAGATATCACCTTGAGACACAAACTCGACCGACACTGTACCACCGTTTCCAATTCTGTTCGGGGAACGCCTCTGCACTTATACAGCCTTCCACTGTGCTACAAGCTATTTACATGTCGCGACTCTGACGCAACTCGATGAATATTATTAGAGGAGGAACAGTGTAGATCAGCGGTGGCCAACCTTTAACGTATAATGCGTCAATTTTCTACGTCCTTACTTGTTCATTGTTGGTGTAAACTCGAGTAAACTGGATGTTATTGGAATTTGGAGAAAATAATAATAATAAATTCGTTACCGTGATAAATACACCGCGTTATCACATCGACAACCAAGAAGAATAATTTCCACAGAATCCGCCGGAAACCACGAACGTGTTCACACCGATTTTCCAGACACACCTCGCGAGATTCATTTGTAGGATACATCACAGTGTCGCGCGAATTCGGCGAGATTAACATAACAGTTCTCCACTGGCAAAATTACGAGGATGAATAAGATTTTCATAATTGGTCGAACAGTGTCACCGCCACGAGGACCAAGTTTGCCGTTGTCGAATAAGGTGAAAAGTTTTTCAATTCCACAGCAGCGTGTCGTTAGGGGAATTGAAATTGTCCGCGGCCAGTCATACACGGGGGTGTGAGAGATAGTGGAAACAGTGAGAGCTAACTTGGTAACGCGCCGATTAACAATATACCTCGTGAAACTTAACCGTACGCCAACACTTCATTAGCAAGAGAATACATTTACAATTGGTCAGACTGACGGGAATGGAACGGTACAACTCCAGCTATGTAATTACGTAGCTGGTGCTAGGCTGCATTTAGCCTGGCGCTTATGCCAGGGAAGTCGGATCACGTGTTTTCAGGTGGGCCAACTGTGCGTAATTGAAATCATCCGACGGTGAACGCAGACAGTGTATAATCAGACCGTGTGTTCTCACTTGGAATATTTTCGGTTTGGCAAAGGTATGTCTGACTTGGATTATACATTCCAAAATATCCCAAATAAATCAAATAAAAATCCCAAATATTTCGCAACGAAACAGTCTGCTCATATATTTCTAAAAATAGGTTTTTGAACAATAGAATTGTTCATTGAATTGAACAAGCATTGTATAAATGTCCATGTAATTAAATACAGAAAAAAATGGAATATAGCCTTATGCATGACGAGTGATTTACAATGTGAAGTACTAGAATAATCAAGTACATGACCAGACAGTGGTAATTAGAATAATCTCACCCCTAATCGAACGTGAACAAGCATTATATTATTGTCCATGTAATTAAATACACAAAAATCGCATGACGAGCGGTTCACAAGTATTATAGCTGAATAAATGTATAACAGAATGTCCTGTCGCAAATTGCAACCAGCCTGGCCACAAAGCTGCCACTGCTGCTGAATGCACCAACGTACAGTTTTCAACCGATCGGCTTTTTAACCGTAAAGGTTCCATACGTGTACAAGCGACATTAATTACATCACTTTCGCATTTACCTCTGGAAACACGATTGGCTGGGATCGCTTAATGGCGGGGGCGGAACAGTTGAAAAAGTCCCCGGGGAAAATATTGTACGTATTCGGAGCCGTGTCTATTTTTGAATAAACGCGGAGGCAATGAATGGTCGGCAGCCAGGCAGCGTTCTAAAGCCGTTCCTCGCTTTGTACTTTCACGTGCAGGAGTCACAGAGAGAGCAGCGGGCCGGGCATAATGCGTTCCCCATCGCATTTAATTCGCGACCGGTCACGGTTGATGCGATAAAAAAATGCCCCGGATAATTCAGACGACCCGCGTCACACTGCAAATAGTTTCAGCGGTGCATTATCCGCGTGGCCATCGCCGGGGCCCAAGCGCGCGCGTTCATTCAAAACTGTGATCAACAGCGAGGAACGGCTTGTTACCGAACAACCATCGGAGAAACTTTCGGTTGAATCGCTGGGAAACTCTGTCAGCCAACAGAAACGCAGACTTTGCAAAGATCAAACATCGTGCCGGAAGACGTGTCAAGGTTCGAATCGAAATTTTCGTGACGCGGAACAAGCTGGGCAAACTTTTTCTGTACATCTATGCACAATGTCCGCGAAGTCGGTGAATAGAGAAACGATCGTTAAAAGAGCGAGTCGAACAAATTCTGTTCGAGTTAATATATCAATGATATTTTTTGTTTCTCGAATTCATGTTTGGAAGCGACATCTTTTAGCTGAAGTAACATGGTTCAAGCACCCTTTTTCTTCAAAGTTATCAAGTTTGCCTTCAGTTTTTTATTGGTAAACCTATGATTTTTCTCCACCCATCTTTTAGGAGATACCGATACGAATTCGGCATGTATCATAACAAATTTTTCTTATAATAAAAAAGCGATCGAACGGACCAAGCTTCGCGACTCACCCTGTACAGCAATTCCGTAGTTTCTATGCTGATGGAAATTGAATGGAATTACTCCCCGGCAATTTCCCCTGTTTATATTCTCGTCAGTGTCTGACCTACACTGTATGCTTTCACTGGGGCGAAATTATTTAACTAATTATATAATAATTAAGGCATAACCTGTTCCTGTATATAGTTGTACTGTGCGATGATTAACGACCTGGTTCCATTGTGTCGTGTCTAAACGCTGCAAGCTATTGTCCGACCATATATAGTACACTTTCACTGTGGGGCAAATATAAGTCAATATTTACGTGGACGCGACACTGACGATTTATTTCGCTGTTTCTACAATGTATTCGGGAATGTTGTCTATTGCCATACTACCTGGGTTCACGTACAGAGAACACAACTTCGAGAACAATATGTGATTATAAACAATACAGCTTCCCTGATCTACGATTAGATAATCTCCGCTGATATCCAGTCATGAACGATCTCATTACACTATCTGACACGCGATGCGCGCGATATACTCTTACCGTGGAACTTTATAGGGAACAGAGACCATTTTACTGTTATTTATTTATCCGATGCGGTTCTACCGCAGTCTGACCCGACCTGCGGTTATACTCTATTGTACTTTTAATGTGTGACAAAGTTTCGCCTCGCGTTCGTTTATTTTCCAGCAGGAAATGAGAATATCGATATTCTATCTGAAATAAGTCGAAAAACGATCGGTTGGCTGGCCTGTCTGAATTATCGACGATTATACTACTGATACTGCAGACAATCACTTCTAATTGGGTCTGAAATTATGGTATTCTACTGAAATAAAATTATTATTTAAAAATAGAAAAACGCAAAGCCAATTGACTAAAGTTCTGCCACCCTTCGCGACAGATTTCGCAAGCAATTTTTCCGATCGAACAGCCACGACGATTTTTTCCGTCGCCAGAACGGGGTGAAGTGTACTTTTCTGGCAGTACGATCTCCTCGGTTCCCACAATATGGTATCAATGGCGCAGCGTGGTAGCGCGAGAAGTAAGAGAACGAGAGTGAGTAAAAATGAGAGAAAGAATTCCGGCGTGGTTCTGAGAGGCTGTGTAACGAACTGAAAGCGTCCCCTCGCGACTCGGCACAAAGACTCTAATGACGTGAGCTTGTAAGCTCGCCCACGCAAACCAACTGGAAATCACCCTTCGTTCTGGTTCGCGCTGGGATCGTTAGAAGTGGACGCGGTGACCGCTTTCCTTCCCGAAAAAAGCCAAGAAACACGTCGCGAGTCGGGGGACGAGGCAGAATTGTGCAAATAATACAAAAAATGTAAAACATACTGCTCATTCAGTTCTTCTTATAAACCTTCTGTTCCTCTGAATTTACGCCATGATTCCAAAGTTTTGGCCGGTAGCGTGTGTGTCACGTTTAATTTATTGAATCATAAACTTTTATCCTTGACCTGAATTTTTACCGATTTCTGCTCGTAGGTGCATTTAACGAAAATGTCCGACGTAATGGTGAAGAATTGCGCTTATTTATGGTTCTCCGTGAACAGTTGCAGCCCGGTTTGTCCGGGTCGGACGGACAGGAAACGTCAATGTAAATTACGGATGGGAGAATGAGCTTGAAAAAGATTTATCTCTATTCTACGGTGACGGGTCCAATAAAACATTTTGACAAGTGTGCAGTCGCCCGTAGATAAATCCACGAGGATTTTTAATTCATGGTTGCCGGTCCCGGTTACAGGATAGTAAAGAATGCCGAGGGAAAGACGGTGCACAGAGAAAATTGAGTTTCCTCGGTGAGCGAATAGCTCCCGGGCGAAGATCGGTCTCTCGAGCGACTGAGGAAAGTCGATTATTGGCCTTCCTGTCGTGGTTTCAGTGACTTGAAGTGTTCATTATTTCAGCTGCGAGCGACAAAAGTGAAATACCATCGAGAGGACACTCAATTTCCAAATAAGATTTACAGAACCGCGTCTTTACTTCTTTCTCCGGGATGATCTCCCTTTAATCGGTTGTTCGGGACAGAGAAGTATTCGATTAATTGGGGTTATCTGTTCCGTTTGACACTATACAGGCTTGCTCCGCTAGTATTATCTACAGATAGCTTGAGTCTATAATGGTGAAATCTGATTACCCATTGATCTATTCTACTTGCGGTGCGTCCGACTACAGCTAATCCCATTCTACTGGTAAGTGGACAACTATCACGTGATATCTGGCCAGGCGCTAATGGCTCTGCGTGTCTGTCTATGACCAAGCTATTTTACTGAATAATTCTCGTACACAAAGCTAACAACCCTGCCACCTGTATGATTAAAGCTAAATATACTTTGCTCGCGATTGTCGGACCACGTACGGAGAGTGCTGCCCACCGTGTAACGATTAAACAGATGAAGTTTGCTCCATTGACTTTACAACTATTAGCAGAGAGCTACCCTGCTGGAACTTTAATCAAACCCTGCCAGTTATTACCGTGTATTATTTGCATAAAACACTCCGTAACATTTCCTATTAACGATATCAATTCGAAAGCAAATCTCTATTCGAATTTACTTGTGCTCCAGGTAGAATGAAAAATGATCGAGGTACTTCGCTCGACGGTTAATTAGTAGACTGCGAATTTGATGCATTTAAAAATGGGCACGTACAATTTAAAGCAGTGGACACGTTAAAAGTATTTCAAGACATCAATATATTAGTTTCAGCTTAATAGTGTGGAATGTGGAAGTAAGACAATCTAAATAAACTTTATTTAATACTATATACATAATGAATTCATATTTTCTTTTTAGTAGGATAAACTGTATAGTAATCACTAGTTTAAGAGTTATGATTTTCCTCGAAACACTGTGTGTCGCGGCTCTAACCTGGTTCCGATCGCGGATGCGATGCTGTCGGCGACAAGGCGGAAGTCTCGCGCCGAGAAACGGAACGTCGGTTGACAAGAAAAAGATTATGCCGTGGGGTCTCGCGGCGACGAGGTGGCTATCTGGAAATTTTGCCGGAAGTTTTATCAAGTTTTCAACGTGAGCACCGGGCCGAGGCGAGCCGTTTCGTGACGGGACCCGGTTCCCGCGGGACGGGGCTGCGAGACCGTGATTTTTTTGCTGGCCACCCCCTTCAGACGCTCGTTTCCCATCGGTTTACGTGCCTCCTCCGGCGCGATCAATTATCGTCGAGCGGCTCGTTGTAGCCTCGGAAAGTTTTATCGGCGCGACCTCACGTAACGAGGATATTTTCGGAATAAATGCAGCCCGCCCTTTCTGGGTTAATAACGTTATTCCGACGTGTGCAGATCCCTCTCGATAACGGTAACGGTGTTTCGTCAGATCTTTCCGATTCGCGAGAGCCCGGCACGTTCGGTTTCGCGCGAGAACGGGACACACGGGAATCATGTTCTTCCGATGGGTATCGGGTCTCTACTTTATTCCACTTTGTCTGGCTAGTGACGAGAGAGTGCTACTTGTGGCGGCCGAGCCGACCGAGAGCTGCAGATCAATTGAGAAGTGCAAATCAATTCCGATTACAATGCTCGGCGTGTACTGTCGCCGGAGGAACTAGCCTGACGCTCCCCACTGGCTGATCTCTAAACTTCGCAACGAGAAATGATTGTATGACTGTTTTCCACGTAGACATCTCTGCGGAGAAGAAAATTTACAACGTGTAAAAATTAAAGAACGCGTTCAAGGAGGGGGTGGACTCTCGTTTCTCTCCTTTCTCGATAATGCATGCGATGAGGTTTTTCAGTAATCAATCTAGGCCGCAATCGCCCTCAAAACCAGTCGTAATTTTCATTAGTCGGAAGCATAAAGCTGGGCACGTAGCTTTTCCATAAAGCTGCGACAGCTACATGCTGCCGAATAATGAAAATAATGATAATTACGCCGATTGCGGTTTCGATTGGTCTTTTATCCGGCGCTTTTGAATGGAGAAATAAGAAGGCACATCCCGCACCCTTGCAATCCTGAATACGAGTCTACCCCCTCCACTGGCACGCATGAGATCATTTCGAAGTATATTTGCGTCACTTGTTACCAACGACCCACATGCGCGCTTTTGCTCGATCGTGCTCGACCGAGCGCGGTCCCGCTCTTCTTATCCGTGTCCGATTAAACCGACGTTGTTGTATCACTGGCTCGTGAGGTGTGAGCGCGCGGCGTGGTGTTCCCGTTTTTAACTCTTCCGTGACGTAAAACAGAATTGCGAGCGAGTCGAACGGCAAAAGGGCGCATAAATTTTCCACGGGAATATCGGGGCGACGCGACGCGAGCCGACGCACGCCGTTTAAACCATTTAACAGGCCATCATGGCGAACCGAGAGCGTTTCGCGGGTCCGGCCTGGTCATTGAATTACAGCACGGACGATTCCGGCCGACAAATAATTCGCGAGAAAACACACGGGACTGCGGCCCGGGTCCTGAATTATCGGTGTAACGAGGCGATCGAGGCCTGGTTGTAATTCGCAACGCCCGGTGTAATCGCGCGTCCACGTTTGCGAAGGAGCGCGTCGGGATATGGCTCATTAGCCGGACATTATTAGCCCGATTACTCGGCAGCGGAGGCTCGATAAACGGCCGAAAGAGGCAGAAGAGGATGAGCTTTCATCGGGGCATTCGCACGCTTACGGACCCGTAAGCTCCAAAATTAAACGGAAATTACTTTAAGCTAATAGGTCAGCATCGACCTGCACCGGCGTGCTCCGCCAACCTGCGTCCCCGATTCGCCATTTTACATCGTCCCCGGCCATCTACACTATCCTACGACACTGTACAACATTTCTTTTCACTCGTGTGTTAACCAAGGTTTCATTTATTACTAATATTTTGATATTCCATTACCGTCTGATTTAACGTCGACATATTCTATTCGGATCGGAATTATTACATACTCCGTTTACGTCTGGCACATTGTCGATTTGTTCAACTGGCATCTGATTCGTTATGGAAATGTTCCACTAACGACAACATCGATACCACACACCGATATCCTATCTCTATATTCATATGTTTTATTAACAGTTGTCCAAGTCCTGATAGGTTCGAGCTTCGCCTGATTTAACGTCGATACGTTCTACTGATGTCTAATACAGCGTGCACGTATTCCGCTAATGTCTGACTTATTACCGACACATTCCATTAACGTGTGAGCTACTACCGTAATACCTTACTGTCTGTGACAATGTTGACGTGTTACATGTTATTCCATTAACGTCCGACTAATGTCGACATATTCTACTAATGACCAATTTCATCGAATATAGAAAGAGAATATACATATCAGAGCTTTTATGGGCCTCCTTACAATTTGTAGGAAAGTATGAATTCAAAATGCGTACACAGTTCCGTCGACAAAAAAGACAGGAGTTTTACCGACAGAGAAATGTTAATATTCTTACTGTCTAGAGTCTAGACTCTAGTCATTGCTTCATATGACTAGCGCCTATATATTTTTTACGGAATTACGTTATTAGTTTTGTCCAGCTAACAATAAGTAGCATTGATCGCAACACTGTAAGCCGGTCCGGATATATTGCCTGTTCGAAGGCGG
Source organism: Lasioglossum oenotherae (assembly GCA_028455765.1). Classification (NCBI taxonomy): domain Eukaryota; kingdom Metazoa; phylum Arthropoda; class Insecta; order Hymenoptera; family Halictidae; genus Lasioglossum; species Lasioglossum oenotherae. Next base: position 7,178,976 of record CM052291.1, on the reverse strand, counting down.
ATCCGAGGTGCGTCGAACGATCGCGAAGATCTCGTTTCCGGGCGAATTTGCGGAGATACAGGAGATCACCTGGAGAAGATCTGCCGTGTTATTCACCGTTCTCGACGGTAGCGCGGTGAATTTTCAGTAATTGGACGGCACCGACTGATCCGCTGAAGACGCTCGCGCGCATTGCTCGGCTTCCCATTCGGCGAGATCGCCGGAATCTAGAACTTTTCAGAGCTCTTCAGCTCCAAACACCGTGGCCATAGACTACCGGCCGGATTACCGGAAAGTCAAGATTTCGGCTGTGCGGACGCTCCGCTTCAATCATCTGCGAACTCTCCGATACCCCGGATGATTAGGGCACCAGTGTCGATTCCGCTTAAACCATAGTCGTAATTCGAACTGGGTTCATTTGAGCAATTACTGAGGGCTCTTTTCCGAAATAAATGTGATGAGCGCTTCAGTAGATCATTACTAGACTGCGGATCTTTATGCACTTATGGCTTTTGAAAATTTTCAAGAAAGGGTGGAATATAAAATTCGACGGAGTTTAGTACAATTTTTCTTTCGTTGAGATTTGCAAAGGCTACTATCATTGGAAATAAGATTGTATTTTATTCCACTTTATCTTATCTTTACCTCTAACCATTACATTAGTGAGGAAACTCTGAAAGAAGATCCTGAATGGAAAGGTAAGCCTGTCGTTTCATAACAAGTTCGGGACAAGGTGTCCTGTCATTCTGTCTCGTTAAAATTACGAGGCTGTCTTCCGCCTGGGCATTTTCAACGGCCTGTCATAGTTAGAGGATTCTTTCGGATTCTTCTGGAGGCGTATCGACAGTTCGGGCCGGTCTTAAAAAGTTCGTAGCACGCGGGAAACGGCCGCCCTGCCGAAACTAGTAGTTCGATATGGTCGGCGACCCAGTTCCGATGGAATTCGTTCGGTTGCGTTCCCGACGGCCGATATCTCGCCGTGAATACCGGCAATACGTTTCACTTTGACTGCGATTCGTCAGGATTTACGCGGCACGCCTCGAACCCGATGAGAGCCCGAACTCTGCCACAAGTGAAACTTAATTGGAATCGGGTGACGATTCCAAGCCGCTGCGCGCTGGTCTCTCTCTCTCTCTCTCCGTCGAGCCCTCGTGGGCTCGATTTTCGTGGACTCAGGAAGACCGGGATTATCGAAACCGCTCCATGAAAAGTCGTTTAAGTGTGATCAATTGTTTCCTGGCACTAATATGCTCGATAAGTTCTTCCATCCTGATGTATATCGCCAGGGAGAAGTAGAATGTGCTGGATCTGGCCAGACGGAAATAATTACGATACTCTCTCGTAGCTTTCCATTCGAATTCAGAAATTTTCAAACAGAAGTATTGATACGAGAGAACAATGAGAATTATTTTTCCTGCGAACTTGCACTGTTTAGAACAGACTCCAAAGTTTGTGGAAGTGCAAATCAATGTTCGAACAGTCGGTGACAGAGAAATTCAAGTGATTCAAGCAATCGTTTAATCAGCCAACCACAAAAAGTGGACCACAGTTTCTCTGAAAAACACCGAAACAAAGCGAGCATAGGCAAATAAGAAAGTAGAAGACAGTGAGAAATTTGTTTGCGTTCGCTCCGAGCTCATTTTGTTGTTCAGAGAAAAGACGTAGACGGAGATTTCGAACGCGTCGCCATTTTATCGCATTGAATCAATTATCCGCCGACTCGGAAAAGTATTTATCCGAATCGGGTGCCGACATCAATCTCCGTGACACGATGTCTTCGCCGGTTCTCGAACAGATCGATTAATCGAGTTAGTTCCCCGTTCCCAAGTTCCCCGTCGGCGATTCGTTTAACAATTAGAAGTCGAGGAGTTCGCGTTAGACCAGACTTTGAACTTTCTTTTCGTGTAAACTTTAAAATGCGGAGATGTGCGGACATTAACAATTTTTATTTTCGGAAAGACAATCATCTTAATGGATTATGTAAATATGTTTCGGAGAAATCGCGTATAGATACGTTACACGAAGACGCGGAAAAATCTATTGTATAAGGGTTATCATTTCAAATATCTGCACACTTTGTACAGCACTGTGCGGCTCTCGCAAAAGAACGTCGGATAGAGTCCGCGGTTCGATTTCGGCGTAGTTTTTCGTTTGGAGCGAGTCTGCATCTACTGTCGGGGTGACAGGGTGTATTTGTAACCAGCTCAATTTCGCACGACTTCTGCCTCGGATTCCTGCATCGGGCCGAACCGATTTTGCATACGAATGTTCCTCGCGGGAACACCGTACAAAGGACTCGGCCCCGGAGAAACGGGAAAAATTACTGTAATTTAGGCTCGAGGACTGTTCGCCGGGACACAAAGGTGATCGACGTTTCCTGTTACCGTTTCCCTCGATGCTTCCGGGACAGATTCCTCGAAACGTCGGTTACTTGCCAATAGCTCGACGGCTGAAATGGATTTGTTGATTTGCCGTGGGCTCGAGGAACATATAAACACGATCGTTTCGGAAATTCGCTGCCTTTAGTCACTGGGTGTGAGCTTTTACAGTGTAGGATTAAATAAAACTCTGTCGGCCCAGAAATCAGGTTGTTCGACTCATTACGTCTGACACAATACTGGCACATTCTACTTATTTTGCTTGATAAAAACGCTGGCATTTTGAACTTATATCTGACAAATATTCTCCACTAGCTTCGCCTGCAAAAATTGATTGATTCATTCATTGCGTCTGACGCAAACTGCTACATTCTACTTTTTACGTTTAATGAAAAGCTTGCATTTTGAACTCATACCTGACAAAAGTTTCTCCACTAGCTTCGCTTGTAAAAACCTGATCGTTTCATTCATGTGTTTGTCATAACACCGGCCCATTCTACCGATCTTTATGCTCACTTATAAAACGCATCGAAGTGAGAACAGTGTAGTTGCACACCATTCGTTGATCCTCGTATCGAACACCTCACAGAGACATTTTAATGCATCCCAGCATGATCCTGCGCTCCCGGAGTGCATCTTTATACACCGGAGACTTCACGACCGTTCTCTTTTATTTCAAGTGTAAGCAGTTTTCCTTGGAACTATCGGATCAGCTGCGACCTCCAGGTTAATGCCAGAGACGCGGATCACACGATGGTCCATCATAAACTAATAGCAAAAACGATTAAGTCGTCTATTCACGGCGTGGAATCGCGCTTGTACGTGCAACAGAGGAAACCGATCCACGGCCAATCAGGCCGCGCCATAAAGTATACGATTTCCCGCGGCACTAATCTTTAAATTGAGCGGCGTCGCGAGAGCGGTACGGCAATTCAAACTTCGAGGAGCCCAAGTGCCTCGTAAAAGGCAAATCGTCCGCGATGACAGGACCCGACGGGGTATTAGAATCGAACTTTCCCGTTAACCGATTGCGAAGCGGAATCCGCGAGACTCCCGAGAACGCGCTCGCGAGGCCGTCCTCGTCATTCCAAAATCCTCTCAGAACCCGAGCATCCGCTATTTCCCGTGTCCCGGTATTGTTTCCGCGAATTCAAACGGCCGCGAACCCCGATAACACGGAAACGCGAGAACTTCTGCGAAATGTCCCGGTTGTTTATTCGTTTACGAGACTATCTAACGCGCGGACCTCTTAATCGTGTATCCTGATGTCTTCTAGACTTTCTAGATCTTCATTCGTTTCGATAGAAAATATTTTAATCCTACAGGGTTCTGAATCATGAGAACAATTTCTCACTGTCAACGATTCGTGAACGTTCCTCTAAAAAACATTAGAAAATTTCTTTGAATGTCTATCCTTTGCTCGCTAATATATTAATTTATAGTCTTAAAATGAGAATTTCGGCAAGCATGTTAAATACAGAAAGATCTTAAATAATCTGCACATTTTGGTTGACTACATAAGGGTTAGAATGTCTGAGACTGGATGGAAAAATTACAAACGCAGTAAAAGTTGAAGCGTGCTGCAAGTACATTCGTATGAAGAACGCCGGGATCTTCGGAAAGTTTTCAACACCTACGGAACACCCGGAAAGAATCTCTTTGTCGAACGCCGACCGGCAACAATACGAACATGTAAAACTTCCGGGCAGTTTGTTGCGTGCAGGAAGCTAGATAACCGCGGAACTATCTGCCCCCGCTGCGGCGAATTCCGGCCTTTTGAGCCCCCCGGCCATGGCAAAGTTTCCGCGCGATGCTGAAACCGGCTAGGCCGGGCCGTGCCCTCGCTGAAACAATTTGTCCCTCTGTTTGCGGGCTAGTACGAGTGCCGATGACTGCCGTATCTCTCGAGCGGGAGACTGGAAATGATTTTTCGAACCGTTGTCGTCTGTTTCTGTCAGCGCGGAAACGTAAAATGTAGAGGGAAACGTTCCGGTTGATCTGCGAGTTGCAACAAACTGTGAAACTAAGTGTGGATTTACAGTGGAGCTGCGAGCATCGATGATAGCGGCGCGGTGAAAACAAACCAACATTCGTGACAACATTTCGACACATACTAATGAAAAAGTACATATGTATTTTCTTTGTTTTTCTTTTTTTTTCACCGCACAGCTCACCTCGCTGCTCCACTATAAATCCACCCTAAGATTGGCCGAGTGGATGTTCAAATTGTTGCCATATGCACAAACTGAAAGTTAAATATTTCCAACCGGAGAAACGAATAACAGCGATTAGTAGATTTCATGAATTTCTGACAAACATGTGTAATTGATCGACGAAAAACATTTAAACAATCGAATCAATGATTAAAACCTCTTTATCCCCAAAAATATCGTAGAAGAGAAAAGAAAATCTATATTTTTTCTATGGCTACATTTCTTTTAGCGCAACGAATCAAATTTTATTTAATTTAAAAAGAAAGGCGTAACATTCATATTTGTTAGACTCTGTTCGAGATCAGGGTTATGGATAGACATGCGTGTCAATTGATTCAGATAATTTCTTGCGAATTTCGAGAATTAAAAATTGTTAGCCTTCGGAGAAGAATTTCCGCAATGTTCGAAGATTACACGGGTTTCGATGTACCGATTAAATTCCACCGAACACTGCAGATCCATAAAGCGTTCGAGTGACGCGATAAACATTCCCCGCAACGTGCATTGATATCCAGACGTAATTAGTAGCATGTGAACGTGATATATCAGACAGTAGTGGGACAACGCGATAACCAGGCCAAGGCAGAAGATATCAATTCTCAGTCACGAGATCCCATTAGAATACGATTATTTCAAGTTTGATCGTTTCGGTAGAGCACGATATTTGATCGTGCTGCGACGGTACTCGTAACTATGTCTCATTGAGGAAGTTTAGCGGACTATTTGGTCAGCCAGACAATTGGAAAATGGCGGGCCATTGTTAGGCCATAATCAGTAGAATATTATCGTCAGGAGTCAGGCGTAGTATGCCGTAGCAGTAGAGTGTACCAGGTAAGTTCTGCCACGTAGAATCCACCGAGTTTGAACAAGAAATGTGTAATTTGACGTGGTCCCGGAAGAAGAGCCTGTAAATCACGTTGGATAAAGATCTATATTTTCAAAGAGTCGAACAAGAAACGGCTGTAAATCACGACAGACAAACTCGATTTTTACGGGAAGTAAAGAAAAGAGAAGTTTCAGCTGTATGGGAAGGACTTTCTGGATTGTGATTTATGCGATCTGAACAGACAAGGATTATATATATATATATATAAATCGAATATCTTGTGGAATTATTCAAGTTACTCTTATTGTGTAGAATATTTTCAATCGTGTTAGATAACAGAGTTGACAATTTTCCCAGACAAGAAGATTTCTATCGAATGCGATTCGATAGAGGGGAGCAGGACGATCGTTTTGGGGGGAATCAGTGGAACTTTATCGATTGCCGGACGTCGACGGAACAACAATTATGATAGCGATAACGGGTAAGGTTTTCTCCGAGAGATTCTATGGGAGATGACGGAATCTAGAGGGAGAGGGGCACAATGAGCTATCAGAATTCGGGCCGTGCTACCCATTTCGGGAAGACTGGCTCTTTTATGCGGCGGCACGCCGATAACGGCCGGAATTCGAACGAAATAATGGGTACATTCGGAAGATTATCGAGGTACGAGGCCGGCCGCTATCATCACGTGCAACTAGAACCGAACAATGCGACGACGAGGCGGCGGGGAAACCACGAAACGCACGAAACACGCCGGCCCGAATGCGCAGACAGTATCCGAATGCATGCATACGCGGCCAATTCGGCGTCCGGTTAGATTATGCAGCTGCTTGCCCCATCGCACTATCGACGAGGATGATACACGCGGACCTGATAGATACGGACACGCCGTAAATTATAATTTCATGAGCCCGATGATTACCGGCCGGTGCACGCGCACAGATATCCCCCGCGACGATTGCGTGAAATCTAAATCGATCGAATTCCTACAAATTTCATTCGGAAAAACTGCATTGAAAAAACAAGCAGATTTTTAGTTTCTTCGCAACTAAAAGTCAGGTTACGGCATTGACAAATACCGTTATGGTAGTTGCGTGAAATTACAGTTCTTGTTTAATCTGGAATAGAGATGGAACAGAGGAACAATCCACTGGCCCGGTCTTTACAATTCTTCGGTTTATGTCTGACCTGACGCCGGCTTATTCTACTGAATGTGCACCATGTGATAAGATTACATTCCCTGGCGGGCAGCTGATAAGAACTCGCGTAGTTACACGAGAGAAATCTTTTATCTCGTGTAATCACATTGTACGAATATTGTACGAAGGTCTCACCTAACGAGAGTGTATTTTACTTGCTCAGTTTAATGAAAGGAGTTTCGTTCTACCAATAATGGTACTATTGTTGTACTCTGATGTATCCCGAGCGGGCAATGGCAATCAAATATTTCCTGCAGTAAGTTTCATTATACAGGCTGATACGCGTAAATGCAGCCACTTAAGTATTTAATGCAAACTGGAATATTCAAGGAAAAAATATACATTTACAAGAAAGAAAATATTAGGTCAAGTAAAAAGTTTATTTATAAAGTGAAAAACGCTCAGAACTTTTTACTTCACCTAATATGTATGTCATTAAAAATAAAGGAGATATTTAGTTGGACCACCCTGTGTATAGATATCCTGGAGGATCCTGGAGAATCCGATTTCGTCAATTTTTTCCTCAGACCCTTGCTGGCGCCCAGGACCAGCCTTTCATCGAAATTAACCTCGTCGATGGCGAGGGAAAAAGGTATCGAACGGACCTGGTCGACCGTGTCCATATTTTTTCCGCCCCCGTGGTGTATCGACTTCGTGACACGGCCTTAAAAATATTAAATCTTTGGATCGACTATATTGTAACCTCTTTGCGGATCGCGGCGTAAATACGCTCCGCGGGAAACGCATAACAGTCGCTGCACACTAGACCGCCCCACACCATCGCCGACCAGCGTGTTCAACGGCCGCGCTACTGGTGAGCGCCAGTGAAAACGCTGGTCGGCGATGGTCTGGTGCGGTCTAGTGTGCAGCGACCTTAATTCACCGAACACACTGCAAAATTCCTAAAAATTTAATGGTCTGCCTTCCCTTTTTTTAGCAGATAATGCTACGATTTTTAGGTTTACGAGCACGGTTCATAGAACGGTTTATTGATTTCTGTAAGCTATTTTTAGGGGAGTCCAATCTTTCGATTCTGTTTCCATTGCGGAGCTGTATTGCAGCTTTCCGTATTATGCTCCGCTGGTTCATTGATTAGTTTCAAGGGTGATGTTTCAGTTATTGGCTTACGGAAATAGAATGTTTTTAAGGGTGCTAAGAGGTTTCGCTCTTCAATTCGGAGCCTTTCCCTCGACTGCAAATTGTTGCGCGTTTACAGGGTGTAAAGGGGTCTTCGAATAATTATTTCATTTAAAATTCTGATCGAGTTTAATATAGACTTATTTCATTTAGGATATACAGAAAGTATTTAGGATTTATAATGAGACATCGATATACGGGAATAAATAAAATCAGTTGAAATGAATGTAAATGAATATCGAAGAGGGAGGAACAGTAGATCTTGAACTCTTACAGGCCCTGTAGAATGTGCCTACACAATGAACCACGAATCGTGAGCAGTAAATATTGTTCTATTATTAGCAGTGCGATCGAAAATGGTTTTATCAGGTATAACAAGTTTCTCGTCAACTCGTTTCTTCAGAATTTTTCAAGGTCGCCTTCAATCTTTCGCAAATGCGCCTACAACTTTTTTACGCCTATCTGTTAGAGGATCTCAAAATGAATTGCAATAAAATTGCAAAAGATGCTTTTTTTACAAAAGATTTGCTATAATTACGTGAAAGCTCTCTTGTAACCATGCTGTACCTGATAAGAAGATAAGACTGCTAATAGCAGAGTAATCTCTACTAGTCACGATTAGTTGTTCACCCTTGTAGAAGGAGCTGATGAAGGCTGAAGACCCTGTAGAATGGGAGAGCCCGCGTTAAAAAGCGTTCGGTGAAATAGCGAGGGGGAGCGCCAACAGCGAAGCACATCCGAGGGTCGTTTGGCTGAAGGTAGCTTTATCCTGGCGCGAACGATTCTCAAGGAGGAACACATCATACTGGCGAAAGTGGTCCCTTCCTTCGGCTCGAGATCTTTGTCGACTGACCCCGGTACAATGCGACGCTTTAACGCCGGCGTTTCCCTTTCCGTGCGCGGTCGAGCAATCAGGTAATGGAGGCTCGATGAAAGGTATCCCAGCCCTCCTTTCCACCCCTCGTCCTCGCGATTCCCTCCACCCTCTGCTTCCTCTTCCTCCCTTCAGAGGCATACATCTAATAACAGCATGAATATGGACTAGCGATCGCGGCCGTGCCGTAATACCGGCACGCACTCCGACAATTCATTCAGAAATCCACCCCCTAACGATACCGATGACTCATGAAGAGATACGATGTCATAAATAGATCGCTGGTGCTCACGCAAATGTAGATTTCCACCGGAAAGACTCGCAACGAAAGTGGTGCTTGCATTCAGAAGCTCTTTCATCTACTTCGCGGTTTTTGTATTTAATCATGTTCCTTGAAGATCGCTGCACGTTTTAAGATCTCTTATATTTTCTGTGGAGAAACTGTTCAGTAAAGAAATAATACGTATGTAGATGAAATAGTGATCGCTAATAAACACAGAAGTTGTCTTCCAGTGTTCTCGTCATGGAAATCCACCCTTCGTTCGATACCAATGTAATGCGAGTTTTTATCGACAACTGTTCACTCTCATGCCATCCAGACCGCCCATGTCGCTGATAAGATATCTTTTGTGAGCGAAGCCCTTGGTTGAATGCTCTTTGAAATCGTCACACGGAAGTTTCTTTCTTCGCAGGTCTATCCGTTTTGAGTAGTGTGGTTAGCTAACGCGGTAACCTCACTGTATCCAAACGGGATTTACACTAATCCCCAATTCCGTATCCAAAATATTTTATTTTAAAGGATTAATTCCTTAATTTGACTCAATTATATTCGGTATATTTTCACTTCATGAAGTTACTTTAATTTTCTTTAATTGATGACAAAATTTCGACTGTGATTAATGTAATTGGTCCTGCACGGAAATTCTAACGAAAGAACTTGTGGCGTTTCATTTATTTTAAACATATCCTACGAGGATCGAGTGAAAAGTCAGGTCGGTAACGATCCCATTCCACTGGCAACGCCTAGTCCACTGTTGATGTATTCAATTACCGTTCTCGCGACAGACATCGACTCACACTCTTCGATACACATACGCGCTAGCATAGATTAAATTCCCTCGAGCAAACATGACAAGAATTTGATACTGTCAGACTGGAAGCTGCTCAGTCAGTAAATTTACATTTTATTAATGCTGTAGAATATTTCAGCAATATTTCTTGCACTAATACAAATGTTTATACTATTGTTTTTGTTGTAATGAAACTTCTCACTGAAAACGTGACCTCCCAGTTGATTTCGATTTCTGTAAAATGTGTCGAAAAATTTCCAACTTTGCACGGTGATTTGCAGTCTAATAGCGTTATGTCTTCTTGTCCGACTTAACGCCGACACGTTCTACTAACGTCGAGCTCAGGCTGGCATATTTCACTAATATCTGACCAAACCTCGACTTATTTGACTATCGTCAGATTTCGCCCCGAGATATTTTACGTGCACATATTCTACTGACGTCTGACTTTATCCTGACATAGTTTACTACGATCTCAATTAATACCTGCATATTCTACTGCTGCCTCGCTCAGGCAAGCATGTTTTATTCACGTTTTGAACACGTTTCGATTTATAATATCGTCGGTCATGTTCTACTGTCGTCTGCGTTAACACCTGCGTCTTCTACTGACGCGTCTAGATATATCCTCGTATCGGATAAATTAGTATCGATGTATTCCGCTCATGTCCGACCCAAATTGTCGTGCTTCACTGGTGTCTGACCAAAACTAAATCTATTCTACTAATGGGTAACTTCATCTTTATGCATTCTATTCTCGTCTGATTTAACACTGACACGTTCTACCAAAGTCTGACTCTGGCTGGTGTATACCACTAACGTCTGAACAAGTATAGATTTATTCTACCATGGTCTGACATTATCCTGACACATTCCACTGTCACGTAACTTCATACCGACATGTTCTACCGATTCGATTCTAATCGCGATCTATCGACCATGTTCTCTTATCGCCTGACTTAAAGAATACATAGAGTCTTATCCAGGATTGCAAGGATGCGTGATACGTCTCTTTTCATTTCTCGTTTTTTTATCTAGCGCTTTTGACGACTGAAAAAGCCCATCTTTGCATTATCGGAAACTAAGATGACGCATCCCGCACCCATATAATCCTGGAAAAACGAGTCTACGCCCTTAATATCAATATATTCCTCTGCTATCTGCCTCGGTTCGAATATCTTCCACTGACCTCTACACTTTACTGCCTCCTGCAGACAGTATCCCAGTGTGTACTACCATCGACCGTCCGTACACAGTCCCCCGAAATAATTTCGAGGATCGAACAACGTAAAGACCGAGCGTGGCATGGAACGTTCTTCGGCATATACGGTGGGAAATACTTGAAAACTAAAGTGCTCCGAAGTCAAAAGCAATGGGTATCCAAAGTAACTCAGCCCCGGGAACATATTTCAATATACGAAGTGGCTCGGGAAGTACCGAACGGAAGTTCGAGTCGAGGAGTTCACGCTACGATGATCGGACACGCGGAGTTTCTCCGTGGATCAAACATCTTAGGTCGAACGTAAACACGATGGTTGAATGAGCAGTTGCAGGCATCACGAAAAGGAACCAATGCTGCAGACACCACTCTTCCACCCTAACCTCCCCTTTCCCTAGGAAGGGTGAGAAAGCTCGGAGGATGCAGGTGTGTTTAACAGCGAGCAGGTCCACGAATTACAGCTGCGCTTTATCACGAATGACTTCGAGAAATGCTCGCGGAGAGTTTCGCCGAGTCTTACGACTTTACGAACGACTCGCGGGAACCTGCCCGAGAAAGCTCCGAGATGTTAGCCGAAGTGTCTGCACCAAGTTCTTCCTTGTTACGGTAACCAGAACAATGGCGCGGTTCCATGACAGCCGAACCTATTGAACAGGGAACGCGGACCGGGAAAAATTGGTTCGATACATTACTGGCTCTGCACCCTCGGAAATGAAAAGTTCAAATCGTTTTTCAAAGCTGAGAACTCGGAATGGTGAAATGCTTTTACGATGAAAACATTTGGAGAGTTGGTCCGTTCAATTTCTGATTCTAACACCTTGGATAATCATGTCTACCTGTTTTCTGGTTTAAAAAATGAAGATTTCAAATAGTTTTTCCAAGGCTAGTTCGAGACAGCGAAATAGTTGAGGACTTCCAAGACTCGTTAAAATTATTAAGAAAAATGAATTGTGGATTCTGTAGCTTGCAATTAATCCAGACAATTTTTGTCTTACATGAAAGTCTGCGGTCTGGCACATGAAAATATGTGCTGAATTTTGTGGGTACGGATGTCTGTGGTTGAAATACGATTTACCAATTAATTCAAGCCTATTCCCACTTGCTCCCGTATTTCTCAATTTCCTCGATTCGTCCGTTGCTAACCAGAACTTGCTTCTCCAAATATGTGCTCTGTCCAGAATTTCAATTTACAGTATATTCATAAGTTTGTCCTGACGTTTCGTTCGTGATCGCTCGCGCGTTCTCCAACCCCCGTCCAGCAAAAGCAAGAAAAATCAGTAAGTAGGACGGTAATATAGAAAAGAGCGAGAAAAGTAAAACTGGGACAGCGATACAAGGGACCAGGGAGAAAATCACGATAATGTAATAACTACGCCGCGGAAGTTTATGCAAATCCGTATTTGCATAGAATCGTTTGTGAAGCCTGAAATTAGACGAAGATTTATATCTTTCATTAGAGGGCCCGAGCGGGTGGAATACCACGGCGAAAAGTGCAAACCGCGGCTCTTAAATTTAATAAATCAATTATGCAACGAAGTTGACACTTACATGTAATATATAAATGATAATATTATCAATGTTTAAATTTTAAGAACAGACAAGCAGATTTGTATTTCATTATCTATACTTCAACTAATTATATTTCGTTAAATATATCAGAATATACCTAAATATACGAGAATTTACCTGACTCACAACTACTCTTTAACACACAATAATATCAAATACAATTCTCCAATTTTCCAGTGCTCTGAAGTTATAATAATTCATGGAATTCGAGGAGATTGCGCGGATAATCTTAGAATAAATCTTAGTACTCGTTGTAGGACGCAACACTAGAATTCGCCCGGAGAATCAGATCTCCGTCAATTCCCCGCGAGATAACCTCGAAACGTCGCCGCGACGATCCGCGAAACAATCGACTTTCCTCTCCGTAATGAATAGAATTATTTCCGCGGCGAAGTTCGCGATCTAAACGAATTAGTCGCGAGTCGGATGGTTGTAAACGAATTTTCGGCTGTCCCGCGCGTGGGTGTGTGGGCGGGAACGTGAGAAAGGGGCTGGGAATTACATGGTCGAACGAATCTCCCGGAAACAACCACACATCACGCGCTACTCTCAAACTATTCCAATCTTCCAATTGAAAACTGCAATAACACAAATTAGCTCATCATTAATTCCACCTCTCTTTGAAAGTACGTGCTGCGCTAATCCGCAACATTTCAAACGAGAACTGGATTAATCGGTTAAGGACAAAAATTCAAGAATCGTCTAATCCCAAAAATTTTTCTACAAATCCCTTCACCGTAAATTCCTCAATTAGTAATTACACCTCGTTGAAAGTACGTACAAATCCGAAATGTCTCAATCTAGAACTGGATTAATCAATTAAAGACCCTCAGAGATCTAGGAAAATTTTTTCATTTGTGTAAAAAAGCCTTCACCATAAATTTCCCAATTAATAATTACACCTTCCTGAAAATATGTACAAATTCATAAAATTCTGAATCAGTCTAGTTAAGTATCCTTTGGGAATCTACGATATCAAAAAGTCGAAGAATTGTCTGAAGCCGAAGGTTGTGAATTTTTCAGGATCACGCGGTCGTTTCAAAGCACTCTGCGTTGTAATTGACGGGAAAGCCTGTCGGAGTTGTTTTACGAGGACCGGGAGAACGCGATACATCTCGTAAAATGAAATTTAACGATCGACGCGCGCGTTTGCATGTAGAAATATTTACGATTTTCATCTTGACTTTAGTGGAGCATCTTACGGAATGCCCTTATTCGCTTGTCCGAGACGCACGAACGTGGATTCGTTTTTATCGTCGAGATCCCTTTCGAGACCGCGATAAAGAGAGCGATTAAGGGATAAATGCCGTAGGATGTTGAATCCCCATGGGAACCAACAAATGTCGGTCAGGGTCCTTGTTTCTATATGCAGAACCACTTGCTGTTTCATTTTTATTCACCGTTTCGAAGATCTCCTACTGTTTTATGTGTATCATCGGGCCACGGACAGGTTACTAAATGTGTTCCACGTTTTCTTTTTCAGAATACTGGAAAATAAAATAATGGAGAACGTATTTCTTGAATCTTTAAACATTTATAATGACGAGACTGCAGATTTTTATGCGAAATCTTATAATTCTTGTGTCTCTTCAAAATTCTAAATTGCCGCACTGTTTTTTCTCTAGAATATTGAATGTCTAAGGACTATTCGATCCAACCATCGATATTTCATCGGAAAGTGTTAAAGGATCGGGTTCCTCGATAATCCCGCTTTGCAAATTAGGACACTTAGCGATGGCCGGGGCTCGAAAACTCCGCCCTGAAAGTGTATCAGTACGCTCAGCCGAGGAGACACCGTACCCTCGCCCCTAATCCCGACCACCGAAACCGTTTACTGTGATTCATCTTGCGGGCTAGGACCGGGTCGACGCAGGATAGACTGTTTAAGATACAGCGAAGCGGACGACGATGAATCGGCTCCATTATACTCGGCAGCAGAATTTCTTCCTGATTCCACTTTGGAAAACTACGAAAGAGGATGCTATCAGCATTCTATTCTCCTTTCAATCCTGCAGCGTCTACATACAGGGTGAATCCTATCATCCCTGAAAAGGGGATGATTCTACAGAAAACAGATACAATTCTACGGAAAAGCTGCGGATTTTATGCATTTTCCGAATAGGTAGAAGCATTTAAAGAATATAAGAATGTCAAAATATACTGGGTGAACCACGAATCGTGACCAGTAGAGATTACTCTGTTATTAGCAGTCCGATCGAAAATGTTTTCATCCGGTATAGCATGGTTTCGCAATGGTATAGCATGATTTTGCAAATACACCTATAATTTTGTTTACGCCTATTTGTTAGAGAATTTCAAAGCGAATTCGGTAATTATCATAATATAAAAAAAATTCCAAAGAAGCTATTTTAACTCGAAAATTAAACATTTCTTCCAACCTAGGATAGTTCCATTCTACATATATGATTTTTTTCATCATATGAATATGAAATTGATATAATACCTCATACAATACTGGAATGTTCAATAGCTGATTAGATACGCACGTATTTGATAATCGAAACGACTGCTAAGGCCGCTATCAGACGAGGCCACTGGTGGCGCAACCGAATTGAACAGCTTTTATGAATCGGTTCAGGTGGTACCAGCAAGCGTTCCGATAAACATTTTACGATAAATGTGGTGGTAATTTGAACGTCAATGTCGTCAATTGTTCATGTATTCGTGATTCTGGTGGCGCAACTTTGGTGGCTTTGTCTAATAGGCTACATTCAAATCAATGCCCCGGCTGGTGGCGGCGCCACCAAATGTTGCCCGGCCGGTTGCCGATGCCGTCCACCAGATTGGCAACAATATTTGGTGGCTCTACCAAGTGTCCTCGTGTAATAGGCTCCATATGATTCAATGCCCCACGACGTGCTGAGCCACTGGTGGCGCAACCGAGTTGCGCCACCAGTGGCCTCGTCTAATAGCGGCCTAAGGGTTAAAAAGAAAATGAAGCTCGACTCCTCGCGATCGATGGCAGGAAAATTTGATTTTCCACCGATCGGCCCGTGTAAAAGTGTCAGACGATTTGTACGCGGTACCTAGGCGACCGAAGGGCGTCTCGCATGATTGTCCTAATCAATTCGAGGTCCGCGAGTCGCGGGGAGGCTGTGTACGAGAAAAATCTGTGCGACATCGGCACGGTGTTCGTTCCATTACGGTTTTACACGAGGCCGTGACTTCGAATGGCTCGTAAACCGATCCCCGGAGGCCTGAACCAGTCAAACATTACCGCACCACGGGGAGTCGCTGCGTCGGGCAAAACGACGGACAATGAATCGCGCTAATTGGACGCTACCGCGATACTCGATTAAAAACCTCTTTCTCGAACGGCTGCTCGTCAAGCGCTCCGAAGAAGAGATCGGTAAAAGCGCGGCCAATTTTTTCCTTTCTATTCCGTTTCCCTCTCTCTCTCTCTCTCTCTCTCTCTCTCTCTCTCTCTCTCTCTCTCTTTCTCTCTCTGCCACTCTTTCTTTCTGATCTCCCGTTTCCAACGCTGGGTCGAAATATAATAAAGCCTCCCCGCGAATGCGGGAAACGCGGAGAACACTCGACTCGACGGTTCGGAATCGTTGAAAAGGGAGGAACACCGAAGGAACACTGGTAACGAAGATTAAACTTAAGAACCGACACCGCGTTCGAAGCGATACGGGGCGTACACGCTGACACAGAAAAATATCGGAACGAGACACTCGTGATTGAAATGAATGGGGCCTCCGCAAGCACCTGGATGGATTTTTTGCTTTTTTTTCTCTCTGTGACACTTTTCAAACACTGGGTATGCTAACCGCGACGTCAGCTCCTCATCTGGAATCCGGAGAGAATTTTTCCCGACCTTTACGCGAGCTTTATTACAAAATCTCGACGCGTTCAATGCGCACTACTTTCGTTTATTTCGCTCGTAGAAACGGTCAGCGTTATTGAGGACAATTGTTAGTTACTGGATAATGAAGTTCTCGTCTTACACTTTAATCTAGCGAATTGATTTATGAAATGCATTTATGAATCTGGAATGGTGTTTTTAATGCGACAAACAATGTTTATTTTACTCCTGCTTCCCACGATCAATGCAGAACATATTTTTATTTTGCATAACCCACTCGATCAGTCGTACTACCCGCAGTTTCGAAAGAATAGGAGAAGCAGTTCTATGGTTGCGTTCCTAATAAAATCAGCCGATGAACTCGGACGAAAGCACAAACGCCAGGTCGTATCTTTTAACTGGAACAGCTGAGTTTATCGTCCATCAAACAAGAGATTAGATCTTTTTAGGCGTAGAAGTACTCCGACAGTGAATAAATGCTCTGAAGACTGGTAAGATTAAAACATGGAAACAGTTTCAGCACATTCCACTTGCCTCGCGTGACGAATTAAGCGTTGTTTACGAGACACAGCTGCCGCGGAAAACATTCGATTAGCGTTAAATGATTTAATAGACGAATGGTATGTGGACGCGTCTGACGAAAGAGTCTGGCAATATGATAGTTATATCTTTAACCTCTTGAGTCTGGCAATACGATAGTTATATCTTTAACCTCTTGCCCTATGATTTATGTTACGGTTTCAGTCACTAGAACTTTTTTGTAATTCGCAATTTCCTAAAAAAGGAGGAAATTTATATCTACTGTATGCCTACATGTTCTCCAATAACTATACATTAACAAATCCAAACTAAAATTTCATCTCGGTTTAAAGGTAATTAACTACATACATATTTATTAGATTCTGTTCTGAATCTTCATCACGAGTCTGACACGATATTGTAGGGCAAGGGGTTAAACGTGCTTTATTCTCTCATTTTGTTTTTTCTATAAAAATCCTGAATATGTAAAACATGTTATTTATGAAAATATTTTCTGGGTCAAATATATGAAGGAAGAATCTTAAAATATTATTATTGGACCGCGAATTTTATGTATTTCGGGCAAAAATGATTTAAGAATGCCAATCTATTATTTTCGTCAATATTATTAAAGTAAGAGAGAAATGCATATTTGGCTCCAGTCACTTGCAACAGTTGCAACATACGCAGACAATTTTTATTTTACACAAATCGTTGTACTTTAAACCTATTAAACCTGCTACGAATAAATTTCTATTTTGTTCTGAATGAACGAAATTGTTGTTTCTCAGAAAAATCGGTCCAACGACGAACGTTTGACTTGTTGGATCGAATGGTTTCTGTGGGGAGGAATGGAATATAATTGGAAATTGGAGAAGCTATTAGCTCCGCCGTTAATGAGGAAAGAAAAGTTTCTCGATAGGGAACCGAGGACAATAATCAGGAAACGTCGTGCCGGATCTAATACCGAGCACGTAGTCATTTAAGTGTTAGAAAAGAATACCTGATGAGATTCGACGAGCCTTTCCGAATCGATTTCTTACGATAGAAGGTTCGATAACCGGCGATCTAGTAAGGTAACAAACCTACCAGAACCATGAATATAAAGGAGGCCGCTCAAGATTTCGGTCCACAGATCAACAAAGAGTATCGCGGTAGTGAGGAATCGGCGTCTCGATTGCACAAAGCATCCTGCTAAATTATTCCTCATGGGTCGGGCATGGTGTCTTCGAAAAATGTCAAACGGTCACCGTCTTCGGGGTTAAGTGTCAAGGATTCGGTGAAAAACTTGGTGCGCAGTTGGTACACGAAGCAGTCTCGTCAAAAGTAATCCGGAATTCAGAAAAATTCATCGGGATCGTCTAGCATTTGCTCTGTAACAATGGGTCGGTTTCTTAAGAGGGAATTGACACTTGGCCAGCCGAAGTGGCTAACTTATTATTCACAGATACGATTGTTCTACACATTTAATAGTTTTTATTGCTTTAACTTTGATGATAGAATTTTATTTATGAAATGTTCATCACTGATATTGCCTGGCAAGGGGCGAAAGATTTCAAATCGATAGTTTTATTCGTGTGAAATTGTAACTATTCGAGACGATGCTAAACTGCTAATCGTAAGATAGCATTAGTTATCCGAAGAGTGTGTTCCTCGTATTTCGTTTTCAGAAACGAAACGAACATGGTGGCTTCCTGGGAGCCCTCTGAAGTAAGCTAGTGAGACCCGAAATCTACTCGTATGAATTAAAAAAATTTTGCGACAAAAATATTCCGGGCAATTAATTCTTGGGCTGAAAATAATTTGGACAATTTTCATCAAAGTATTTTTGATCGAGTTGGGAATAAGAGTTCTCTTGTTCAACCCTTTTTTGCTGTATTTTTTTGTGAAAAAAATGTGTCTGTGGGTCAGAGTCCTCTGGTCCAGGACACGGTTGTTCGGTTTGTTCGTTCACAGAAATTTTTCACGTGACTGCAGCGATCGGTAGTCTGTCTACGTAAAATCCAGATCGAAATGGCAGAGACAGACGAAGAAAACTCACCGATGCAGGCGAAGAGCGCCGCGATGAGAAGCGGCGGGAAAGCTCTCGAGGACGAAAACATCCTGGTGCCGGTCACAGGCTCGTACTGCGAGAGGAGAAGTCCGTCAGTTCGGGCCAAGGATTCAGATCCTTGCGGTCAGGATCCGCCCAGAGGGGCGGGACCAAAACGTTCCGTCCCGCGAAACGAAAACAAGAAACGGGAAAAGGCACTCGGTGCACCGACTTTCTCGATTCGCGATCCCCTTGGATCCTGAAACTCCGATCGATCAACGCGATCCTTTCTTTCACGAGAGAAAAAAAACAGGAGTCACGGAGCAGCGATCGCGGGATCCAGAACAGCGGCGAGTCCTTCAATCCTGAAGATCGAACGGGAAGATCTCGATTTTTATCGCAAATTTTTCCTTTCGATTTCTTTTCGGTTGCTCGTTAGTTTTGTTATTTTACGGCGGTTATTTTCTTTTTTGCTTTTTGAAACGGCACAATGGGAACCGAACTGAATCGGACGTTTGATCGGTCGACCACGTAAAGGCGCGTCCTAACACGTACGTCTGGTGCGGCGCCGCCGTCGGACTGAGTTTCTACGTTACGGTGCAGCAGTGGCGACGCGACGCGCCGCGTCGTCGCACGCGCGCGGCGCCCACACCTGAGTGCCCCTCTCTCTATTTCTCTCTCGTTCCCTCCCCATGCAGGCCTGCCCCGCGAACTTTCGTGCAATTTGCTGGGACACTGCAGAAAAAATTGTAAGACCTTTTCAACATTCTCAGGGTGACTGCTGATGTCCAATTTCGGGAAAGACATCGTGAAAATTATTAAAATAACGGTAAGATGTTCCTAAGGAATTTCGGAAAAAATATTTAGGGAAACCACTGGCGCGAGCCGTTAATCATTCTATTTGCAAAACATACGCGTGGAAAACCACGCGCGGCAGAAGTGGGACTTCTTGCAGTCTAGCAATGTTTAGAAGTAAATTAAGATTGGAAATGGTAAATAATCATAATGAAGCGACAACAAGATCAGGAACAACTCTCGATGCAGTATTTGCAAGAGATTTAGACAAAATTGAATCAAGAATATTTATATCATATTTTAGCTATCACAAGCCAAATTGTTTCAATGATAGAATCATAGAAAATCATAGAAAAAATAATGAACGATCAAAGTTTGCGACGCAAAGAAGGAGAGCGTATGGGAAAGAAAGAGACATAGTTAATAGCATTTGTTAATAACTAACAATTTAAGCATCAAACCTGCGTAAAACTGAAATGGGAATGTAGCCAAGGCTTCATTTTAAATTCTACAAACTTAAAAGTTCACCAATAAAGTCTTTAAAGTTAGGAAATTAATTATGAAAATGTTACTTGCGGAACTATTTGAGATTATTCGCGGAATTTCGTCATTTCCGTAATGCTAGAAAATTGTAGCCCCCTCGGCAAAGAAGTCTCACTTCAAAAATAATTTTATGCATTTAATATTCTCATTTTGCATAAAGATTCGCAGTGTGATCACTAGACTGCGGACGTTCATGCATTTTCCAACGTTTCTAGACAAATTTTAAGAAAGCGGAATGAAATAAGATCTTATTTTTAATGGGAACAGCCTGTGTAGATTGAAAACAAATAAAATTTATTCAAAATTTTATCAAATTGTATAAGCTATAAATGCATAAAGATCACAGTGCTTTCGAATTGAACGTCGCAACGAATCCAGCAACAATTTATGCGCTAGTCTGATAAAATTGTCGACGGAACTGCTCTTCGAGGCTCGCGTGCATTGAAATGCCACCGGATGAAAATGGCGCAGTATATTCGAGCAGCGCGTCGTTTCCATATCATTCGGCCCCGCCGGTTAATAATGCCGATAACAAAGAGCAAAGACAGGTGGGAAAAAGGGGCGAACGGTATTCAACCCCTTTCTGCGGGGTGGCCGAGTAAATCACCCCGGTCGATCTATGCTTCTTCGACGAGGGCAGGAACGCGTTTAATTTCCCTGCGTTCCCGTAGATGTCTATCGTTTACATATCGAGTTGCATCAACGTTATTGCAGGCGTGCATTCACGCGGCAGTTATCGGCCTCCGTGTGCACCGTGTCCGCCGATGTATTCTACGCAGGCAACATTGTGCCGTCCGGCATCCATCATAGGATTTCCTACAGGTGAAAGCTATCGAAGATCTCTCGCCGTTCGACACGCGTCCCCCTCGTTACATTTTTCTTTTGATCGGTATTAACGCCAATAAATTTCATTCTTCTCCAACTGGAAATATCGGAGTATCGATTAAATCGAATAAGTCACATCCCGTCCCATCAACTGAAAGACCACCCATTCTATTTGCAGGATGTCGAACGTAGAATTTCCGGATCAATCTTCCGTTTTGATGAATCGAATTAATCTTTCGCGTTCAGCATTCGATTTGTACATTTTCAGAATCATATCGACTTGCAACAATAAGTTGAAAATAACAGAACAGTATGTATGTTAGAATTAATGTTTTTACTAATTGGAAATTAATAGGCAGATCTTGACAGGAACTTTGCTACCACGTGATACCGTTCTACAGAATTGACTATCCACTCGAAATTAATTTTATCGAATTATCCTCAAAGGACTGAGTTTCATAAAAACGAATAAATCGGATTATACAACATTGTATCATAAACTTCGTGAGGGGTGATGTATTAAAACGGATATTGAATCGCGAAGCATCGGATAATGAAGAATGGTAAATTAATAAAAATATTAGGGAACGTGAATATTTAAAGGATGAATAATCATTAAACGTCGTAAATCAATTCACGGAAGAGGAGAATGTACTGTTCCATAGAGGAACACCATTTGCATGAATATTTGCTGATTTTAAATGTCCACGTAATGGCTGTTTAACTTGTTTAATCAAAGTGCGGGTATCGGCACGTGAACACTGTGCGGCTTTCATCCCGCTTTGAAGAAATATGATAACCAGGGAATCTCTCTGAGGCAACCGATAATATGATAATTACGTAACTCCGCCGTATAAAATGTTGCTAAACCGGCGATTTATTGCAGACTCAGATTAAAATTGCTGAACGATCGTGAAGATATTATTTTAATTAAACACGTGTCATTTTTAATCTGTTGATTTCTGGAATGTTTAAATTAATTTTGCGTTTGACGAAAATATTTTCCACATTGAAGATACATACAATTACAATGATGTACACTTGTTCGACCGAATAATTTTTCCTAGGGATAGTATAATTAACTCGTCATCCCTAGTCAGAAAGTGAATATTCTATACGACCACCATCGACCTCGTATTTCCATCTAGAGGACCGTAAAAGGCCCAGCACACGATCCAAAAAAAACCTCGCGAAAGTTGCACTTTTTTCTGCATCGCAGTTTGGCTGCATTGTATCGAATTTTCCATAAATCACGAGTCTAGCTCGCCCACCCCCTTCTGATATCATTTTGTTTGAACGGAACGCTCCTTTAGCGGCGACTTCGCCGTGATTTGTGATTATTTATTGAACGCGATCACCAGAACCAGCGATAACACGGTCCGCGAAGCATTTTGATAGATAATCTCGAATGTCGGCCAAAGGATGAATGAAATTTCAACGGTGGTTTATTTATCATGCCGCCTGCTCGCGATAATCGCCACGGCGCGGCGCGGCGCGGCACCGCTCGCGACGGATAGATTAATGATTTATACTTTCACGGTCGAACTTCTTGAACACCTTGTAAAATATGAAACAACGTAATTGATTAATCGTTTCGCGAGTAACAGTTTTCCTTCGATATCTGCGCGGTCTACGGGGACGAGACGAATTTCGTTTTGATAGTTCCTCCGGTTTTTCATGATACAAGCAAGAACTGTCCAAAATGACGCTAGAATCAACGTAATACAAATATGTATACGAACAGAATGAAAAAATGAGAGAACGCGCAACTAATAATTACAATCATTGACGCATGAGTTGTTCGAATAATTTATGCGTATGGGAAATGCTATGAATTATGTCTCTTTCTTTCCCATACGCTCTCCTTCTTTGCGTCGCAAATTTTGATCGTTCATTATTTTTTCTATGATTTTCTATGATTCTATCATTGAAACAATTGGCTTGTGATAACTAAAATATGATATAAATATTCTTGATTCAATTTTGTCTAAATGTCTTGCAAATACTGCATCGAGAATTGTTCCTGATCTTGTCTTCGCTTCATTAGAATTTTTGTGTCGGCGATTTGTCCCGCACTTGTCCGTCCAAACAACTATTTAGTTAGACTAGAGTATGCCGCGTTAGACCATCGGCTAATAACAATTGTTAAACTAATTACGAAGCGACGGGCTTCGTAACACGGCGTAACTGCCGTGACGATGAATTACTGGCCATACAGTTTGTAAACCGGCCACTTCGATAAAGTGGACTCGACTCTAATACCTCGACCGTCTCCTCCCTTCCCATTATTAAGCGGATATATCCGTTCCAGGGGATTATTCGTTCCTTTTTCCACGGGATTTATCGTTTCGGTAAGGGGAAAAGAAAAAGGAACGGGGCGGCCGCTATTGTTGCGTTATCGTTCCGTTTCCTCGGCGACAATCCCTCTTCTGTTGTTTGCAATATAATTGTTAACGAGCTGCGAACGAATCGCCTGCGACCGAGTTGATTTCATCTAGTTAATACTATGTGTTCCAGAAATATAGATTTTTCTTCCGCTGCGAAATACGTCTCTGTTCTCGAGTTACCGTAACATTGCAAATGTGCTTCGTCCGTTTTAATCCTGACGTTTTTAATGGATCGGATAATGTTTACAAACGTGCACAGCTTTGTCGTGATCATTTAGCGATATCGAATTTGCACGGTGGGACGGATTTCCTGAAACACAAATGTTGGATGCATTGGAGGTGGTTTAAAACATGTCCGTTTTTTTTCAGTTGATTGATGAATACTTTCATGTTGTCACACTATCTTCGACCCAGAAAAATTATTAAAACCCAATATCTATTCGTCGTAGCCAACAGAGGATGTTAATAGTTAATAAACGGCTCCAACGCAACGATTCGATTACTCTCTGCCGCCGATCATAAGACCTCGTGTACGAGCAGTAAGGATTCGGAATATGGAGCACGGGAGTAAAGTAGACTGGCTGCAGCCCCGTGAGGTGTCCGCTCGGAGAGCCCGTTAAGTTCTTAAACGCAAAGCCGAATCAACGGAAGATTAATGGCGCAAACATCCGCATCCAAACGCCGCATCTGCAAACGGGGATTTCGCGCGGCAACAACGGGAAAGAACAGTGGCTGGGAAACGGGGAGGTGGGGAGACGTGCGAGAGAAGAAAAAAAGAGTCGGCGGTTGGTGGAAAGAAGAAAAAGAGGAAACAGAAAGCGGTGGAAAAATTTAATTACGACGCGCAGCAATTGCGAGCAACGCTCATTTATGGCGCGGCCGCGAGTTTCGCGCGTCTCGTTGTGCGTTTCGACCCTCCTTAAACGTGCGCGGGGGGACCGTACGGGAGTACAGGGAGAGGTGTATCGTTACGCATCGTTTTTGCACTGGCAGAAGCTTGCAGAGTCGCGCGAGGTTCCGCGCCGGCCCGTTTTTCATTCAGCGAGACTGATGACTCGCACGGCCTCGCGAACGAAACTAGCGCAATCGAGCAGCCTGATTTCCCCCGTCCTCCATCATGCTACCGTCCCTTTTACCTTGTCAAAAATTTCAACCATCCCCTACAGCCTCCGGTACCCATACACCATCGCGGTTTCGCGATTCATAATCAATTGCCTCCAGCAGATCGTCTTTTCCCTTCCCCCCCTTCCTCCGTTTGTTCGCTCGAGAAAACGCGTGTTTGAATTTTGAATTCTTTCAACTGTTAGGAGTGTCAGGAGTCACCACTATAAATGGCTCTACCACTATTCAGAATATTATCAAAATATTACTACACATTTAAGTGTTGTACGAGATATGTACATCAATTTCATATCCACAAAATGACAAGAATAATATAGAATGGAATTATTCTAGGACGGAAGAAATGTTTAATTTTCGAGTTAAAATAGCTCCGACTGCAAAGGGTTAAGTTTTATCTACCGAGAGCCTATCGATAATCTTCTCAAGAGAAACGAAAGGGAGAACACCGGACATTGTTTGAAATGCCTCGGAAAAGGCGGAGCCAGTTTCTCCGTCGGTCAATTGTTGCGCGGTGGTTTCATTTTCCGGGAAACCGTAGAAACGCGCGAGAACCTCTCCGGGAGATTTGCGAGCATGGGCGCCTGAAATGTCGAAAGACTCGAACGGAAACGCGATCCTTTTGCTGCGCAACACTAATTCAACGAACAGAGAGAATTAAACTTTTATAGAATTGTTATATCTTAAATATTTCTTCGAGCAGCAATAAAAATGAAATGTAATTAGAATCGCGACTATTTCATTCGCAACGCTAAAATTAAACAATCTATATTGAAATGTATGAGAATCGCGAATATATTTCCGCGACACTAACTTCGATCTCTGTTCACAATCGACTAATGCAATACCGGGTTTTTTCGCAACGCTATTTCAATCGCGGACGTGCCCATCTCCGCTGATCGTTGTGGCGGCGAGGCCTGCCCATGTGTACAACTAACTACTTCTACTACTACTACTTCTACAGACGAGTACAGTGACAAGGTAGAAATAAATGAAATGACTTCGCATCCGAAGATGCGAGGCCATTGTAGTTGCCCTCTTGAGCGACATTTTGTCGGGGCCACTTCGGCATATAGCCTCTTCTTTTTCTTCGGCGGTCCGCCAACAACTGAAACCCTAAACGTGCTCGCAGTGATAACGATCGACGACTCCCGAGACGAATCACAGAGAAGCCGATCGTTCCGCTGGTGCAATCGAGCAGGTGCGCAACGTTTCGAGACTCTAATTCGCGCGCGTTCGCGTCCGCGTCCGCGAAAAGCTACACGAGCAGGAAGAATCGAGCTCGAAGCATCAATTCGAACGTCATGCCTCGTTCGATTTAGCTTCGAGACGAAACTTCGAGCTCTTCCAGTGACTGACTATCGCGCGAATTGCGGCCTGTCCAAAGGAGAAAGCGATAGTCAGCCCCGGCCCCTACCTACTTAGAACGAACAGTCACATCAAGAACGTAAGGTACCTACCTACCTGGCCCTATATTTAAGAAATGGCGAAAGACACAAGCTCTCCAACACATTCACAACACGATCTCCAAACAGACGCCAGGGTGCATTAGCCTAACACCTAGAGAGAGCGTCCCGGGACGCCTCCGACACCCTAACGTTCGAATCACAAGCACACTCTAAGGTACGTACCAGTTTTTCTGAAATCGACTGACAATGGCAGTGATCATTGCGAAATAAATCAATAAATCGAAATAATATATCTGAATTGACACTGAATTAAATTACATGTAATTCTGAATATTACACGTTGTTTTTAATTCAATTGAGAAAACTACTACACACATTCCACGAAGATCCATGTAGCATGTCACAGATCAACAGGAATATGTGCTACTGAATCTAGTTTAAAAAAGCGACGCAATTCCACTGCCTATTAACACGCACACACACAAGTAGAAAATACGTCGTGCACGATACACTAACCATTGCCAGTCGCCACACATATAATTAAAACAATATTCCATGTGCCCGTTGCTCTCACCCTCCCGAGTAGCACCTGGGCACGCGAGAGGATTCGAGCAACGAACAGGGAATCTTAATATCCTGAAAATCCTAACTAAAAGAATCTCTTAGATATTTACGGGCTAATGTTCTTGAATTCTTACAAAATGACTCAACTTTCAATTTAAAAAAAAATTAAATCTTAATTTAGAAATCAAATATTTATTTATTGGGAAGAGTAATAGAATTTTATTGTCGTTTATTGTATAAGGTAATAGAAATCTTAATGTCTTTGTTTATTTATTCTAAATATTTATGGAAATATTTAAAAACACTCGGACGATCCCTTAGACAAAGCAAAGTTCCGAAATAATGGAAAAAATACTTTACTAAATGTAAAGTAATCGTCAAAGGTTAATTAATTAAGTAATTTTACTTTGTCTAAAGATTCGATCCGTCGCGAATCGTCTTTTTATACGTGGTATCTAATGTAATGTTTCTGAGCAATTCAAAATGTAATTTTTAAATACAAACGATTATCTCGATGATGAGGAGTGACTCTATTAATTGTGTTCCAAACTATAAAATTGTTGATTTGTAAAAACAAAAACATGTATAAAAAGACCCTACCTAGCTAGGAAACAAATTAGTACCCGCGGGAACGCCTGGCGTTCTCACGGTCACTGTACTCGTCTAAATTATCTACGAAAGAAGTAGGATAATAAGAAAGACAATTGTTTATTCACTTACTACTTGCTGGGAGGATGAGAAGCTGCGTTAGAGTCCTGAAATCAAAAAATAAAACAAAAACATATTAAAATCGATTCATACAATTTCATTGGCAAATAAAAACATTTTACATTTAAATGCTATTTAAATGATTTTCGAAATAGAAAGTGTAGTATGTACAATTTTTCAGTAATTCTTTGAAAGGAAATGTTCTCTAATAAAGACTTACATTCTCTCCCCCTTAAAGACAACACGACACGTTGCTATCGATCTCAGTATCGATGTTGTCTTCGGTCGTCAAGGTCGGCAGCATTAAGCATCCAGCATTAGGCAGTATTAGGCAACAGGTTCAAAATATTTTATATCCTTATTATGGCTCTGTAACGGGAAGAATAAATCCATTTATTCTCAATAGGAATTGAATAATTAAAGTTGAATATTTATTAATTGTACTTACGCTCACGTCCTCTCCTGTTTGAAGAAAGCACCGATTAGCAACGAGTAGTATCCATGGATTCTTTCCCTCGGAATCTGTAACACAAACAACAAATTCATTAATTTCAGTCGACCAACAGTCAGAAACTAAATAAGAATTAATAATAAATATTAATAATAATATTAATAAATATTAATAATAAATAATTCAAGTTGAATATCAAATCAAAATTAATTCTAAAAGAAATTAAATAAAATCGATATCTACCGCACGACACGAATTCAAATAAAAATGATCGTCGCGACACAAGAGTAAATCCGAATTAATAAAAAATTAATAATTCAAATTGATTATTTATTAATTTTACATTAATGATATGAATAATGATGTTCAATAACATAGTATAATTGGAAATATAATTTGTACTCACGCTCAGGTCCCCTCGATCCTGCTTACACAAAATATACGCCATGAAGCTGTCACGCTTTCGATTATCGAAAGCAACGTGAAGTATCGATCTGGGCAATGAATATGGTTCTTCGATCGATGAATTTTTTTCCCGCGGAATCTGTAACAGAAAGAGCAAATTTATTAATAACAATTGACAAACAATCAGAAACTAAATCGGAATGAACTATAAATAGACAATTCATTTTGAATAGAAAGTCATAACGGAAATTAAACTAACTCGATTTCTATGGATCGACACGAATTCAGATACGAATGGTCGTCGTATCACAAGAATATCCCGAATTAATAGAAAATTAATAATTCAAATTGATTATTTATTAATTTTACATTAATGATATGAATAATGATGTTCAATAACATAGTATAATTGGAAATATAGTTTGTACTCACGCTCAGGTCCCCTCGATCCTGCTTGAATAAAATATACGCCATGAAGCTGTCACGCTTTCGATTATCGAAAGCAACGTGAAGTATCGATCTGGGCAATGAATATGGTTCTTCGATCGATGAATTTTTTTTCCCGCGGAATCTGTAACAGAAAGAGCAAATTTATTAATAACAATTGACAAACACTCAGAAACTAAATCAGAATTAATTATAAACAGACAATTCAATTTGAATAGAAAGTCATAACGGAAATTAAACTAACTCGATCTCTGACTTGAAATTTCGTGGCCCTCTATGGAGGAACGCTCGAATTAAAGTGGAACTATCGGTAACGTAGAGTGCACTTTTACGTCCCGACACGGCGGCCCGCTTACTGGTCCCGCTGAATACTATTCAGTAAATAGCACAGGGGCTGGCAGCACCGACGAGTAATAGCACCGACGAGATACTATTAACACAGGGGCTGGCAGTCTTTAATAGTATCTCGTCGGTGGTAATAGTGTCTCGTCGGTGCCGATAGGTTCTCTGTCGGTAATATTTAGCTAACAGTTTGAGCGTTTTGCCGCTGCATGAAATGGCGCTGTATGTACGTTTAGGAAGAGCAAATAATTCGTGCCGGAACTAACATTGCGTCTTATGGGAAAAACGGCACGAATCATTTGCTGCTGTAATGAATATCCAATATTTTTTATTGTGCATGAATAAATTATCTTTCTTGTACAATACAGACACAGAGGATTCTCTGAATAACAATGTCATTGAATATTTAACCATCCACGGTCACCAGCCAATAACACGTCACCGATTCGGTCTGCCGTGTCAGCTATTTTGAAATTATCTTAAGAATTATCTTGTGACGTCACACTTTACCACGATATTTGCCTCAGTGAACCCTCGGCTTTCCTATACATACACACTGATACACATACCTGCACATACTATACCTGACTATACCTATGCTGGGTCTATAAGTATATATGGTCTAAGGTTGTGTGGTATTTCTCTTTTTCTCTCTCTTTCTTTCTTTCTTTCTCTCTCTAATTAGGCGAAGTGCTGCCATCGGTATGAATAGTCAGAACCATTCGATGCGTTAGAACGAGCATGCACCTGGCGATGCACACTACCGACATATAGAAGTGCAGTTAACATTGGCGGAATATTAAATTAAGTAGTTTCGCGTAGCATGAAATTACAACTGCCAAATTGCCTTACAAAACATGGGAGATAAAGGTAACGAATCATTTCAAGAACATGTAACAATCATCCACATTCCTGTGATCATTTTATTGAATTGGCAAACTGCATCGTGACACCTGTACTCGCGTAAATCTGCATAGTTGGAGTTCGACATCTAGAAATCGATAAGACAATCCGAACGAATGGCACTACTGTTCCATTAAATTGTTAAGAAATCGTTCGAATATTTATAAATCGTTCGAGACCGGTTCTTTATGACATACTAGGTTAGGATACGCTTGTAATTGGGTCATTTGAAAGCGCGCCACTTTGAACGTCTCAGCTGTCGAGAGAACATTGCTTTCTTCATTGGAGATTTCGATTTTTCTCCATTTTCCCGCGTTCGTTTTGCATACGTCGAGAAACCGCTTCGTCCGAGTACATATTCGCTAACCTTTCAGACCAGTGTGTAACCACCACTTGACAGCAAATCAATCACTCGACTCTAGACAATACTGATAATGATAACGCTCGGCAATACTGGCTGACCATGAAAACATAGAGCCACGTGGTGTACTATTATTACTATCTTATTTTTCTCTAAACCTCGTACAACACAATTTTGTCAAGTATGTCCGACTTAATGTCCTACAAAATTAAGATAACAATCTTGTAAATGAAAAACGCGAATGAGCATATCTTATTTTTAGCGTAATACAATCAAGAAACTTGAAATTTCTAGATAGAATACATTGGGTACAATATTGCGTTTGTTTAATGTAATGGCTAAAAATCGGACATTTCATATGCAACATTACGCGAAAATGGATTGCAAAATAGTTCAGTCATTAACCGGAATTTTAGTAGGCAGTGAATTTTACAATTCTTTATTATACGAATATTCATTTACATGCTTATTCTTATCCGTAACGTTATTCGTTATGTAAAATGTCACATGACGCTTAATCTTTTGCTGATGTACTTATGTAAACAGCGTGGATGTGTTCTTGTTTCCAATCCGGGATTAGAATATTGAACATTTAGGTCTTCAGTTATCTATATTTAATTTCTTAGACTAGAGTGTTCTAGCGTGCTTCCTATAATCGTGTTTACTAGAGTAGTATACACATTGTACGATGTAAGTATACACTTCGTGAGAAGTAATCCAATACTAAAACGATACACGTTTGTTTTTTCAGTCCTGTTCCCGTGTTAATGGGGCTACACAATTCACCGTATGATCGCTAGATGGCGATTCCCCATAAAAAAAGCAAATAAAATTTGAACTTTCTTGTCCATAAGAAACTTCATTTCTTCAAACCATTAATTTTTACATGTACTCTTTACAATTTTCCTGTGCCGTTACATTATAATTATCCGTTTCTATCGAGACATTACCTAACAAATGCTATGTAGTTAGTTTGCTTGAATTTTTAGCTGTTAAATTAAAACAAGAAAGGGAAACACTCATGTCTGTGTGTAACGGTGAAGGGTCAATTTTCCCGCGCTCATTCAAATTAAATTAAACTTGCCGTTTTCTATACGTAAAAACTAGGGAAGCACATTTAAAAACAACCCTCGCGGTCAATTTATTTGTCAAATAAAAATAAATAAATAAATTATAAAAATAAATTATGTTGGTATGGAGTATATGTATATTTAATTTAATATTAGAAGATTCAACAAAAACATTGTTTAGAGCATCACGTGCACTTCAGCGGGGGAAGCAGCCTCGTGAAAGACAACAATATTCTGATACAACCGCAACGACATGGACAAATTGATGCTCACCTCGGATTTTTGCAACTTTATCACAAGTAACATTCCAAAATCAAATTCTTCCTCCTTTCGCTATGCATTTCTGACGAAATCGAGTAGATCAAATTGAAAACAGGAAAATATACTCTATGAAATTATTAACAAAATAAATGTC
This sequence comes from Lasioglossum oenotherae, assembly GCA_028455765.1. NCBI lineage: Eukaryota > Metazoa > Arthropoda > Insecta > Hymenoptera > Halictidae > Lasioglossum > Lasioglossum oenotherae. Next base: position 7,147,388 of record CM052291.1, on the reverse strand, counting down.
TATGTAGCTCCCGTACCTGTCAATTAATGCAGACAAGTTTTATTTTCCATAAAACATTTTTGCGCAGGTATCTCGTGGAATTTGTAATCCCCTGGAATCAATGTCCACACAACGACGGAAAAGCCAAAACACCGGCCATACGCGTTGGACCGATCAATCCCAATTGTCGCATTATCGATTTCGGACAAGATAAGGATGGCTTGAAGTAAAAGATTCTCCGATGCATTTCATAAAGCATACGCTATTACAGTTGAAACTGTTAGAAAATCCGTTTGTAACTCTGACAACAAATTTCTCTGTAACAGGTTGAAGCTAGAGTTCTTAGCGTGCAAGGAGAAGATTCTGAAAGAAGAGGTGCAGATTAGCTGCTGCAAGGCTGGTACACCGTTGAAGATCCAGCTGAGCGCGCGCGTCTTAGGAAAAGATAAGGGTACCCCGTTGCTGAGGAATGGCATACGCAACATCGGTGTGGAGAGTCCGGAGGAAGATGAGGTCTCCGAGTAGATCTCGCGTAACGTAACGTTCTTGTTCGCATATCTAAGAGTCGAGTGTTCTTTCTTTTCGCAGGTGCTGGGTACAAAAATTAAACAAAGCCTGAGAACGCACAGCCAACAGCAACCTTGAACGGAAACTAGCACCCAGGTTCACGAAGGAAAATCGCGCGTCCGGTTGGCAATGAAGCATTCAACAGGGGACGAACTGATCGATAATATGTTGTGGTCGGTGATCAGGGAATGGCTATAATTAGTCGGCATAAGCAATCACGTTTACCATGTCTTTAACTTTAAAACGTAGGATACGCCCAAAAGGAGCCTAACGCAATCAATCCGTTGTTTCACCCTTCACACTGCACGATATAACGTTCCGAAAAAATGCGCAGTGTTCACCCGATGAGCTTATCACGATAAGTCTATCGTCGTACGACGATCGACGTATACGCAGCGTCGCGTGGCAACCCTGAAGAACCCCGCGGCGTTCTAGCTTGTCGTTGTCGCGGATTTGTCGCGCAGAGACGATCCCGCGACTTAGAATAATTAATGTGTTCTTCTGATCGGCCTTTCCTGAAGGATCACACACCGAGAAACATGTAATTACCGCTAAGTACCGCGTTCACATACTATTAACTTCTTCAACGAAACGTATCACGCAATGCCTAAAGTGTTTACTACGCCTACGAATATACATATATACTATATATTCACTCTCGATCTATTTGTAATAAGCGAGATTGTATTTTACTATCGTTTTACATCGAGCGTAGGCTTTACGAATCTCTAGAACGAGCGTCGATGCTGTTTTTTCTAAATCCTTGCTAAACTGAAAACTAATACATAACGAGAAATGAACGAATTTAACGACGAACGCCTCGTTTTATTAAATGATCATCTTGCATCCAACTCTACCGTTCTTTTAATTTAAACTCTCTCCGATCAAAGTCTTCGCCATCCGACCAGCTGCATGATGGAGACCAATCTTTACCAGCACTAATGTAGTAGAAAGCACCGTTCGAAATGAAGCATCCCTATCTGTTACTGTTCACGGTGATGCACATAAGGGAAAGACCCCAACCGACTTCAATTCCATCTAGCACGCCAGTCCCTAATAATAAGTATCAGTTACAGCTATTTGGCAGTTTTGAAGATAATCTAAATTTGTTGAACCCTGCATACATATATATGTACAGCCGGGGCCGTTCTCTTGTCAAAGTCCACTTGATACTTAATACCCGCAACGACACCTAGCAGCTCGTCGTCAGCACCGGAAGCTGGTCTTCTTCATAGGAATACCGGTCGGTCCGTCGACGAACTCGCAAATATTGAAGCCAAGTCTGGCTAGGGGGTGACAGTTGCTCTTCGGGTTACCCCATTTGCCCCTAAAGCTCATCCAACCGGGTAGGATGCTGTTCTCCTTCTTGAGCAGCAGCTCTATCATCTTCCACGTTGGCCAAGCGGTGCCGAATCCGCTCTCGTCGTACAAACGAGGTAATCTGACGAACTTGTGCTTTCCGGGCGCCGTCCAGAGTCCGTGGGAGCCGCGGGCGCTGAACAGTATTGGATGAGAACCGCCAGCGGTGTATACCCTTTCCGGGAATATAGGCTTCTGGAAGATGCCCTTTCGCGTCTCTTGGCTCTCGTAGACGAACGTGCCGCTCCGTAGATCGTATCTGTAAAACGCGCCGGCGTCGTGGGCGGACACGTACATCGCCGAAGGATGATTTGCGTCCTGGAACAGTTGAAACAGAAACTGAGGAGACGCAGCTAGGACGCGACCTGAAATCGTTTACAAAACGGTGAAGAGGATAAGAAGAGGAGGAGCAGGACGAACGCGCATACTTTCTAATATGAATGATGAGACCAAGCCGGACGGTGGCTGATTCTTCTCGTATATGGGACGCGAAGCAGTCCGCAAGTAATTGTTCCTTTACTCAGCCATTTAAGGGGGTAGACTCGTTTTCCAGTATTGCAAGGGTGCAGGTTGCGCCTTCTCTTTTCTCGATAATGCAAAGATCGGGGTTTCCGCGCATCTCGCACCCTTGCAATCCTAGAGACGAGTCTACCCACCCAGAGCATTGTTGTTATCAGTGTACTATTTTCTAAAGGTTTTATTTCGAGACATAGGGGGGCTGCACTATGGTTGGAATTGAGGCACTGGGTAGCGTGATCATTGAAGCAAATAATTGGACTGCGTAACAAAAATGGATCGCTGTAATTTGAAACGGAGCTTAAAAATCGGTTGCTGCAGAGAAAAAAACAGCGACAGGGACGGATAGAATCTTTCGGACGCGAGTTCGTATACCTTGAAATATAGACTCATGTGTTCCCAATCGCCCACGTGGTTGCCGTACTCCTTCAGCATGCCCAGACACACTCCGCCTACGGTGGGTATCGGCCAGGTACCTAAAAATCCGAGATCCAGAACGCAGACTGCCTTTCCCTCGCTGAACGGATAGAACATCCAATAGGTCACGTGAAAGCGCAGTTTCCGGGACCTGGTCCTTCTTTTCGTCGTTTTCTCGAAATCCACCATTTTCTGCAGGCAGACACACACATAAGTTCCGCGAACGTCAAAGGCAACGGAGAGAAGACACGTCGGTTGTTCGTGTTTTCACCTGGTCCGTTTCGAAACCCACCTCGCCGCCGGACTTCGAGTCGCTCTTCCACGCTTTCCCCGGAAGATTGTTCGTCAGGATCATCGTTGGAGACCCGAAATCGTTTTGAATCGCGTTTCTCGACAACGTTCCAGCCTCGGTCCCCTTTCTCCGCGACCTCCTCGCCGATCGTAACGTGTTCGAGTTCATCGTGTCCGCCATAACATCCGGAACCTCGCAATTGTCGATCAACGCGTAAACCGGTACCGATCCTGAAGGCTTCTGGCCGTACAGGAACGAAGATCGGTTGCTCAACAACTCCTCTATGGATCATTTAATACTTTAATATAGGACAACATCTCGATTTACAAGTACACTGCCCAAAAATTTGTTTAAAAAGGAAAGTTGAAATTTGTTGGATAGTGTTAACGAACCGCGAGATCGTTGTTGGACAGCGCGATACGAATTTGATAATCGTTGTCATTTACCTACGTCGAGTCTGGTACGGAGGTGGTCGTCCTCCGGTTCCATGTTGTCGAGGAAATCAGGCACCCCCAGGGGCAAGAACAGCTCTCCAGGTGCCAGCCACACTAGGGGCGCCCAGTCTCGTACTAATTCCTTTACTGTAATTAACCCGGTAACGCCTAATTAGTAGATTTCCTCGGAAACTCGAATGAAAATAATTATCTCGGCCGTTTGTAATCGGACAGTAAAATCCTGAGTGAAAGATATCAAAATTGCAATTGAACATGCGACATAGAATTTCTTCTTCTCCCGATGCGTCGCCAGTTGCTAGTTTGAAACTGCTATTTGCAGCGTGGTTAAATTTTTGTCGCTCCTTTAGGCGCGTGGCATTTGATTTCTCCGAGCGCGTGTTCGTCTCGCGCACGAGCTTTTGAGTGATTATCGGACGAGGATTACTTGAAACATACTAATTACGTCGACCAGGAATCGTGTAAACCGAGGAAGTACGGCGCGAGGTATAGTGAATCGAGCCGATTAAATGGGAGAGAAACGCGTCGTATATAACCACGGTATCGCGCGCGAATGATGACGGTCAACGATACGAGCGTCACTAGCCGGCAATAATATAATATGTTTATTAGAAAGCCTGTTCCTCCGCGCGGTGTCCTCTCGTATGTGGTACATACGATTCAGGTAAAAAAAACGAAAAGCCTAGGGGGATTCTGCTTGCTTTGCTTCGCAAGTGGCCAACAAGCCTATACGTCGCCGCTCGCCGTGCACCCACGTGCAAACGCAGCTTGGAATGCATCAAATGGTTACATCGTTCTCACGATTTCGTTCGCTTTTGCGCCGATTGTCCTCCTCGATGCAACTGCCGGTGTCACGTATACGTGTCACATTTTAATTTGCATCCGAGCGCTCAGTTTATATTTGTACACCGCAACACTATAAATCTACCGACCATCAAAAGTGACTGATGTGTATAGTACTATAATACTATTAAACTGGAGTCAAAAAATATATTCAATAGATTCTCATGAAAACACCTTTACGATTTCGATAAATGTCAAATAAAAAATCTAAAATGGGTCATTTGACCCCTCGTGATAGGTTTAGTGTCAAGGGGGTGTTCTCCTTTTCAGGATTGCAAGGATGCGGGATCTTCTCATTTCTCGATAATGCAGACGTGGGTTTTTCAGTAGTCAGACGCGCTAGAAAATTCCTACTTCTAGATTTCGGGCAAATAGGTTCGGTTATTTGGGACACAAACCGTCTCCTATAGCTTAGCGATCGGATAATGAGAGGAACCACGAACTAATTGATCACGGACGAACCTGATTCGAATTCCGACCGCCTACAAAGTCCGTGTGATATAGGTCATTGGATAACACGAGTGACAAGCATAACAGTGCGAGGAGCGTTAGAAAAAAAAGGGACAGTTCGTTCGGACATTGCATTCAGTAAAACGCTTTCACCGTTGCTCGTCCACGTGTAAGCACAACGGCCATTCATCGCCGTCCAAATCATAATTATTATGCATGTACTAGCGACGGCGAAGCCGGCCATATTGGGTGTTACGGCAGGTTGTCCATTATACTTCCGCAATTAATGATCAGACGCCCGTTAACGGGAACGGGTTTCTCAAAGCGACGCCGCTTTGTTCGCCAGTTAATTGTTTCGTTGCTTAAGCTAGACCGTAGCGTAATTAACGGCGACATGTTTCCTCGAGGCGTAAAAGAACCTGAGTATCAGATCTTCTTGCCGAGATAAAACGTACAAGCGAAAGAACCACTGTTACGGTACTCTGTAATTGCTCGCGTGAATCGACGCATCCGATCTCTATGAAAATCTTCAATCTTTCTATTCTTCTTGGAATCCAGGAACGCTCAACTGCCTAAACTTGATGCAGAGAAGAGGCGAATTAAATTTTAAACGGCGCAACAACTGAATCGAACGCAGAACAGATTATTCGTATACTAATTAGTGGAACAGTTGTGTTCCGATAACACAACAGTTACTTTGTTCCAATTACGAACGAAATCCTTACCGAGCTGTGAGATTTGCATCTTCGAATATCGTACATACATCGGTCAAAATTGAATTTGATTCATTTATGAGAAAAGTGAGATGAATAAGCAAGATTCCGCTCGACCCAATTGCACATTTCGATTGGTTGTTCGAGGAAAAGTTTGCCACGAGGACAAGAGGAGTCCGGCAGCTAATCAGCGGCGGAGGAATTCATTTAATTATCGGCGGCGCGGTTCGCTGTAATGCGAACGAAATCGAAGATTAATGGAAACTTGTTTCGGGCTGGCTGACAATCGTGAAACCGGTCCGAGAAATGGGACGATCGATTTTCAGCCTCGCTGCGATCCACAGAGCCGCGCCGTGTTTTGTCCCTGGAAATAGATCGGCCGATTTCGATGAACCGGAGAACGTTTGTTGTCTCGTTATGGGGTCCGTGCTAACTCCGCGGCAGTAATTCGCGTGGTTGTCGGACCAAACCGTTTCACCGTTAATCCGCCGGCCCTCGCAGCCTCCACCGGTCACCATAGCGATCGCGTCCCGATTCGAGACGCTTCGATGTCAGGCTCGCAGACCCACTGTACAACGAAAAAAATTGCAGACCACGCACGATCGGAAAACGATCGCGGGATCGCTCCGATTACTCGAACTTTAAGCGTGACCGTTTGGAAACGCCAGGAAACACGATTTGTATAGAAAATTTCGTCGATTTCGCTTTTCAAGCAAGATCAACGCGGAGCAAATCAGATTGACGTGGTAAAGCCGTTTAAACGGTCGATGCAAACGATAGCAGCTAAATAGGTTTTCGACGAGTCGATCTGTTTAACCTGGCAAGCCTCTTCATTGCTGCAATTACGCTTCTTTATAGCGTATTTATGCTAAGCGAGCACTCTTATGATAATTCTGTCGGCAAGTTACGGTTTTAACGATTTTCAGCCTCGATTATATCCGCGATTGGATACCACCGTATAGATTGTAGAAATTGCGCGAGTTCAAAAATATATCGACACTTTTTATTCAACTTTTACGTTAAGCAGAACTATCGAAATCTTTCTCGTGAAACAATGAATTAACACAATCAGGAGGCTGATATAACTCGTTGACAGAATAGTTTGATTAGAATATGATGCTTACGATGAACGCGATGTTTGAATTTGAATGTTTGAACGTTCCGATCTCGCTTACCTCGCTCTTCCTCGACGGTTTCCGTGGAATCGGCGATCATATGAACGATACACAGAATTGTCAGCAAACACTGCATCGTATTCGACGCGTACGAGCATTTTGACGAGCGCGGATCGGCGAGTCCGTGGAACTTGAAAATTTTTAAGGCCCGGTTATCGCGGTTGACGCGGTATTTCCCGCCACTTTTGCATCCCTGTAACGCTGCCGCAGCTTGATCACCGGTAAAACGCCGAGGTGTCCTCGCTTCGAGGTTAACGATCGATGTCCTGCTACCAGCCGGCAGCCAGCGTGTTTCTCAGTTCTCAGGTAACTGACCGGTTCTCTCTCATACGTTCCACCGTGCCGTTCACCGTACAAACAGTGCCGTCGCTTGCTGCTTACAGCTTACCTTACGGCTTACAACCATCCTCCGCACACGCTGTATTACGAGGGAAAATGCCAACGTAACGCAAGCCAACAACCCCCTTCTATCCGGTTCAAATTTCCAGCGCTGCCCATTTCCCCACGTGCCGAACACTAAGCATTGTCCAAGCTTATCATCGGATCACCGGACCGCCTGCGAAAAGAAAAATAAAATTGTCCGCAACCGCTGCGAAAGAAACGGGAACCACTCAGGAATTTCTTCCTTTCTTCGACATGTCCCGTACCATGTGGGCCATGCTAAACTTCCAGTTCGTCGACGAACAGCAGCTTCTTCTTCCCAGAATTGCTGCCAAAATTCTATCAATTATACAATAATTAGATTGCGGATCTTTATGCATTTATGAAGAAATTGCTTGGGTGAAACATAAAACGGGAAAAGATTTAAAAAGTTTAAGGATGCTGAAATGTTGTTTTTAACGTAACAAAATCATTAAAGGATCAAATCAATTTTTATATTATTCCTACTTGCCGCAATCAATGCAGAACATTTTTATTTTACATAAAGTCTAATCATAATTAACTGCGGATTTTCATGCTTTTATGAAGAAATTGGCTAGATGAAATATATATAATAAAACAGTGAAAAATTCGAAAAATCTTAAAATAGTGTTACGTTGTTTTCAGATGTAAAGAACTATGTATTAGGGAATGAAATGAAGTTTTATTTAACTTCTGCTGCCCAAAATCACTGCTGAACATTTTTATTTTGCATAAAGATCCGCAGTCTAATTATATGTATAATAATATGAACTGTATTTATACATATATGTATTTAAATTTCATACAATTTTGATTCAAACCAAAGCACGTTCTTCCACCTCTTAGGAATTGATTGGCTGTTTTTTTTTTAAGTGTTTAATATAATTAATAAGTATTTGATAACTATAATCAACGGTTACGTGCCACACCAATAAAAGTTGTTTCTCATCATAGAAAGTCGATATACCGATATTGTATAATTATAGATAGCGAACGTTAATGTCAAAAATGGCTAAATGAAATGCTTTCAAGTGAAACTTTTTGAGACGACGTACAGATAAAATAACAAAATCTCAGTAATTTTTTTAATTATAGAAAAATAAAAGATTATTAATACTATATCGCTGGAAACTTGCTGCTTAAAGAAGAATGGCAAAGATGGAGTGCGAGTGTCGTTTATCCCCACGACGACGAGAGTTCATGAAATTGCTGAACCGGAAATCGTGAAAACCATTTACGACGAGTGAAAAGGAAAGCGTGCGGCACGTATCATCGCAACAAATATAGAGAAGACTGTATTGTACTCACGATACCGCTCTTCAACGTGTTGCACTTCCTTTGCCGTTATTTCGCCCGTATCGCGACATTCGCGACTGGTTCGCTGCTCTTCTTGTTTGTTTTAACTTTAACTAAAGCACGGTTTCGTAAGCGGTTTACGGCACGTAAAATTACTGTTATACCATTAAAGTTACCGCAACTCGGCTTTCTCTTCCGTAATTTTTACACTGTCAAGGACGCGCGTTTCCTGTAGAAAAAATTACAAAAATATTCGTGATCCGCATATACCGACGTGCAGCGATTTATTGTACAATTATTCGGTGAAATTTACTTTAAAAAACGGATATATTTATCATCGATTTGAACATTTCCAACGATATCGATAAATGAAACGCCACTAGTTTAACTTCGTTCACGTATTTTATTTTTTTTGTTTTTTTTTTTTTCATACAAAAGCAGTCTAATTTACATTTCTCTTATTTATTCGTGATGATATCGTAAACTACTGCACAAGCTGATAACAATTTATTCGTTTCAAACATCACACTTTCCAATTAATGTTTAAGAAGTAAGTAAAGCACTTTCATAAAAATTAGTTATTCTTTGTTTTTTCGTTTTCTATTTAAATTTAATGCGATAGTCCTACGAACTATAAGGGATGCCTTTAAGGTAACATGTAGAACCTAATGTCAAGTACTGTGCTGAACATTTGTCAATTTACTTTACGAAAGACGACCGCGATTTAAGAATACTTCCTTAACCCTTAAATGCATGATAAAGGAAAAATTTTTTTATAAATTTTTAATGGCGTTTTATTAAAAAAAAAAATAACTACCTGTTGCAGGTATAGAACACAATGCATTTACTAGACATTAATATGTACAATTTACCTATTTATAACTAGTTTGAACGGTATGTTGCAGTTTTACGACGGTATGTTGCAGTTTTACGACGACATGCATTTAAGGGTTAAATGTTCTTTTCGAGAACGGGGTAAAAGTCCATCTATTTTATTCACAACATAAAACTCGGGACAGTCAATTCATTTTTTTACGCACGCAATTGATTTTTGGTGAAAGGAGTCGATCACGTAATATCGATATCACTGTTTCGTAGAACTTTTATGACATTTTAATAAGAACTTATATCTATATTATAAATTGTATATAGAATTGTTGCAAAATTAATGTTATAGATATGTTAGAACGATAAATACAATACGTAAATAGAATAACAAGACTTTGGAGAACAAGCTTGATTGATTTATCACGAGTATTTACATCTTAATTAAATGAATTTTAATGACATAAAATCCCATTGTCAAAAACTGTTGTGAACTTTATACTCTTTCGCGTTACATGTTACATAGTTAAAAAATAATAGTGTTACTAAATCACAGCATCAGGCATAAACATATATTTATAACCCTGTACTATGTGTTACACGTATCGTATGTACTGCAAAAGACAAGATTTATAGTTTAAAAAAGAAAACTGTCCTTAATAATTCCATAGCTGCCTGTGAAACAAACTCACATCACATGATTCTTTACGTAAAGCGTTATTTCTTTTATTTCACCTCCGAATTAGACTATTCTCTTATCAAATACTTATTAAACGATGAACTTACAACATTAAAAACTGAATATTCCGTTGCCATACAAATTTGGTTCCTTATCGTGTATATCCCCTTACTCCTTTCGGTAGTACAACAACATTGTACTAATTCGAACGTGTTTTCGTGTCGAGTTTGGCAGTTCTATGTGAATCTACGTCTGCAGTTCGGGCAGGAAGCCTGTAAAGAATTGAAATCAAATCAATTAATCGATATCGTAAATATAACTAGCTCTAAAAATAAACAAGTTTTTATTTAGAAATTACTTGACACGACTGGGCTTTCCATTCCATAATACATTTCTCATGAAAACTATGGTGGCAAGGGTTCAATACAACTTGCACATCAATTGTCAATGATTCTTGACATATTGAGCATATTCCTGAACGTACCCTACATTCATAAGTGTCCGATCTCCTCCTGCTCCAACTGCGAAAAAAAATTATACAGTTTAGCGAAGAAGTTCGAAGATGAATTCTGTTATATGTACGCTGGGTATACAAAGTATTTGTACACTTTTTAAAAATGAATAACTTTTTCCAAAGTGGACCCAACAGCTTGAGTTTACTTGAGACATTAGAAGGATTAGTTGCTAGCTAATGTGTAAATAATTTTTTTCTTAAATTGTTATCAGTCGCAATTGCGAATGGGGACATTGTAAAATGTAAAAATCTTTGAATTTAAATCGCAGATTCTTACAATTTCTTCTATGATCAATCAATTATATTTCATAACAACCTTGATCGATTTCCAGGAAACTTTGTACGTGTATACAATTTACTTAGATTTACAAAATATACATGTTAGAAATTTTCATTATAGGCACAGATAAAAAGTTAAAAAATCGTCACCTTCACTTTTTTCTTCACAATTGCGACTAATAACAATTTTGAAGCTGTTGGGTCGAATGTTAAAAAAATTATTAGTAGACTGCGGATTCTTTATGTATTTATAGCAAAATTGAGTAGAATGAAATTCAGAATTGTTGGAAAATTAAAAAAATTTGAAAATGTGTAAATATGTAAATGATTTCTCCTCTATTAAAATCATTAAGTGAAGAAATAACATTCAATTTGGTTTCGATTTCTTGCAATCGATGCAGACAAGTTTTATTTTGTATTTAAAAAGTATATGAATACTTTGTACACCCGCTGTATATTATTAACTGCTTCCAGAGGTTTGTCAATATGTATGCAGATATATATTTAAATGTAAATAGATCTCTGCTGGCTGCATCTTCTACATAACATAACCTCACTTTCCATCTATACAAAATTAATGAAACAACTATTTAAATAGCAACGGAAGCGGAGAGCAATCTTACATATATTTTTGCGAGCAACAAATATTTACGAAACACTCACCTATCTCCGTAAGTAGACGGCTCACCCTCATAATGCCTGTTTGATGAATTCGATCTTGTTCCACCATGGTGGGCCGGGGTTGTTTCGGGGTCTTCCTCAGAGCCCGGAAAAAGAAAGTATAAAACTGTCGCTAGGGTGATGCCGATCAGAACAGCAGCTATGCCTGCGGATGGCATTTTCTGTCCTTGACGCTTAAAATAGTCGTAGAACACTTTGTAACAAAGTTGAAGTCAAACGTCCCAGTCAACTACAGGCACAAGGGATAGCTAACTCACTACAAACATTCGTGTGTATTTAGTCTTGCGATCTACACCAATCTACACATCCTCAATATCCGGGAATTTACAGGAATTCCCGGGACGATGAAAACATGGAAGGCAATGGAACAAAAAATGGCCCCTTTCGTCAAACATCCGAATGCACAAAATAAAATACTGTATATACATAGACACTGTTTATGCACTTCACTAGAGAGAATACTTCAAAACAACAATGGCGTCGCAGTTCTTCGTCGTATCGACCTCTGATTGGTACATTTCTCTCCGAGCAGGAGTGTACTTATACTTGTTCAAAACAAATGGCGCCGTGAATACTTCAGTGATAGACGAATCACTTTCATTCGTTTGAATTTATAATGTAGCGTGACCCGTTGATCACGCGAACATAGTTACGAATAGCGCTACTGCCCTGTATGTTCGATTAATAGCGCTGAGAGGGAAATTTGAATATAAAACGTAATGTTTCAAGCCGTATATTTCACATATACACATATTTTATTCAGGCACGATAGCTTAGGCTTAGAACAAGTAGGGAAACAAGAGGTTTCCACAGAGATCCTTGACGAAACCAGATGGGCGAGACTAATCGAGGAATTTGGGTAAAGTCACGTAACCTCTTGGAGGAGCTTCTCCAATTTCGCATAAATAGACAGTCGAAGTCTAGAATCGGTCGAGGACAGGAAGTCGTAAATTCTCAGTCAAGGACCTCTTGGGACTCCCTCGGTCCCACGACCCTTGTTTTGGCGGGCCTTCACCCTCGCGTGTACCCACTCTCGTGTGCACGCTATTGAGACACCCCCACCACCAATCACCATCGAGCAGCAACCAAAGACGAGCCACCCGACGAATCAACGTTCAGCTGGAAGATCCGAATTTTCCTATTGGCTAAGGAAAAGGATGCTGGAAGAAGATAAAACTTCAGGACGAGGCAAATACGAAGCAGATAGAATTCTCAGATCATAGAGTCGACTACCAGAAGTTCAATTAAATAAAGTCTATTTTTATTTTTCCATTACATTACATTGTTCAGAGTTATTTTCTGCAAACCTTCCACGAGCAGAGTGCTTCAGCGCTCCACGGGCACCCGAACCCAGCAAATTCCCTAATCCCACCACACTGCGACGTAACAATAATAATTAGACTCCGGATCTTTAAAAAAATGAAAAGCTCCTGCATCAATTGCAAGACTTTTTTATTAATAATTTCAATGTACTAATCTTTTCAATGTTCCAAATTTCACCTACTCATTTTTGTTATAAATGCATAAAATCCGGACAATCCGGAGTTCAGAAAAAATCATTCTCCTCTTCCGATAAATTGCGTGATAACCAAGCAGAATCGAACACTCGTTTTTTCGTAAAATTAATGAGATCTCTTTTTGAATATGCACTGTGGCACTGCAACTGTGTTCGTTTTATTGTTATATAGTTGTTCAGTTTCTTTCGATGGAGTCTTTCCGTTCCAGAGTGTGCATTCACACACACATATATATGTATATATGTATGTATGTATGTATGTATGTATATGTATATTCACCAGAGAGTGTACATATGTATACCAGAGAATATCCTCTCTGTGTTGGTGTATACTGGTGTATACTTTGTCTGTACTTTGTCGTTACAGGCTGGCCAACATACACTTTTTACATCGCCTATAGGAATCTGAAAAGTCACGTGACTATCCTGCTCGACATTCAAATATCATTCAGCTACAAATGTTTGCAAGCCGATTCTTTTGTTATTACATCATGTTCATTCGATAATTGATTAATTTTTGTAGTCTGACTCGCGACGGTGTATTTATATATCCACTACATTTTATAAGATAATGGGGATTCAAACACTGACTTTGTATTTTCACATCAACCGTGTATGAGTATATAATTATCTACGTGTACAGGGTGAATCACGAATTTTTCACGTAATTATAACAAACTTTGTAAAGAAAAATTAAAAGTGAGTTAATACTTATGATACTTACCGAATTCGTCATGAAATCTTCTAACGGAATAGTCGTAAAAAAATTATAGTTGTATGTATTTGCAAAAAATTGAAGAAAAATCATGAAAACAAGAGGTGACAAAACATTGGCTATAATCCCGTGAAAGCTCTCTTGAAACCATGCTATATCCGCTAGCCGATAAAAATATTTTCGATCGCGATTCGTGATTGAATAATAAATATTCTATTTTATATAAGCTACCGTTACATAAGAATAAGAGCAATTTATTTGTAACGCATAGATTATTTATTTGTCAACAATTATAAAATAAATACATCATTCAACTATTTACAAATTGACTATACGTAAGAGAGTAAATGCTCGAATCTAATAACGTAAAATATTTCATGTTTGCCAACGCATCTAAATATCTGCTCTTCGATCTGGGGTAAAGGATAATTTTCGCGAATCAACATCTCATTTAACACTCGATAGTCGACACACTATCCCTTCTCACGCAAACTATGTATCTATTTAATCTGCGCGACATTGCATGAAACGGTTTCTCGTGGTTCAATCGTAGCGTTAATTCTTGTTTTAATTTTTGTTGTTATTACCTCCTTTTTCGCGTACCGGTCTCTCGTATTTAGTCCCTCGATATGCGTCCGTAACCGTTACAATTATAACACTTTACTGGTTCTTTTACGTCCATCTTTCGCACTCTATTCTCCTGCCTAAAACTCGTTCCCACACCACTTATACCACTCGAAACACTGTATTCCTTCCGATGCTGGTTTCTTCCTTCTGTTTCCAGAGTGATTCCTTTGAACACCTCCAACAATTCCGCTTTCCTTTTGATTTGTAGCATCTTCGCCTGATTCATCAAGCTTCGTTCTGGGATGCTCTCGATGACGAATTCTATTTAAAACCTTCTCTTCGCCAATTCTTCGTTCTTAAAATTTCCTTCAGCTCCGCGACCGTATAAATACGTACTCACTCCTCTGAACATTTCCGCACTTCGTTACTTTACTTCGCTCACAAAATATATTAACCGATTACCAAATCACGTACTATTGGACGTATTCCTTAGCTATTACGGTAAAATTTTATTTCCGATATTCGAAAACCCGAATAAATCACACTTTACTTTATTTGCGCCGACTCGATCCCACTTCTGATTTGTAAGAGAGTAAATGCTCGAGGAGGATTTGACAATAGTGTTTATTTCGACCTTCCAATAGGCTATTCCGCAAAAGACTGTGAACTTTCCGTACGGCGTTGCCCACGAAGTCTCGGCCGATCGTCTTTTATACAACCATTTGTTTAAAGGATATGATCGTCCTTTTACACGCGCTGCTCATTTGTTTAACAGACATTCACACACACTCACATATGCATTCCCGTCTCTATCCTACATATACATATATATAATGTAGGAAAATTAAAATCCGCCGAAAGGCGTCACGCTGACATTTTCCGAAAGGAAATTATTATTATTTTGCCGTACCGACGTGTGTTTTACGTGCGAATTTTAAATCTCTGAACTCACGTGACTTGTATATATGTATTTATATATAAACTTTTACGATCGATATTTTTGCTAGTGGTGCTAACCTTATGAGCTAATTAGTTCGACGAACAATAAATTAGATGTCGTTTCAGAAACATTTTCTAATCTATAAGTGATATAAATATATGTTAGCACAATGCGATGATCTAGAAATAATTCGCCTATAATTGATTCGAATGAGTTGCTTTTAGATCTGACAATCCAGAGTCGCCTTAGAATGCGGTGATGACAATGTAACAGGTGCTATAGAGGTGATCGAACGTTGTATCGATTGTAAAGCTGGCGCCTGTTGTTTAATTAGCATGTGCCGCAGAGATTGTGCTTCCTCGCGAAGCGTAATCACCTGTGCCTTTAAAATTGCGTTCTCGTGCTCCAGCATCGTCGCTCGCAACGCGATCTGAAAAGTAGCAATGACTTCAAGAACACGCATACAGTGACTCCCATTAATATTCGGTCACTCTCAAAAAACCACTCTTAAACATTGCAACTGGCCGGAATTGCAATTTAGCAAACCAATTGTTCCAACTTCTGTTCCAAGTTCAAAGTTCAAATCGTATAGTCCAAGATTAAAAAGGCTATCGTGTGTCTTTTTAAGAGTGTCCGAATATATTAGCGGGGGTCACTGTAAATTAAAGTACAAATACACAGATTTGTTCTCTAGTCTTTGACTCACGTGATCCTCCCGAATTTTTCGAGCGTCCCGCGACTTTTTCGCGGCCTGATTATTACGTTTGCGTCTTTCGTAATATTTCTCGTCCTTCTGGTCATCCGGAATCGGTTTTTTTTCGCTCCTGGGTCGCCGCGACGAATTCGTGATCCCGTTTGTGCCCAAGAAGTGGCGAGTTACCATGCCGCCTGCTTCACCAACAGGTATTTATCCTCGTTAACAATTTCAATTGTTACACTTAAAACAATTAAAAATGTATAGGAAGAATATTTCGGAAAGAATATACAGACTGCCCGATTCGGTGGTATAAACCGCAATGAGGTGAATCTACATAAAACATTACAGTCGGAAAAAATAATTTTTTATCAACGTTGACGAAATAATAATTCAACGCGTGTATTTTTGTTTTAGGTATAAATGCAAAAAAAAAAATTGCTCCGGGTGAGGATCGAACTCACGACCTTAAGATTATGAGACTTACGCGCTGCCATCTGCGCTACCGAAGCGTTCAATGCGAGGCTTTTATAACATCAATAAGTAGTCTGTTATACCGATAGATTTATTGATTAACTTACCAGCGTTGACATTCGAAAACGGTTGCGGTACGCTTATAGATTGCATCAACGGCGGCACGTTCGATAAAAACGGAGGTGGAAGCAAGGAACCCGGAAGAGAAAAGCTCGCAGACAACGTTGGAGATGATAATGGCGATGGTGTCCGACCAATCGCTGTGTCCCTTGCACCGGAGCTTGATAAAATATCAGGCTCTCCCAAATTATAGTCCCTGGAACTGTACGGCTCGTATCTGCACAACTCTGTCAATTAGAAATGATTATTTGCATCTCATAAAACATTATTATTTATTCTTCAAGGAAGGGAAACTGACGAAGCCTGTTGACCAAGCTATATGTACTCTTGATTTCTATCTGCGATAACCTTAGACCATATACAGGGTGTCCAAAAATTCCTGCACATTCCGGAAATGGGTGATTCCTGAGACCATTTGAAGCGACATTTTCATTTGCAAAAATGTTATCCTCGGCTTTGTTTAAGAGTTATTAACGAAAAACACGGACCAATCAGAGCGCGACCTAGACGCGAGTTGGCACGGTCGGCCAATAGACAGTTGGCGCGCCGGGTAAGGCGGTAACAAATAAACGGGACACGGATCATAAGCATCGTACACTCGTTATTCGTGAGCTTAGCCGTCCAAAAGTAGGAGAATGAGATCAACGAGATTTGTGTTTCCTTCACTTTCCCATTTCAGAGCGTGTCTGTCATGTTTGCTACGCAGTTCATCCTCAGTATGCAAAATGATCCGGCATCTGCTCGGCAGCACGAAGGCAGCTCGGTCCTGGATTCTGCCTTGCTGTAAGAGGACAGCACGGTGCTGCCCTGTATAACGGCAATGAATGTAATTAAATTTCTCAGGGGAGTATGGTGGAGTAGTGGCAGGTAGTGGCCCGGGAACATTACTTCTGATGGATTACTTCCACTTTGCTCATTAGGTCTAGAGTGGATTATGCCATTTTTATATACTTCCCAGAAAGTAAAACATTAAGAAACAAGTTAGAATCGATTCAGAGTACAGCGATAAGGTTAGCATTAGGTTTTAGGAATAGTACATCTTTAGGAGTTATACTGGCTGAGTCTGGACCTGGACTCCCGTCACTACAGGAAAGGACTGAATATTTGGGAAACATGTATTTTTGTAAAATCTCATCTATTTAATAGTCTGATGGGGAAAATTGATATGCTTCTCAACTTTGATAATCGGACATTTAATCCTATATATAATATCAAAGATAAATTTTTAGATACCTTTGCTAGAAGCTTCAAAGAAATTTCAGAAGTTAGAGATTTAATATATAAGACTGAAGGGTATCGGTGCATGGCAATAGATTATAAGGCAGTATATTTAGAAACAGAATGCAATTTAGAATTAGGTAAACAACTACAGAATTATTGAATAGGGTATGACTTTTCATGTATATTGGATAAGTATTTTGCGGGCTATATTGAGATATGTACGGATGGGTCCAAAAAGAAGAAGTATATATCTACAGGAGTGAATATGTTTTGCCCAAGTATGAAATATGAATATAAGGTAGGACTTAATAAGATTATGTCAGTGTTTATGGCAGAGTGTGTAGCCCTACTGAAGGCGGTAGAATTAGCTCAGTTAAATTGTGAGAGATCCTATGTAATATGTCCTGATTCTCTAAGTGCGTTACAAAGCTTAAGGAAAGTTCTAAAGAGGATATCTGGAAAAGAACGAATAAGAACCTAGAGAATATTTTTGTATCTAAAGGTAGAGCCTATTTCAATAACTTTTATGAACCAAGAAAGAAACCATGGTTTTATAAGTTAAATTTACCAAGAGAAATTATACATAGTGAGATTTACAAGACTCAGGAGTTATCATTATAATTCTAAAGAAAATCTGACCAGAATTGGGCATATCAGTGACCCAAGTTGTGAATGTTTACACTTATGTAATGTACATGTTTACATTTATTATGGAATTGCCCATTATACTACAAGCAAAGAGAGGAGCTGTTGACGAAACTTAAAGTATTAAACTGGGCTCCCCCTTATAACATTGACAATTCCCTTAAAAGTCTTAACATTAATATCTAACATGTATCTATGGGCCAATAGTAGCCTAAGATGTTATTAATAAAAAAAACGGCATTCGTCACATTAGTGCGATCGTGCTGCCCTCTTACGGCAAGGCAGAATCTAGGACCGAGCTGCCTTCGTGCTGCCGGGCAGACGCTGAATACCATGCAGCTGCGTCAGAATAAGTATCGCTTTATGCTGGCAGGGTGTGCTCGACAGAATCGAGCAGATACCGAGCATCCTATGCTTCGAGCAGCTTCGAGCGTCGTTCTGAGAATAATGCCCCGCCATCTGCTCGCCAGGCTGTGCTCAATATCTGCTCGAGACAGGTCTGGCTGACTGGGATCGGTAATGACGGTGAGAGACTCGATGATTATAAAAATGCAAAAATGTTACTCTCACGTGAGCTCGTATTCGCGAGGCTGCGTCAGCTAATTTAAATTTGAATAGCGTGCCGCAAAAGTCCGATTCTTATTATTTAATTGGGCACAGACACACCAAGTCAGCCAGGCCTGCCCGAGCAGAAATCGAGTCCAGCGTGGTGAGCAGGTAACGGGCAAGAAGATCGGGCATCCGTCCGGCCCGGCGCCGGCAGTACAATGCTGGCCGCTCGGTCCTGGATTCTACTTGGTCCAGCCCCGGCAGAAGCTGATGCCCCGTCTTTCTGCCGGCAGAATGCGCTACTTATGCGCGCACAGCTGCCCGTCCAAAATCGAGCACGTGTGCTTACTCGGGCACAAACATATTCCGCAAGAAAGTGCTGCAAGACTTTTCTACCTTTATTGATACAAGGAACATTGAATTTTATAATACTCCATTTAATCGGTTTCATTATATTTGAATGTGTGCTATAGCTGCAAAATAGTTATATTGTTTTTGTATTGTGACAGAGCTGGATTGGATTCATTTTGAAGATGCTGAGTACCAACCGCCCCTGTGGCCTAATGGATAAGGCATCGGTCTCCTAAACCGGGGATTGTGGGTTCGAGTCCCACCAGGGGTAATCGATTCATTTTTTATTTTTGCTATTCCCAGTATATTCATTATACTATCCTTATAATTCGTCGTTAAACGAAAACGACGAATTCAATGTATCTAATGAAAAGAAAATTGTCCAAGTTCGATACTATTTACACACGCACATTTTCAACGTTTTATAGGAAACAGTTATTTGTTTTGAACTCTGTATACTTGTTTGATTAGTACAATCTGTGGTTCCGACAGTGATTATCAATTATATTATAGAATAGAAATGATGCCGAATTGAAAATCTTGGTACGAAGATATAAAGATATTAATTAAAATGATAAAATAAATTATTGTCATTGCATATTCTAGATAGATGTGGCAGAGGTAGGCGGTTGATGAAAAAGTTAAAAAAAGTAAACCTCCACCGTGACAATGTGTCAAATTGCACATTGCCGTGACCAGGATTCGAACCTGGGTTACTACGGCCACAACGTAGGGTCCTAACCACTAGACGATCACGGCTACTGGAGGATTCGGTAAGAACTTGGAAATCGGCTAACATCGATGTTCGCATCGACCAACTTGTTCACTTGTCCGTGACTTTAGGAATCTGTATTGCGTAGATACATATTTACAACTTAAACGAGAAGTATAAAACTTCGTAGTAGAAAACAAATATAAAATTGAGGCTCTGTCGATAAGTAGACTGCGGATTTGACGTACTTATGACAAAAATGAGTAGATAAAACAGGTACAAAGAGGAGTTTTACTGTAATAAACGCGTAAAATTCGCAGTTTAATAACAAATATCTAATTTCAGGTGAAATAATATAAAACGTGGAATCGTTGAATGATTTTGTAAATTACCTGAGGACGGCGCGAACAGGCTGTAACTTCTCAAAAGATGTAACGCGGAAAACGCGCTGGAAACTGTGCTTCCACTGCAGATCGTTCTTGCGGGTGCGTGGGAGGTCATTCCTTCTGGAGTCCTCTAATATCTCTGGACACTGATAGATTCACGAAATTCCGAACAATATCCATAAAATAGAAAAAACCAACTAATCCCGCAAAGGTGATGAAATTATGCGGTGGAGATGTTCCTCAAACTGTCCATTTATTGGCGAAAACATGAAACCATCCTTTCGATTTTAAAGTATCTTGAGAAGTTGCTGGATGATCTTGAAGAATGTCTGACTCCATTTCATCCTGATCTTGATCCAGTTATTGAAACGAGTCGAACAAAATCGTTGGTAACATAAGATTGCGAAGTCTTCTATCGTTGTATTTACTTTCTTTGTCCGTTTTATAATGTCAGAAATGATAAGCTCGATTTTAACGGTATTGTACGATGCAGGTATCAAAGAAGTTTCGAAGAAGGTTGTGTCTTCGGCTACGTTCTTCGAAGTAGAGTAGAAGTTATCTACGTCGGTGTTCCCGGAGCCTGTTGACGTTTCGCGTCACGTGCTGCTTTGCCGCATACCTCGCCACCAGAAGAATTTCCAATTCGTCGTCGCAAGGGGTGATTCCCGCCCCTCGGTGCATGCGCAACGCCGTGTAGAACGGTTGTTCCGCCCCTGAAGCATTAGGGGCGAGCAACCGTGCCGAGCTTCAAGTGGTCAACGAAGGCAAAAGCTGACTGACCAATCCCGGGGAATAGCAATTGTTCACCCCTAAGCGTATCACGACCCTAATCTGCCACCCGTTGCGATAACAGGTCGCCCGGCTTCTCGCGTCTTGCAAGGCTGAATGACTGAAGATTATGATCAGTGAAAATCGTTCTAGAACCCTTTGAAACTTTTTTTCCGAACGGAGGTTTTTTTCAGAAGAATATTTTTAATATTTTCAAAAATCCACGTCCACGACGATCAGAAGATGAACTAAAAGCTTAATTGTTCTTTAACGGTAAATGGTAATTGATTCTCGTGCAACAATCTTTGCTTATTCGTATTTATAATTCCATACGCAAGGGCGTTCCACCCCGTGAAACGGAAAGCTACGTGTGTCTAATGTCTCTGGGACAATCGGCAGCTGACACGTTGCTACCGCCCACAAATGTTTAATGGGTCGGTAATTATTATGAAGTAAATTAGACGACGACGGCCAACACTGAAGGGGGGGTTGCAACATTGATGAGAACGCGCACGGACTTGGAATTGTTTTTAGTCTACCTTATCAATGTTGCAGTCCCGTTTGTCCCGTCCAAGCTTTTAATTAACGACCCAACGATCGATTGCTTTACGATGTAGACGAACCTCCTGCAACACGGTGCAAGAACAACAACAACAACAACGACAACAACGTTCAAATCGACGACACAATATTCAGGGAAATTTCTCGGTATCTACCATACCCCGGCGGACTCGATCAAAGTTCCAAGCAAAACGAAACGCTAGGTAATATTTCTGATTTATACGTGAAGTTTGAAGAAATTACATATCTGCAATTATACACGGAAAGTTTCCAGGTACGACAGGAATTTACGATGCTGCATGTCCCGTTTCGTAGCAATTCGGAGTATGCATATCGCCAGTTCAAATTTAAGCTGACGGGAGTGCGCGAGCATCGCGGGTTAAATAACGCCATTTGTTATCGTAATATCTAATTTGGTAGTGAAGGGTAATGCGCCTCTGCCATGTGGCCGAAATCTCACGAGGCCGCAGTACAGGTGTCTTAGGAACAACAGTTAGCTGCCGGTAAGTTCGGCAGGTGTGCCGCAACAAGAAACGATACGAATGATTTCTCGACAAATATTTCACTCGCGATCTTCCCACGCTACGTACAACGATAAACAAAAACGTGTTCTTTTAAATAACAATCTCAAAGGAAATTCTTAGATCACGTCGCTGAGAGCATGATTCATCGTTCATGGTCGAAATTCTTACTGTCATTGTAGTTCTCCGGGAGTTCTTGCGCGAAGCGTTTATCATTTCGATTTGATGCCGATGTAATGTAATTCAACGTTTCAGGGCTTATCGGAAGCAGCTATTTTCTCGCGGAGTAATTACGCACCGGCAGCGGCCGTTAGATCGTAGATCGTAAAAGGATTGAGTAAACTGGTGGCGGGATTGCTCGATCGAGCGTCCTTCCTCTAGGAAGGGGGCGAGAGCAATCATCAAGATTGTCCCGACATTACGAGCGGCGTTCTCGTCGCTTCGTTGGACGCTCGTTATCATTATGTGGCTAGGATTCGTGATAGCGAATGCCACCCCCGTGATCGCTCGGCCTCGGCGTTCTCTTGCTTAGTCTGCTCGTGCGAACCCGAACACCTGTCCGCGACCATCGGGTAACGTGACATCACGTCATGTGACCTGCTGAGCCCCGTAAACCCCTTGAGCACCCGTGAGGAGCCGCGACCTCGCGGCTAATCCGCCTAATCGCTGTCCTGGAAACGACGGGTTTTGCACACCCGAACAAGATTGTCCGATGGCGCATGACGGCCCGCCATCGAGTTCTGCGCCCTTCTCTCTTTTTATGCGCTGTTACTCGGAGCTGGGTCAGCTGAGGTAAACGCATCGTCATTATTATCATTATTAGACAGTCGATTTTTTATGCATTGTGACAAAATGAGTGAATGTAATTTAAAAACACTACAAACATTAGAAGAGCTAGAAGAATGGAAATAATTTTCTATTTTACTCCAGAGTTTGCTGCAATTCAGTCTAATCGTTATTATATCCGTAGCGAACTCCTCTCTTCAACCCTTCAGAACGGTAAACACTGTAACAATCTGGAAAATAGGCGCATTATGTCTTCTCGGTTGTGACGATCCACGATCAAGATCCAAAGAAATCCTCGAAAGGTCGGAATTCATCCGAAGATTTGCAGTTCTGCCTCAACAAGTATTCCGCTCGGCGCGGCGGAACTTCCGTTCTTCGTATGCAAGGCGAATCAACACGAACAACGAGTGTCACGCACAACACCGTGTCCTACACCGGTGAACGACAGGGTGGCGAGGGGGTCGCGTGTCTACCCCTTAATTTTATCCTACGTCCCGGTTCACCTCCTTCGCGTAGCTTCCTTTCACCCTTGCAAACGGAGTCACGAATCGCGACGCCCGGTTGTTTCACAACACGAGCAAAGTTATCTCATCAAGTCGTCACGAGGACGCGACTCGACCCCCCTGCCTGCAGCCCGTTTGCAGCCCCGCTTGCGCCCTGGCCGCCCTGCGTTGCAAAAGACGCGATTAAACTTTTTCTTGTTTCGCCGCTTGCCTATCTACGGTCTCGCCTCACCCTCTTAGGGGTACGTTCGGTGTCAGGTGTACCGATTAGCGGTTTTCTTCCTCTGTTACCTCGTTTCCGCTTTCTCCCCCCTTGTCCACGAGGAAAATCGTTCTCTTCTTCTTTGTCCCATTTATAACTTTCTTCGAATTGTTCAATCAGGCCTTACAATTGTTTATTATATCTCGCTACTAATGCTACAGGGACGATGATGCTGAACAACTTGAAGCCTCAATGAACAATCTTACGTCGTCGTAAAAGTATCCAAATCTCTTATGCATTTGCGTAAAAAAATGTATATTTAATATAAATTTTCTTGTTGCTCAAGTTTTTTTTCAGACTATGTGAGAGAATAAAAGGAACTGCACGAAGTAGAACGCGCTCAGACGATTTCCCGACTTTTCCTCTTTTTTTCGCTCGCGTTTCGGAGATGTAGTTGTTTCGCGTACGATAAGAACGACGAGCCAAAAATTGCCTTGACGAGTGCGGATAAGAACCGTGCCGGCGCGGTATGCCACAATTTGCCGACAGCCTGGGAACCGAAGGGTTGTGCATGCCTTCCACGCCGTCCACGGGACCAAACAGCCTAAATGATTAAGTTTTAGGTGTTGAAGAATCGCTGTTCCAATTAATCCACTTCGGGACCGACGAATTTGTATCTGGTTCGAGCGTGAAGGCAAAAGTCGCGAGAGGGTTCGCAGCGTAAAAATCAACTGTTTATAATTTTGATTATCTATTTCGTGTGCAAGTAAGAACTTCTTTTAATTTTGTCTTTCTTAATTACTTTTATGGGTCAAGATCCGCTGAAATGTGCCCGTCATCGCTCGAATTTCTGGAGAGACCACTGGAAAGAGCGGGGCAACGCGTTCGAAGAAAACGAAAGAGGAGAATGGTACTGGAATATGGAAAGTTCAAATTTCAGCGTGTACCCCGCGAACAGAAAGAAAGCAATATTGTCGATCGATGTGGGACACCGTGTAATTTCATTCTAATATCGTTGAATCGGTATTAAGAATGCCGGTGGTCGGATGATTGCCAGCAATTAGCAGAGAGAGAGAGAGAGCCACGTTCGAGGCGTGCACCGTCCATTGGAAAAGAGCGAGAACGCTTCCGTGTGCGGACATCGTCCAGCGGTTGGCTCTGATTAATATTTTACGCAAACAGGTTCCCCCGTCCCACGATCAGAAGCTCCTCCTATATTTTTTTCTCGCCGCCTCAACACACCGCCCCCTGACCGCCTGGTGCCAGCGTTATTTCAATTGCAAATCGATAGAGCCGCGCGGTAAACACAGTCACAGACCGAAAACTTCCCGAGCTCATGTAATAACATGAAGGCGAGATGTTGCCGATAGGCTCTTAACAAATAGGCCGATCTACACGTCCGCGACCGTGTTCGATAACGACAAACGCGTGATAAATGTGGATCTATGAATCCCGAAGAATAGCGATTTTTCAAAATGTTTCCGACGATATGTAATCGATTGCTGATTACAGGAATGAAGAAGATAAAACGTTCCCGCGAATTGTGCGAAGAACTAGAACGGAACTGTTGTTCTATTTTCGTATGCGAAGATAAATATGATTTTATTATCAACGAAGTTCAATGATGACGAATAGATTTCAATAGTCCAATTCTTGAACCGTGCACGAGTTCACATCGATGTATCATTGCAGATGGTAGTCTGCAGATTCACGCGACTCCCAGCAAACAGAGAAATTGTTCGAAGTTCCGTCAATTTTAAATGGATCATGGAAAACTCTAGACGCAGAGGATTGTTGGACGCAGAGTCGACGGAGATGCTCGACCAAATTCTCGAAGAGGATAAAGAAGCTCAAGACGAAGAAACATCAATACCTTGTCCATCGTACACGGAAAAAGTTAATCCGATCAAAATTCAATTAGCCTACCAATTCTGCAATGGTATTCTGTTTCCTCGATAAATACTATTCGAAGGAAATCTCGCGATTTGCAATCAATTTGAAATTGTGCTGCGATCACGAGGACTAGGGTACTATTGCAGAGTGACGTCGTTTCCGGTTGGCGTTGCGCTCGCGTTTCTTGGAAAGACAGGCGTGATCATGATTTTTATTGGATAATTAATGTTTGCAGAGAGTTTGCGATTGCATGCGAATCGCGGAGCACTCGTCGAGATTCTCGTTGAGGGTGATGGAGGCGATGCGATCGTTGCAGCAGGCGGAGGATGCGTTTCTGCCGTCGTGCACCGTCGAGGATATAGTGGGTTATATCGTGGAGAATTATCGCGACGACGGTGACCTTTGCGCTCAAGTGCGGACCGCGCTGAAACAGGTCTGTTCCCAAGGGTTAGTTCTACGTCAGCCGAAGCGGCGAAACAACACAGAACACAGCACGCGTTGCAGGCGAAAATGTGTCTCGCGTGAGACACGATCGCGTTTCAAGGCAACTGCAAACCGTTTATCTCATTCGAAGACCCTGTGCATCTATCGACCGATTTCCGCCTGCGGTTCACCCTGTTAATTGTAACGCCTTCCTCTGCTAATGCGGCCGTGTTACCTCAAACTCATCTTTCTCCTTACGTTGAACACATTCTTTCAATGTTTCTTCTATTTTAAGGGGGTACACTCGTTTTCCAGGATTGCAAGGGTGCGGGATGCGCCTTCTCATTTCTCGATAATACAAAGATGAGGTTTTCCAATAGTCAAAAGCACTAGACGGGTAATTTGTATTATTCGGAAGCACACAGCTGCGCGTGCAGCTATTTTCATAAAGCTGCGACAGCTACATGTTTCCGAATAATGCAAATTACGCCTTGTAGACGTAAAAATAGGACTTTTTAAGAGGACTGTATCTTTGCATTACTTTGCACCCATGCAATCCCGGTAACGAGTCTACCCCCTTAAATTGAAAAATTCGCCATCTAGTAATAAGTAACATAATAGACTCGTCATGGAAGTGCTAGAGAATGAGTACCACCTGGTAGGACCGGACGCCATTTCGATGAACAAAGTCACATGTTCGAACAAACGAGGCGACTGCCTTTTATCCTCAACACCGAAAGCTGCCCCGAAGCGGCGGAAGAAAGGTGAGGACGATTGTATCTGCGAAGAAACCACCGATGACGAAACAGTATTGGAAAATAAGCGTCGGAGATCGCCTCCCAGAGCTCCTAGAGCTCGTCGTAGGCGAACCAGGATTCTCGATGTAGAAACGGGAGAGGATGCTGGCGAAGAGGAAGAAGAAGGGACTGTATTGGATACCGATGACGAGGATGTAAGAAAAACATTTTCCTCTGCGTGACAATAACGAAATGAAGTATCTGGTATCTTTTTCCCTTTCGTTTCTGTGAAACGAGTCCTCTGAGAGGTCGCTTTCATTTGTATCTGTTTAATTGTAGGAGAAATCGGATAACGGAAAAGAAAGCTCGATCACAGCCGAAAACGGGGAACGTGTCGGCAGAACGCATCTTCTCGGCAAAGAGAGGAGCACAGGACTGGCGCGGTATAATCCCATAAATTACTTTAGGCGAAGAAGCGCGAGGATTCAAGAACGAAGCGCAAGAGGAGAAAATGGCGACGCGACAGCGGCGCATGAAACGTTAACCAGGAGGGAAATGTCGGCGAGAAGCGACGAAGACGATTCTATAATTGAAGGGACGCGGTCGGGTGACTTGAACGATGCTCATCAAGGATCTCTTATTCAAATTCAAACGATGGAAGACGACACGCGCGATCGAGAACTGAAACGATGGATCAAACGTTGCCAGGAGGAGTGCGTGCGACAAGGCAGACGACGAAGGAACAATTAAACGATCGATTCAAGATTGCCAGAATTCTTAAAATTCATATTTCCGATTATTTATATCGATTAACGATTCCACTTTGCGATCTGAACATTTTATAGTGTAACTAGAGAGAAAATTAGTTTATATATTTATTTTTCGTTGCATGTAATCTTTCCGATTTTTATGCTCGATTAAATTGAAGTGCGAAGATCGTTCGTCCAGTAACTTTTAGATTAATATCAGCGATGTAGTTTGAAAGATGGTGAAAGTCGAAGGATCCTTCCGGTTCGGTCGGCTGGTATTAGATATCCGGAACTGACGGCGAATGAAAGTGCATCCCGTATGTAATTTCTTGCGTCGTTATACTCTAAACATGAGAAAAGTCTTAGGTGCAATTTAGTTGTTAGATGCGTAATTTCCACGCTAATGCGTCGAATAATGAGGTTGTATCGAAGGGGAACAGTAGAGAGGATGAGTTCGTGTCCGTTTCTGTCTACTTAATGATAGTATTCGGATATTAGCCAATTTTTAGTTAATATACCTGTGGTTATACAATCACGCGTATGGATGCTTCGTTTCCTTTTATTGCTTTTGCGAAATTTATAACAAGCATTGTTGCGTTGCTTTCGAATGCTGTTCGAATGCGAAACTTTCCTCAAGTATTCGTACACCAGCTCGGTCACGGTTGATCTTTGGTCCAATCGTTGAAAATTATTTTCGGTACGTTTCAGCCCTGGTCCTAATCTGTTTATCATTTTAATTAAACATTAAAAATTCATCGGAAATTAATCCTTCTTCCTTCAAGAATTCAATTTTACGCGATTTCTTGTTTCCTCGAATTTCCTCGTTCCTCAACTTCCTGTCGACGACTTTTCTTTTTCGGTGTCATTTAGATTCTTTAATTACGAGTGATTACGTTGTGACGTATAAGAAAAAGGGGATTTTTGATCAATGCGACAACGTTTTTAAAAAATTTAGACACATTTTCCCAATGTTTCCAAACATTGGTTGTGATTTGAGTAGATGCCGCCAGAAAACAACAACTGATTCATTTCTTTTCTCGTTTACCTACAAACGATACTAAAACTGTTCACTGCGCATAGTTGGACAGAATGCAACGCGTAGCGCTGCCGGAACGATGACAGTATGTAGTTTACATCATGGTGGCATCGTAATTGTCAACACCGATCAATCGGAGAATAATGTCTAACAAGGTACTACTACGTTGTATTTAAAAGAAACGATTCTAAGTTTCGATTTCTGCACACATGAAATATGCGCGTCGTTCACTCTGCACGGGTCATTCAAATCTTCATAAAGAATTCTAAAAAGTATATACGTTCATTTAAACTGTCAACCTCGAATCTATTGACTTTCGTTGAAATGTCACGATAATCACACGTAAATACAGTTGCATAAATATGATTCATCTATCATGGTAATGTTTAATCTAATCGCTGAAGAATATTTGAAATCGATCGAGAACATTTGAAAACTGAAACTATTTCTGCATTTCAGGGTGCAATTAGAAAGGTTTCAACCACCAAAGATGCACTCCAATCGACCAGTAAGTCTAAATCGAAAGTTTCGTTGTCTTCTAAAGAGTCGGAGAGCTTGGAAAGAGTTGACTTGAAGTTGGAGAAGAAGCCTGAAAGGATAGGAAACAGCAGCAAACCTTCTAGATCGCTGCAAAATGTACAATCGAGTAAAAGTAGTATGAGGCAAACAGTTAGGTCGTTGCAAAATAAACCTGTAAGAGAAAGTCTGCCATCTGCGGCTAAGTTAAGTACTAGTTCCCCTAAAATTTCTGTAACATCGAAAATGACGTCTGATCCTGCAAGAAGATCGAGTAGCACTACCATAAAACACAGTAAATCGTCTACTGGAAGAATACAGAGTAATTACTCGGAGAAAAGAGGATCGAGTACGATATACGTGCCGCCGTCTCTTTCGACGAAACTTAGTTCTAAATCGGTCGGTAAAGATACAAAATTTCTACCGAGGGAAGAAGAGAAAGCAAAAACAAATTCTAATCATACGGGAGAAAGTAAATCGAGATCTAAGTCCAGACAGCGTAAACTCTCGAGAACATTGAGTCCTAGCGAAATAAAAATGTTGCATTCGGCTACGAGCAGACCAGATTCTACTCAAAGGAGTCAGAGTAAGAAGAAGCCACCCGACACGTATCAGATGGACAACGAAGATGATTATGAGGATGACTTTGAAGTATGGTATAATCGAGTAAAATTATTTTCATTCGACATACTAATTAAATTGATTATACTTCCTAGGACTACGAATCCGATTTTCAAGAGTGCACAGACAGCGAGTCGAGCGAAGTTGCTGAGGAAACAAGCACTCATAGTAATTCTCCGCTGAATCCCATAGAAATGCATACTGTCAAACAAGTATGTACAATCGTTTAGTTCACTATAGGAGAGTACGAAAGATGAAAGCGGTTGCTTCGAATTATTTGATTGCAGCCGAAAGTTGTTGACGGCGCCGTTCAACAAAAAGAGGAGGAGCAAATGCACGATTCTGGTCATTACGAACTCACGGAAGCTCGGCAAAGAGCAGCGAGGATAGAATCCATTGCAAACGATCAAAAACTATCTTCGCTTCTTGAATTAAGGCAACCGGTTAACAAAACTTATAGGTTTGTTCTGGCTAGCATAAAATTTCAAGAGAATTAAATTGGTTGTGTATTATATATCATTGTATCATTTCATCATTAAATGTCTGCACACTTATCAGATAATTGTTGGTGTAACATTTATTTGAATAGTAACTTAAAGTATCTTTTTTTTTTGTATAGCGAAGACAGATTAGGCGAAACTAAATCGTTACCATTGTCCGACGAAGGCTTCGAAGATAGTCGGTCCGGTGATTTTACAAAATCTCCGCCACTATCGCAAATTTCAATTATCGATTTTCGTAAAAACAAACAGTCTGAGAAAGCGAAGGTAATGTTTGTAACGTATAACAGCTTCTTACTGTAACTACAGTAATTATCGCCTTTAGAAGTCGAAAAAGAATGTGAGCAGAGGCGATGTACTGCTGGAAATGATTAAGTTAGACGTCATGGAGTGGTCTCTGCTAGAGTGTTCACCCATACCGTACGAGGAATTCATTCGAAACTATGGAAAACTGAATGCTCAGCAAGTACGTGAATTACATAATGATAATAATGATTCTTTAATTCATATTTCCATTTGTTGTTTCATAGATATCCACGCAAACTGGAGAAGACAATATAGAAGTAGAAACACAAACAGATAAAATCACGTTAAAAAATAAATGGACTCAATTCCCGATAACTTGTAGAAGCAATTTGCGAACTAAAAAGGACTTGGACTTGTTTCGTCTGGTTTGTGAAATCATTTGTGCATTTCGCTGTTAATAGGAAACTATATAATAGTAAAGTATTGTAACTTGTAGGATCAACACGGTGTTGGCAACGACATCGACGACCTAGATTCTGTAAAGTCTTTATCATCGGCATCTTTCGATACGGTGAGATTAAACGATTTCGTAAACCGAGCTGGAAGAGTGATGCTGTCGCTGTTGGAAGAAAGGAGATCCGGTGGGAATGTGTTCAAAAACAAAGAAGAAATAGCATTCGGCGACGGTGTCGTTAAACTTTCTATAGATTCGGTTACGTTTTTGGCTGGCAGAGCAGTGACAATAATTAATTATTCGAATAGTTTGAGTAAGATCTTGCTAACCATTCATTCTCCGGCCGAAGAGGTACAAATTATTGATACGCTTTAAAAGAATTAAAACATAGAAGAAAAGGTGATTAATTCAGAATGAATTGTTAAGCAGGAAATTGAGACATCGAACAAGCAAGATTATATAACGGACTGTTGTATTGGTTGCGTTTGGAATATTGCTGAGCCATCGATGCCCATTAAACTATTCTACTCGTGTTGCCCCATTACAGCATGTTCTTTCCACTTAACAAATTGTAATGTTGTATTTGCTGGACTGCAGGATGGGTATTTGTCATCTTCGATTAATTTCAAATCGTACCTTGCATTTCAGTCAAACTAATACAGATTTTAAACAATAGATCGATTAGCCTTTGGGATTTGAAGGAAGACGAGATGTGGCATCCTAAAGTCGCAGACAAGGCCAACGAATTGGATTGGACGATACGAATGCCTACTTACACAACGACAGCGAATGCAGAAATAATTACCGATTACTCGCAAATAGTTACAATACGAATATTATCGAAACTCGAAGAAAAATCGTTCGAAAGACGAAACAATCAATTCGTGCCTATCCAGGTGTGTTTGAACTTGTTCCCTGTGTTAGTCGATAACAATCCTTGAAATATTAATATTTTTTCTATTACTTGCCATAATAGATATGTAGCTTAAATGAAAAAGGTTCTCTTATTATATGGAGCGTTTTACACAGCATGGGATTAAATATTGATGATTTAGGACTGTCTTATTGGGGTAGTATAAGACTCGTTAAAAGTCAAGAACTGCTTTTGCCGTGCGCTAATGTTCCAAAGTAAATATTTCTAAACAATCTCTATGTACTGGCTTGTATTTATGTTACTAACATGAATGTACTCTTTAGAAGAATCGGTGCAGCTGCTTTTCTTGACATGCATGTGGATCGTGTTGATAGTAACCATTTCTATATTGCCACTA
Organism: Lasioglossum oenotherae; assembly: GCA_028455765.1. Lineage (NCBI taxonomy): Eukaryota > Metazoa > Arthropoda > Insecta > Hymenoptera > Halictidae > Lasioglossum > Lasioglossum oenotherae. The sequence continues at coordinate 7,115,272 of CM052291.1, read as the reverse complement.
ACAGTAGCAACGTTTTGCATGCTACCTGCATCGGTAACAAAGCTAGTCCTTCTATGTACAAAAAGTTTGATACTAGTAAGTTGTCGTGTCTACTTGTATACCATTCGCGAGTTGCGAATAGTGAATTATTAATTGATTTGATCGAATTTTTCAGGTCCCTGCGGCAACATAAACTGTATAGAAACATGTCCATTTGAACAGTCGTTTTTCTTGGTAAACACGCTTTTCTTTCACGTATTTATATATTCTCTTCGGCTGAAAATTTCTCTAAATCAATTTTGTCTTGATCGCAGGTCGGCTGCGACGATGGTACAATTCGGTTACATTGTTTGAACATTGAGAAACCAATATTACAATTGAGAGATGAAAATAACACGTACAGTATTAAGTCTCTACAGTGGTCGAAGACAAAACCATTTACGATTTTCGTGCTCGACAATAATTTGCGGTAATGGAGTGTTCGGAAGAAACAAAAATTCTTTCAACTACTTCTTCGAACTGCATAAACTAATTCGTTTAATTAATCGCATTTTAGGATACACATATGGGATTTAAGTTACAGTGACATATGCCCAATGCATACGGTAAATATGCGAAAATGTGGATCCATCAATAGTATGCAATTGTCATCTTGCAAAACTGAGAAAGACATGAACCATCAGTATCTGGTATGTATAAATTATCTGTATAGTACAGTTTCGCGAATAGAATGTACAATAATGCATATTTTAGGCTTTCGGAACGGAAGCGGGAAATGTAGAAATACACAAATTAAAACCAATCTTCGGTCACTCGAAGAAAGAAGATTATTTGCAAGAATTAAATACTTTTATGCGATACGTTGCGATTTTATAATCAATCTCGAGATCGTTATCGGAGAACGGAGAACATACTGAATTATTATGTACTTCCAACGTATATTTATGTTCAGCAAGTATAACTGGAGAATGTTTACTTGGTGTTTAGTTCAAGACAATCTTATGATCACCGTATACAAACTATAAACGTTGCATTGCGAACTAGAAAAAGTCCTAAAAAACGTACTGATCCGTCCAGAAACAATTTTCAATCTATGATATTCATTTAAGAAAGAGAAGTCACGATTTCTACAAAAGTATTATTATTTATTGCACAGTATTCACGTTCACACAGATGAATGAATTCGCTCATAAATTGTATACAAATCAGTTTTACAAGTAAGAACCGTTTTAAATAATGTGCAATTAATAAAAAGATAAGTTTCTGTTATTTATATTTCACAGACTTAATTAAGAATAAAGTTTTTATTGCAAAGATGGAATGGGTCTAGAATATTTTATTATTCAAACATTCAATAGTTTCTGCAGAAAGTGAACCAGCAGATATGTGGAAATTATATAACCGTAAAGGTAACTAGTGTTCCTCGATCCGCTGCAAGTAGATTGTTTTACAAGATGATCGATGATATCTTTGTAGCTCCGTATGTGCATTTGATGAACGTCCGTTTGTAGGTACTGCGTTTCCTCCTGCAAGAAAAGATGATTGCATTTGTTTCTGGATCTTGTTTAATTCTAACAAAAATTTACGGTGTATTTCTGACACGACTGCGTGTGATACGTTTGAACGATGTGTGATTATTGTTCTTGGATCGACCAGATCCTAGCAAGGATCGCGGTCGAGTCTACGTTAGAGAAAAAGAAGCCTCAGATACACGTGGACCCGGTCATAGTGGTTCATGGTGGTGCCGGAAAAATTCCGAGGAAGATACGTCCTCGAATGCTGACCGAGGTGACAACAAAATATCTCTACAATATAAAGAACGATCTATTCAGCGTGACATATATTGTAACCGAGTTACAATAACTGCAAGCGATCGTGTAGGTTAAAAACGCAGCTATCGAGGCGTACAAAGATCTTATCAATGGTCGTTCTGCGGTGCACGCAGTCGAGAAAGCAATTTCATACATGGAGAGTAAACCGTACTTCAATTGCGCGAGAGGAGGATCAATGGATATCAACGACGAAATCGTTACGGATGCCGCTATTGTTACTCCAAAGAATGCTGGTTGTGTGGGTGCTGTCAGAGACATAGAACATCCTATCGCTCTAGGTTTGTGTGTTACATTCTTGTTGCGAGAATACGTCGAAAACATTGGATAGAATCAACGAACTTTGCAGCGAGAATGGTAATGAAGAAGACTGAGCATATACTGATAGTTGAAAATGGCGCGCAAAAGTTCGCGCTGGATAACGGAGTGCCTATTCTTTGCCCGGGTAGTTTAAACGTCACAGATTCGTTAATATCGATGGAATTAACCGAAGAAACCTTCCAACCGTGTATAAATCGTGCGAGCGACTCGGAATTGGATGAAGCCGAGTTGAAAGAATCTAAGAGGAAAGTATGCGATCCGGATTGCGTGGTTGTACGGCCGGACGAAGAGGAACAACCTTTTTACGATTTGTCGGTTGACTCGGACGAGCTGTTGGGCGAGCCAATGACTTTGCAGGCATGTCTCGCCGCGTCTACATACATTTTTCATTTTAGTACCTATATTAACCCTTAGCAGTCGAGTGGCGACTCTGAAAGAGAGAGAGAGAAAGAGAGAGTATTCTCTACATCAGACCTTGGCGACGCTGGCTCGAAAAACACATGTTGCTGCTTCTCTCCTTCTCTTGCTCGGTATGATAGTCCCTACCACGTCCACTCCGACAAGGGAGTAGTAGCAACATCTGTTTTTTGAGCCAGCGTCGCCCAGGTCTGCTCTACATTATTAGATATGTTGGTATCTAATCAATTATTAAAAATTTAAGTATTCTATGAGGTATTATATATAAATTTCTTACCGTCTTACAATGTCTACCGCTTTAATAAATTACGACATGAAACGAATAAATCAAAAAGAAAAAAAGTACCCAAATAATTAGGCAGAAAATACGAATGTAGATTGGAGCTGCTGGTGCTGTCGCGTACGATCGAAAAAGGCGGTTAGCAAGCGGCACTTCAACAGCGGGAGAACCTGGCAAGCCGGTTGGCTTGATAAGCGCAACAGGCACGGTGATTGGCTGCGGAGTGTTCGCGAACGAACATGGCTGCGTTTCCGTTTCCGGGAACGATACTTGCATCTACTGTTACGCACCGGCACGAAGAATCATCGAAAGAATGCCCCGAGATGCAACGATTCATTATTCTTTGAACACGGAACTGGAGAATCTGTACGCGGAGACAGGGGAAGCTCATATAGCAGCCGTTGCAGTGAACGCGAAAGGCGATCCTTGCGTTGCATTCAAAACCTTGCATTTCCCCTGGGCTTTCTGCCGGTACGGTTATGTATATTACGGCGTGTCACAGAATGACAAGTTCTTCGAGAAAGTAACCGTTCTCGAACGGCCTTTAGACTGCATGTGCGAAACCTCCAGTGACGACGACGATTAGTTTCGCAATGTATACAGTATATTGTACGTACTGGCCGTCGATATTTACAAACATTTTATTTACCTCTGAAATAATATGCTACATATATGTGCCCGTAATCATGAAAGTGGTCTATTTAAGTCATATAATTGTTTGTGAATTCCATGTAATGTTATAATAACAAGTACTATCCAACGATTCATTTCTTCACAATATCGTAAAAGTTACATTGAATTAATATATTGGGTTGGCAAGAAAGTAATTTCGGTATTTTAAGGTGAAATAAGAATTTATATTTATTCTTTTTAATAAAAGATCATCGAACAAATATAAAACATCTTATTTATTAAACTTCATGGCTTGAATAAAAAAATTAGGTTATCTCTCTCTTTTTTTACCTTAAAAAATACCGAAATTACTTTCTTGCCAACCCAATAGTTTAAGGGGGAACTATACCCTCGGATTGTAACTGGAAAGGAACTAT
>CM052291.1:7074640-7111297 GCA_028455765.1 Lasioglossum oenotherae | reverse complement strand
TCTAGTTCCTTTCTAGTTACTTCAGTAGGGTATAGTTCCCCCTTAAAATAATTTTTCTTAGATGCGCGTGCGCTGTCTTGTTTAGATGCGCCTGCGCGGTTTCTTTCAGATGCGCTAGCGCAGCTTTTTTGGTCGGTGACTGGGGTATTTCAGAGGTTTCAAATTCGAATTGAAAACTTGAAAATCCGATTGCCAATTATCGTTACAAGTTCATAGATTTGTACGTACCGAGAATATGACATTGCTATTCTTGTCGTATGTCCCGTACATGGAGAACGTTGGCACCTGACCTTTGAACGTGGTACCAAAGAGATCATTCATTTCTAAAAGCATCATATAAATGTCCTCGCGCCGTACCTCCGTTAAGTTCTCATGGACTACCACCTGAGATAAATACGAAAATTGTTGTCATGGAATCTTCCACGCATTGATATATATACTTATAGTTATAACTACCGCGTTTAATGGGGACCACGAAAGAGTGCACACGTCCGCATCGTCCGTATCCTTCAAACACAGGGTGCGGAAGCCGGTATTGTTGGGATGATCGTCCCGAGGTTCCGATCTTAAATTACCTATGACAATTATGCAGTTTTTTAATGCAAGATTTTTAAAAGGTTCTTCAGGTTGTTTAATAGCTATGTAATTTATTAAAACCCGCGTTTACCGATCTTTTTTTGAATGTTCTTGAGATTGACGAAAGCCACATCCCCGGTATCAGATTCTAAACATCGGAAGGCGCCTATATCGTCTCCAACATTGCCTGCTGTAAATTCAATCCGGTATTTGATCAGTGTTACAGATACTATGTTCCTATGTAAGTATTACAACACGTGTTTTGTTTACCTGGTGTATATAAATTACTAGGTATTGTCTCTTGACTGTCAGCCAAACCAGGAACAATGCTTTCTGAGAAGAAGTTCCCAACTGCTTCCAGATCCGAGCACTCCGGTCTACCTCCAGTGATGTTCTTTAGAACAGAGAGGAAAGTGTACCAACCTGTAATGGAAGACAACTTATTAGATTTGATCACCGCCTTGCGGCTTAAATTACATTTTTTGTATACTACATAACGTAATGTATGTTGCTACAAAATATCAAGTCGGATGTTGATTTATTTTTCTGACGCCCGTTACGTAGAAACGCGGAAGGTGAAAATGAAGATCTCGTTTCCAGAATTGCAAGGGTTCGGAGGTTATCCTTACCGACGTCTCTGTAACCCGTGAAACATGCCCTGGCTCCCCTCAGGTCCCTGAAGCTCTTGAACTGTGAATCCTGTTTAACGACCGCTGCGATTCGATCGAACTGATTGGCCTTCTTGGGTACAGCCTGCACGATGGTCTGCAGCCCCATCCTGAAACGGTACTCTGTATCATTTTCAAGAATCTTCAGAGAGAATCGCGCTGACAATCTTTTTTTCTAGGAATAGTAGAAGTTTAGAAGAAGATTGAAATTATAGAAGACCACTGGGTCTACATGTTAAGGGGTCACAGCTTTCTCATAGAAAATTGAATGATCTTTGCTCACTGTCTGGCTTCGTACAACTCCTGTGGCAAAGCGACGAATAAATCCGCCTGATTATTTTTAATCGCCTTCAAGCACGCTACCCTCGAGGACTCCTGCTTGCAAGAAATCGATGGCTCCACGCCGTAAACGAAAGAGGCTTCTCTGAGCCACCGGCACTTCCGGTCTTCTAAGTTCGAGGCAACGCACCATTGCACTCTCCTCGACGGCCGACACTTCGCGCGGCTGTTCGCGCTCATGAAACCGCTAACTGCAATTGAATGCGTCTACATTAATCGGAGCGTGTTATCGTTGATCAACGCTATTGATAAAGTACAGCCAGTTAAGTCTCTGATTCGTATACGAACACGCTGATGCGAGTTTTGTCAGATTTCTGGCTGTACTTTCTTGCCACTCTACCAATTCGATACAGAATAGAAGCGTAGCAAAGTAAGCCTGAATTTCTACATGAGCTAATTACATTTTACTAAGAAGTCTTCCGGCGTTTCTAGGGTATCAATGCTCACCGGCGTCGTCTGATAGTTCTCCAGCAAATCGTGCAGAATCCAGCTCGAGTGCGGCTGCGAGGACGAGGTCATCATCTTCTCGACCTTCTCAGCTATCTCCCTGGAAGAACGTGCGCCAAACTGATTAGAAACGTTCGCGCTGTTAACGCGTTGATTGGCAAATGTAAGTACAATCGATGAATCGCAAACTATACTAACGTTCTAGCAACGATGACGGGCCATGGTCTTGTGATCCATGGACACGGTAAACTCTTCAGGGATCTCGCAGTACCATCGAGACAAAGATAGTTGTAATCATCCTTGTTGATGTGTTCCTCCTGTATCAACATACACGTACAGTCTCATTGATTCGCAATTTTTCCAAAATTTTCATTATAGGTCGTTCGAGTGGGCCAGATACACCGTGTACGGTTTTCCATCGAATGCACAATAGTTATCTTACCTTGAAGTGCTCCATAGCATCGTCTAATCGGACCCATGCGATGTCGCCCGCATTATCAGTGAGACACATTAAAGCACCTTCGCGACCGTGATACTTATCAGTTGAATAACAACCAAGTGGATTGTCGCACGCACCGCAGAGGTTCCGGTATTTCGATTCTGCGAAATAAGAAAGATCGTTAGCGAAAGGCGAGACGCGTCGCGCGAGAAACACCTACTCAGCTTGTTGTCGAATGCGGTATCCGGGGACCAAGGACCGGCGATACAAGCTGCTTCGAAAAAGTTCGACAGCCCGAATATCCTGTCCTCCAGCAGCGTCTTCTCGGGATTGCATTCTTTGGTAACTATCCATTTGTCGAAGTACTGTTAAATGAAACGATATGTCTCTTAGAAACGGTTAGGACAATCGTAGATATTCATATATATATTGTTTAAAGTAATATTAACCGTTGAGAATGCCTTGGTCCACTCGTCTGTGGTGTCGAGTCCAGGATGGCAGAAACGTTTACCCTTAAGGTTCCATATGCTCTTCACATCTTTGTTGACTAGAACGACCATCTTGAAGCGTTCTTTTTCTACCGGAAAACGTTGATTTTCAGTGTGGACGAACAAAAACACAGAGATGGAGACGATCGTTCTGTGATACAGATTTTATAATTACCCGCTTGGAATAGTCTTAGCTCATTGGTGACTAGAATGTTATATTCCCTGTATCCAGACGCCGCAACAAGATCTTCCGGTTCAAGGACCGTGAAATCGGCTGTGCCCGTGGTCAGTCGCCGCAGACAATTGAATCTGTGCAATTTCAATCCCCCTGATTCGAGACTTACTTAGGGTGCGCCGGAGCGGAAATAGTGACATTAACAGCGCCAATCTAGGTGAACTACGAAGCCCTTCTTTGGAAAAAGTGTACAGAAAACAATTTCTTCTATAAAAACGTACACTTTTGTCGTTTATAAAGTTCCAAGAGGCAAATTGCAAAAAAGGGCTGTGTACGGGAGCCCGCAATAATGCAGAGAATATTTCAACACGAAGAGCATAAAAAAATATTACTTCTTTGCCAAATGCAGCTCGACCGGGTGATCGAAAAATCAAGCCGTTTCATATTCTCTGCCAGTGTCTTTCCTGCGGGAAGCATATCTGCTTCTCTGTCGCCGATTGGCGAGCGGAAATAGTGATATCCGGCGCACCCTTAAGGCGGTAGACTCGTTTCCAGAATTGCAAGGGTTCGGGATGCGCGTTCTCATTTCTTGATAATGCAAAGATAAGCTTTTTTTCAGTAGTCAAGATCGCCAGGTAAAAATCAATCTAGGCTATATATAGCTGTCGCAGCTTGATGCTTCCGAATAATGAAAATTACGCATCATAAACGTAAAAATTGAACTTTTGAAGGCGATCGCGGCCTAGATTGATCCTTTATTTAGCGCTTTTGCGACTTCTGAGATACGCCAGCCTTGCATTACTGACAACAAAGGAGGCGTATCCCACACCCTTGCAATCCTGGAAACACGAGTCTACCCTCTTAATAACTAGACTGCGAAATAGACTGGTCCCTTATTCTTCGACTATCGATTTTCTTTCTCGAAATCAAACCCCCCACCCCTGAAGTTTCGCAGCCTTTCTGTCGATCGACGGCGATGGATTCTACTCACCTATCATTTCCAATAACGCACTCTACCATGCTCTCGGGGGTGTCCAACTGCGGGCAAAACCGGCCTATATTTTTCGCCGTGTGCACGCTTCGCACGACGCATAGTTTCACTGAAAGTTTCGTTTCGCTGCTTTACATCGTGATTCCATGAAATGTGGACCGCTCGAGGGGAAATCGCGTATCTAATGGCTTTAATCGTGTCCGGTGTCGGCTGCACCGCATCAAGTTCATTGCTCGAAGAATATTTACTATACGACACGGGGCCGTGTGTTGAGTTAGGTTGGGTCTATACATAGCTCTACGCTCGGCTTAGATCGGCAGCCTTGTACAAAGTTCAGACATCGCGTCGACCAATGCCGGGAACGTGATTCATGAAGTTCAACATCTTTTTTTTAGTTTCCACAAGAATAATAATAAATATTCAGCACCGTTCCGGTCACGAGTAGATCAGAGTCGGAAGCATGGAAACGTTGAAATAGCTTTGCCGAGAAAGAAAGAGTAGAATAAGGGTCTACTCACACTTTTCCGAGTCGATGCATTGACAGAACAGCAGAAGCAGGAAGACAGAACCGCATAATCGGTCGTTCATTTTCGTCGAACCGCGCAGCATCCTTTATTTGAACGATGAACAGCGGAGAGCCCTTATCGAACCGTTAGATCTCAACAAAACACCAAGCGCAAGACCTTTCCGATCATTCCAAACGCTGGCATTTATCGTTACGGAGGAGGAGTCAACAGTAATTTCACATTTCCACAAACACAGTTACTGCTCCATTGCTACCGATGAGATAAACGTTTTCCTACCAAGTCTACGACCGCTCTTACGCACACGCAAATCGAGTACCCGCTCCGACTCTCTCTCTTGCACGTTTCCAACAGACCTCTCCGGTCCCCAGAATCGACCAACACAAAAGATACAACTGGTTTCGCCACGATGCACGGCGCGCAGCGGGAAGCCGTTTTTCACCTGGCCAAAATTATTTTAAAGGGTAGTGTACCCTCGGATTGTAACTAGAAAATAACTAGAATCTTACTAGATTTTGGGTCGAAAATATGGGTTTGCGCCCAGACATTGTTTGACCTTATACGAGCAAATTTTGGGATGGGTGAGGGCTCATTCCAAAGAGGAAGGTTATATGCACAGTGCTCCAGTCATGAGGTTAACGAGATTATGTTTATAACTAATAATATGAGAGCCCAAAGTAGAGAAAAAATCTAGAGAAAAACCCGCAGATTTCAGTGCATTATTCTGTCTCTAAAAGACTTTTTTAACTTATGTGATCACTGGAGCGCAGTGCATATAACCTGCCTCTTTAGAATGAGCCCTCACCCAGCTCAAAATATGCTCGTATAAGGTCGAACAACGTTAAAGTTACTTCAAGGTTTTGCCGTTTATACGGGCTTTGCGCTCCAAATTCACCCTTTTGCAAATAAAGTATTTGTAAGTACATGTTTCAGAATAAATGAATTGTTAAGAAACTCAAAATGTTATCTACTGCAAAGATGTGCATCAAGTACTTATTAAATAAAGTAATTACCAATTCGTTAATTTTGTAATGTACGAGTACTGTGTGTAGATTTAGATAAATTTTAAGTATTGAGACTATAAAGTATATAATTTATCCTCAATTAATAAATAACTCATTTTAAATATTCTGAATGGATGAAAGTGGCGCGCAAAACCTATGATTATAATAGCTCGTCGAATTCGTTCCCAGTTTGAACGTTTAAACAATCAAGGTGATCTGAATTTTTGTTGAAAGAAAATCTGTTGAAAGAACTCTTTAAGAACATGGAACTTCTGATTTAGGCGACGAAAAACGGGTTTCCAGTCCGCACCGTGCGAAGGGGGGTCGAATAAGACCCAGAACACTACATAGCCGGTCAACTTGCTTTCGCCTATCCTTGAAGATCACGTGCGAAGGGGGAATTAAAAGGAGGAGTAAAAACGATGAGCACAGCTATCTCGGCCTGCGGCTGGTCAGAGTCGGCATAAATTTCGCTTAATTTAAGTCTGTCGCAACGCGAATATCCCGTCGACGAAACAGTTCGTAAATATTCTCGACCATGTCAAAGTTCCCACAGACAAATGTAAATATTCAACGGCGGCGTATACTTTCGTAAATGCACTCTCGCCGGCGTATAGTGACTATGAATAGAAATTTCTTGAATCGGTGTCGACAAACACGGCGAACATTTTCCAAAGTGCGCGGCGTATTCCCAGACGTTCTTTGCGTTTTATAACAAACACCGCGAACATTTTCCAGAAATTCTCAGCAACGTACAGTGTATATGCGTAAGTGCGAGTGAACCGTTATGCTCTCGCGAAAGAACTGTTTACATGGAAATTACAAGGTCCGAAGAAAAAGTAGTCGTTCTGCGTTGAACTTTAACTTTTCTGTTCCTGTTCCGCATTGACTATAACTCATTATCTGATTAATTTCAATAATCAACATCAAAATGTTCTGCATCGATTACACGATATGATACCGGAATGAAAATCGCAGGGAAGTTTGAAACTTAAAATCGCTCCTTTTTCCGGCAATTACCAGTTATCGTGGCACAATAGTCCGCGTTGATTAAATTGACACACGGTCGCACTGTTTCAACGCAGATATCGCTGGGACAACCGGCGGAGTGTTTGTTGCCGTTGCGAATATTCGTGTTGGTTTGGCGAAGCCAACGATTCGGCTTTTTTTGTTCCAATTGTGTGACGACGACTACGAGGCATTACCTTCACACCCGAATTTCCACGCGCAGCCGGCTCGGTTCGACTTGACTCGCTTCTGTGTTTAAAATAGCGAACAAGGGTACAGAAGTAGCCGGCGAGGTCGGAGACGGATAACTGGAAAGAATGATGATGGGAAATGGGTCGGCGGATCACGCGGCATCGAGCGACTCGATCACAGCTCCCTCGATCACCGGATCCAACATCCAACCGGTGGCGTCTAGGGGTTTTCCCTCGACGTTCTCCCGACGTTCTCGCTCCCGCACAAGTTCACGGAGACTGAGGACTTGCACAAGTTCATCTGACACGACCAGTAGCTGCTGATGCAGCCGAAAGACCACTAGGTAACCGGAATTAACTTGGTGGGAGGCGACTGCGTAATAAACGCGTGTGTATGTGGAAGGCTAAGTCCCCACCGGGATTGGATTCGAATCCCTTCTGGAAAAACCTTATTCTTAACCCTTGCGTCGATAATCGGGTACCTATGTAGGTACCCATTTTCCAAATTCTTTTAATATCTCTGTGTTGACAAATAGTAAAATTATTGTAGACCTTTATGGTCTTGAATGATCACAGATTGATTTACATTTGAAGTATACAAGTACGTGTTGAAACTATAAAGCGTGACATCATTGAATATCGTAGAAAATATTGGTTATTGACGTAAGGGTTCATTACACCTTCGCTCCGATCGCTTTCTGGGAGTACTCCGATCTAGCATGCGATCGCCTTGCATCTTTTCGACCTTTTCTCGTCATCGATACAATCTTTTCTACGAACTATGCGCCCGATTAGCTCAATGAGGAACTAAATTATCTTTTTTTCCATTCTGATACTGAACTCGTGAAAGTCATTTGTGCACTTTTCTCATAAATGTTCTTGAGCACATTATGAAAACATTTAATAACGGAATAATGTCCTAGTGACGAAGCCTTTTCGATCCTTCATGTATAACGGTAATGCATGATATAAATAGAACCCGGATTTAGGTCCTTGAATGTAACCATTATGGGTTCATTTGAATCGTAAATTGATAGAATAGCATAGTCCATCGAACAAGAGTTTTATAAAATAAGTAGAATGCAGAAAAACAGCGTGGATAAAGTCGATACGGGTTGGCCTCTAAGGATAGCACGGTAGTCTTCATTTTTTCCGCGTAGTTTCCTGATGAGTCTACAGTACTCGGCTTCTCACGAAACCGCTCGAATGTGAAATCACGATTTCACGATATCTACGGAAATTACGATTGTCTTGTTTGCGAGGAAGTTGTTCTCTTATTTTTCGCAACAGATCTTCCGAATAGATTTCTAGTAATCGCTAAAATCATCATGATGTTTTACCTATTTTATTTCTTGTCACCTTGAGTGGACTTCACGCTAATACTGTGATTTCATAAAACATTACAAATCAATTTTTGCTTTCCGTCGCCCTCGGTTTTTGTGAAATTTAATTTTGCGAAAGAAATCGGAAAGTTAAAAAACGGTTTTCAGATTCTTACTAACTATCATGTATATCGTCGATTTCAAACGAGGCTTCCGCGAAACCGTTAATCGAATCTGATTTATTTCCGGGAAAAACCGTTCAACATATAAATCGTATCAACGCAAGAACAAAACCAGTTGCAAACCAGTTATACAAAGTTGATAATTCAGTGCGATAGGCCGAAGCACTCGGAGGAAACAAAAAACGAAGAGAAAATCTAAGCGACATCGGAAATACCAATAATGTGAAACGATATTTGTGCCTATAATTATGAAAATTTCAGGGGCTTATACAGGGTGTGCATTTGAAAACTTTCCAGCCGAATATCTCGAAAAGTATGGAAGATATTAAAAAAGTGTAGAACACGTGTCCAAGGATTTCGAGGGGGAAAGAGGGGGGCAGTGTCAGTTTTTTATTTGGGTGGCGTTTTCACGGTCATTTGAAGGTAAACTTTTTTTTCAAATGGAAACCTATATATTTTATTATGAGATCTTATTGTATACGTAAAAAGACCAGCAATTTTTGTAGGATACTTTTTTTTATCCGCGCACTAGTTTCGGAGATATTTAAAGAAAAGTAGAGCGGGTCATAGTATACTGCGAGAAAGTTTGTAATTTCTTTATAACTATAACAAATATTCAAAATGTTCTCCGTTGTTTTCTAAACAATAATACAGACGATTCTCAAATTCTGGACGAACATTTTTAAAGTTGTTTTTCTACAGCGTCCTCGCACTCTTTCGTGATGACGTTTCCTTCTCGCACATGGAATATCGAGTCATCCGTTAATCGCTATCAAACAACTAGCTACCAGTGCAATTTTCGCTAACTGACAGTTGCAGGAATATTAATCTTCGCGCCTGTCTTTGTTTCGAAATGGCATACTAAAACTGCTCGACCAAAAGGGACATACTAAAACTGTTCGACCAAAAGAGACATACTAAAACTGCTCGATGAAGGTTCTATGTAATAAAGTAATAAACCAAGGCAGCTCTACGGTTCATTTAAAGCTTTGGGACGGGTCGGTCAAAGCTGGGCGTTAGAAGGTTTCAATAGCCCCTTTTTCAATAGGCGACCGTCGTCGCGTCGGTACGCTCGTCATTATAATCGCTACACAATACTGCTATAAAAAGCAAAATACATACTTAAAATATTATTGCGCGGGTGTGTATATGTATAACTCCAGCTCAGAATCTGGCACATTGTAGCACGTAATCTACAGGACGAAACTTCAATGATTCACATAGCATAAACGCTTTATTGTTCATTGATATCAGCCGCATATCATGAAACCCAAGATCCTCCGTATACGAGATAATTTTAATTAACATTGATAGGGGTATCTTTATTGGGCAGCTCGTATTAGCGATTTGAATTGAACAATCTTCATCGGCGATGCGTTTTTTAGTTGCGTCGCATCGCTCGAATCGCCGATATTATAATACATACTTTTACGCTGATAACGTGTGCAATGTATGTATATAAATACAGTATAATAACTTTTTAAATATTGGACCATACGTTATTAAAAAAGTTATCGTTTTTTTTAGAGGAACCATTACTGTAGTTGATAATTACACTGTGCGGATCTTTATGCATTCACGGCTTATAAAAGTTTTCAAACAATGCTAGAATATTATAAATTCAACAGAATTTAGTACGATTTTTATTTATTTCAAATCTACAAAGGCTACTACCACGGAAAACAAGATTTTATTTGATTCCACTTTCTTAAAATTCGTCTACAATATTCGTCTATTGATAATATATTTAATAATATATATATTATAATAATAATATATACGTATGCACACGTGTAGCAGTAGCAAAGTTGTTTCGTCTAAAACGATCTTGTTATTCAATTGCTTGCAGGGATGCGAGAGGAATGACCGAGAATCCGGTTCCGATTCCGATGCAAGGATGAAAGTATCTTGAACACATGTATGTGTTATCAACATCAACAGGCCAGTGCAGCTCTATGCGGGAAACGCAACGGACAAACGACGAGACTCGCTCCCAAAAACTTGTCCCAACTCCCGATGCGCGCTTGCTGTCGAAGAAATGCGTACCTTCGTGTGTCGAGCTGTTTTAATTCATTCTGACGTAACAAAGTAAAAACTTTCCGCGTCGACATTTGACAATGAATCCGCGGAAGATACGCGTCGCTTCAATTGTCAATAAACCAAGTGTCGTAATTCTACGACAATGACAGCTCGTAACCTATTTACACTCGAATCATAAAAATTTCATATTCCTCCGAAATACTCGTTGTTCAGTTGCAAACATATATTTCTGATCGATATCAATACATATTATGTACGGTATAGTATCTCCGTTTCATTTCTTTCGCATACACATTTATATCTTATCTTGATACGTTTCAACCTTCGGAAAACTTGAATATGATTGGTATACGATCCATTTTATGTAAAAAAGAAATCTTTCGACTTGTCAAACTGATTGTACATAAATAGATTACATGTATATACTCTCGTTTCAGGAGACACTAGTATTTAAAATGTACACTGATACGACTTAATGAAACTCTCCAGCTAACAAATATTTCTATTTCGCCGAACGAGTAATTTGGAAAGATTCGAAATGAAGCTGAATTACAAACAGTTGCCTGTGAAGGCACACTACTTTTTCTTCATGGCAGGTAATTGTAACTATCATTTTAACGCTATAGGATATTATGTTGTGTTATTAATTTATTATTATTCTTTGCACAGCAATGGGACCAATACTACCATTTTTACCAGTCTACGGAAAACAGCTTGGAATATCAACGATAGTTATGGGCAGCATCACAGCTATTTTACCAATTTTGTTCTTAATCGCCAAACCAGCTTTTGGATTTCTAGTGGATTACTTTGACTCTTGGAGAAAAACGATCTTCATGATGTTACTAGGAACAACAAGCATTTGTTACATCTGCATGTACTTCCTGCCAGCCCTTCCGGGACCAATTTTGCCAGGCCACGCGTTCGAAAATGTGTCTTGTGCTTCGTTGAAGCAATGCTCGTCGCAGGTAATGTTTCCTTAAATTACATTTTATTTTCAAACGTGTACTTACAATCTTATATTTATTCAAGAACTTCACGCAACCAGGTATTTGCATGGGAGCAAAGTACACGATGTGCCATTGGACTTGTTCCAACAATACTTTTACTGTGCCAATTTGGTTTGAGGCGATCGAAGGAGATATAAGCTTTACCGAGAACAACACGTGTCTAGCGGATACGAATACTACCTCGCATTGCTCTATAAGCAATAACTGCAATGTTAACTGTGATAATTTCGTCGATAGACACTGTCTTTATACTTCCATTACTTTCTGGGGCTTTATCCTTTTGATGTCCCTTGGAAACATTGGATTTAACGTATGCAATAGTATAAGCGATGCAATTTGTTTTGATGTACTAGGTATCTATCGTACAATAATTTTTAATGTACAGAATCAAGACTGTTTGGAGGTCGCTATAATGCTTCGATTAAATGGCACTGTAAATATTATGGTGTTATACAACTAGACAGCAGACTTTATGCATTTATAACGAAAATGAGTGGGTGTAATTATATTATTTTCGATCTATAAAAAATGTTTGTGTTCATTGCAAGACACAGGAGCCAAATAAAAATTTCATTCCTCTTTTGATTATCTTGTTATGGTGAAACTAACACACTGGGGGCCATAAATCGGTTTAATACCTCCACTGTTTTAAAGTGTACAGTACCCATTTTTGTGATGAAGGCATAAAATCCGCAGTCTAGTTATAAAGCATGTAAAAATAAGTTTGATGGCCTACATTACTGTGACCTTGAAACAACTTTGTAAGGAAAGATGTGTTCTGTTTCTCATAGTTTACTGTATCGTATTGTAATACAAAGCAATCTAATTTTTAGGAGAAGGCGGTGAAATGAGCTACGGTAGGCAACGCGTATGGGGAACTATAGGTTTTGGAATTTCCGCATTTCTGGCCGGTTACGCGGTAGATTATTGGTCGGACGGAAAACTTATAAAAGTTTATACACCCGCGTTTCTACTAATCTTCGTCTTCTCGTTTATTGATATATTTTGCTGCAGGAAGTTGAAAGTGAGTATCCATATGTAATATTACCGAATCTATTCATTTCATTCTATTATTTCTTTTATCGAACGTATATATATACGTAATTCATCGATGATGTCTCTTACAGCTACCGATTATGGCAGGCTCAGGGAATATATTAAAAGATGTTTTTCAACTTCTAAAGTTGAAACCTATCATTATTTTTCTCTGTTTCGCGACAATCGCCGGTATTCTGGACAGCTTTATAATATATTTTTTATTTTGGTAATTATTTATACATTTCCAAGATTTTTGATCTAATGCATCATTCGATAATGCGAAATATACCCAGCGACAATACCTAGGTGACAAATATTTCGAAATCAAATATAATTTTCTTTATTATTTGATTCAGGTTGTAAATACGTTTTCAACAGGTATTTGGAGGACTTGGCAATAATGACTGGACACATGGGCGAAATTAAATTGATCGAAGGTTTAATTGTCGCAGCAGAGACTTTGGGTGGCGAAGTGATATTCTTCTCTCTTTCTGGTATTGTTTCATATTAATCACCCATTTAATGTTGTAATTTCCCACTCGTGAAAACTTCGAGTGTAATACATAACAATTTCTTTGGACAGGTAAAATTTTAAAGAAGTTGGGATTTGGATATACTTTTACACTGTGTTTCTTATGTTATTCTTTGCGACTGGGTTTAATATCACTGGCATCTACTCCATGGTGGGTAATTCCAATCGAATTATTTATGCAAGGCCCCACTTATGCTCTCTGTTACACATCGATAGTTGCCTATGCCAGTAAAATTGCACCACCTGGTACATCGGCTACCGTTCAAGGTATCGTAGCTGGTATGGATGATGGTTTCGGTAAGCAATTCTTTCTGTTCAATCATCTTTCCAATCTACAGTATAAAACTATAGAATTGGTTGATTTCAGGATTCGCGATCGGCAGTCTCGCAAGTGGCATTTTATACAAACTGTTGGGAGGTGTTATAACGTTACGATTACTTTCGTCGCTTGCCGCAGTGACTGCGTTAATGTACCTCATTTTACATATAATGTATTTAAAGCATACGATGCCAGGTACAATGAAAACAATTCTTTCACTGCATGAAATAGTTTCTATACCAAATCGGAAAATATCGTGGGTCGTTCAACTCGTTTTACAGAAAAAATATATCTCGTTGAACACCGTGTAGATATCTTTGCTTATCAGTAGGCCGCGGATCTTTATGCAAAATAAAAAATTTTTTGCATCGATTGCCAGATACATTCTTCTTTCAATTATCTGATCAAGCTGAAACCAATAAGCTTTTAATTTCTAATCTGTCCACTGCTTTAAATTGTGCTTACCCATTTTTTGTCATAAACGCATAAAATCCGCAGTCTACTTATTAGTTTACAATTTTATACTCATTAGTTCTTTTTTTATTTATAGATACAAAAAGTACTGTAGAATGGAAATCGCCTCAGGAAGCCAAAGACAGATGCGTTGTCGCAGAAACGTGACCGTAACGAAAGGGAGTCGAACTTATTTCCAAAGGAAACAAAAGTTTTTACGACTTGTGCAATAATTATCGTGTCATAATTATGTATACTCGCGGATAGGTACTGCACAAACGATATGTTACTTAGAGACTTTGATACAAATATATGTATATATAGGTACAGGGTGAGTCTCGTAACGTGACGATCTCAAATAACTCGTAAGTTATTTGTTGTGCAAAAAAAATGTTCAAACGAATATTGCAGGTCGAACTGATCGAAAAATACATTCAGATATGTATAATAATATGACCATGAAATGACCTTGATCTTCGAAAATTAAAGTTTTACCTTCAGATCAAGCTCAAGGTCATGTTATTATACATATCTGAATGTATTTTTCGATCAGTTACCCGATGCAATAAAATAAAAATGCAGTTATGTATCAAAAAACATCGATGACCTTGATAACTCCGAAAAAAATGACCTTTCGAAAAAAATTTTCTTGCCAGATATTTGGTCCATTGATGATATGCACATTGCGTAACAAATATTTTTTGCATCACAGTAGCCTGGAGAGATATTTTATGTCCTGTTTTAGACGAAACACCCTGTATACAAGATTAACATTTGTACCAGTGAAGATCGTGTAAGTTGATAATGAAAATAAATAAGACAAAAGATAAACGCGCATGTATATATATTTATTACGAAGGTGACAAAGACAGCATGAAACGTATAACAATCGAAAATTAAAATCTCGCTATTGTGACATCGCCGCTATAAATTTCGAAGTCTGGTAACGCACGAGATGGCTTTGTTGCATAATTTTTACAAAAAAAAACTTCCTCGTTCGTCACGTGGTCGTCACGTCGTCACGTGATTGGCTCTTACAAAAATGACAGATGCGTGGTGTTTGGACACTTTGCCGACTGACGTTCTGATCTTAATTTTCAATTACTGTCATGCATTCGATTTGGTACGACTCAGTGAAGTATGCAAACGATTCTACGATATCGTACAAAGCGAAACGCTTTGGATCAAGAAAAGCAAACAGCCGGTTGCAACAAATCAAACTTCGGAAAAGTTTCGCAAAAGGTCTGTTAGGTTATAGTTCACCTTGTTTCTTATCCTTCAACAACTAAATATATATACGTATACTGAAATTTTCATCAAACTCTTATTTGTCTTTCACGATTCCTCTTCGTTTCTTTACGTTTATGCGCCTTGTACATCGTGGTGTGCATTCGTTTACATGACACTGCCTATAATGATTAATAAATGTATTAGAAACCTAGGAAGTTATAAGAGATTCTCAATCAACCCCTGTATATGTGCAATCAATAATTCGGGTGTAAGCAGTATCCCAAAGGAATTATTTTCCCAACGTTCTTATTGGAAGTATTATTCGATGAATCGTAGGTGCAATCCATTATTATGTTTACGTACAAAATGGCATGTTTCGAACAACTGGCAATACGGTAGATTCGAGAAGAAAGTCCTCCTAGAGCAAAAAATGAAGCTTATGCCATGGATTCAGCTGACCAATAACGTTCTATGGTGGAGCGGAGGAAATCACTTCTGTGGTTTCAGACGCACGCATCACCGTTTTCCAGAGAATAGCCGTATTTTAGTTAGCAATAATATTAGGAGCGATATATGTAAATTTATTGTTAGGGAGGAATGTATCATCACTGGTCACAGGTACAGTTATTGGGAATATCATAGCTAAAAAGGATAACTCGTCATTCTAGTCTATTAAAACTTGGAACATTTTTTAGGGATGGTAGTATACAATTTTGGAGAAAGTCAAGGAGCGACGAATGTATAGACTTTTATTGTAGTATTCCTAGAGCTCATAGTTGCGATGTGAATGCAGTGGATGAGACCTGTAATGCGATTGTATCTGGTTCTGGAGATGGAATAGTGAAGGTAATTAGAGTGTGCAAGAACCAGAAAAGGTTCAAGAACCTGTTCGACTCTGCACACCTCTAAAAATATTATAAGCAGACTGTGGGTGTTTATGGAATCATAGAAAGCGGAATCATGTATTAGGTTGTCCCAAAAGTTTCTTTCGGAACGTGTTCCTTTAATGGTGCTAAATAAATACAAACAATGCAATAATCTTTATGTTAATGTTTTAGTACTTCTTAACATGAATTTGCATTATGTGCATGAATCGAAAAGCAACTTTTGAGACTACCTAATAGAATTTTATTTTCAGTGATAGTAGTCTTTGTAGTTCTGGAATCACTAAAAATCATACTAAATTCATAAGCCATAATAAATGCATAAAGACCCACAGTCTGATTATAAACCTAGCTAGCGAGCTCCAATTATCAGTGTTGCGATACCATGTCAAGCTATAAATTGTTATCTAGATTTGGAGACCTGTAGGAGAGAGAATCCGAAACGTACCTCTGGCAACATTAAATATCGCAGACAGAGTTTGGTCCCTTTCTGCAAATCCGACTGGCAAAAAGGTTGCTGTAGGTTCAGCTGGAAATAGCGTGAAAACTTCTCTTCATATTTTTGATCTCGAATGGTGCGTTACGCTTTTTCATAAAACAGAAATGCATTAATGCATTCGATTAAATAATGCATAAACATGGATATATACTTTCAGATTCAATAGTGTAATAGAAAGATTTTAGTTACAGCGAAAGTGATATGTTAAAACATAATTGGAGAAGAGGCGCAGGGGTGTTAGACATGGTTTGGGACAGTCCACAAATTTTGCTCACTTGTGGATATGACACTTACATTCGAAAATGGGATCTGAGGTAACGTAAGCCAATTTTACAGCTCGACAAGAAATTTTCGTATTCACTAATATAACGTTACATTAAAGTTTAGTTTATCGTTTCCTTTAGAACTGGAACATGCGTATATTCGTGGGCAGACCCAACTGACGCAATTGTGTATTGTATATCGTCAGATTATTACAATACAATGATTACTGGAACTCAATTTAACTGCAAATCTGTTCTATGGGATCAAAGACAGAAAAACTATTTACAAGTTTGTATCCGTATGCAAGTTGAATAGCATTTATCGATGTCTTGATCACCGGATAACGATACTTGTATTTTCTTTACAGCTTTATTTCATGAATCTTAGTAGAATGTCAAGCCCTGTTTATTGTTTGGCCTTCGACAGTACTCATTTGTACGGAGCCACGGATCAGCAGTTAGTAGAACTTACATTCTCAGGTTATTCGTACAAAGAAACTAATTACAAAAATATCCTCAAATATCACTAAATAAAGACAAACCAAGTGAGCACAAACGAAATTAGACGATCGATTACGCATTCGAAAAATCTCGACAAAAATTGTACAGAACAAAACCAGGATTTGGGTAAAACTGAGAGTTTCATAATGTAAAGTGTCTGGAGGGTTTAGTTCGAAAGCTAGAAAGCGAGTCACAATGAAACAATTTATAAATATTTTATTGTGTTTAACAAATATTCATTTTTCCCACGACTCACTTCAAAGACGGCTAAAAAATATATGTAAAAAAAAGAAAGATTCGACTTGATCGAAAGAGATGAACATTATTTATTTACTGTGTAAATTTGTAAACGAATTGAACTGCTAAAGCACGACGTGAAACCTTCTTGTATAAGATATATCAAAGTATAAAACTATTTCCTCTAATAGAATTTGTAATATTAAAAAATAAATATATATTTATCGAGCATAATTCATTATTGTTGTTCCTTTATCCGCTAATGTCTCGTAATTAAACTGCAGTATCGTATTCGTTCTAATTCATTTTTTCTACTATATATAAATTATATATATATATATACTATATTTATAAAGGATATGGATACACTCAGACATCTTATGCTGCCAGTCCAAACCCAAAGTTAAGTATTTCGTTAAGTATCATTTTGAGTTAGAATAATTCAGATTTCGTTTGTATGTTCGCTATACCCGTCAGAGCATTTTCCGAATCATGTAGTTTAGAATACCGCCGTTTTTGAAATACGTTAAATCGACCTCAGTATCGAATCGTACGATTACATCAAACTTCTTCCCATTGTTCGTTGTCACGGTAATCTTCTGGCCAGGCTGACAATTTTCAGGGATAGGGATATCGTATGCCTCGAACCCGGTCAGCCCTAAAGACTCTGCAGTTTGCCCAGGTAGGTATTGCAGCGGAATAATACCCATACCTACTAAATTAGACCTGAAAAGTTACAGGTATGACAGTAAAACCTTTTCAATCACCTTCACGAAAATTCCGTAGCTTAATGATTATTGCACGTTTTGAAATTTCGAGAAATTTGCAGATTTGCTGTATGTACGTAACGCTAACAAATGCTTAGAGAGTGCTTACCTATGAATTCTCTCGTAAGATTCAGCTATAACTGCTTTAATCCCAAGAAGAAACGGTCCTTTCGCAGCCCAATCCCTAGAAGATCCAGATCCGTATTCTTTTCCGACAAGAATGATTAAAGGCGTTTGATCTTTCGCGTATTTTTCAGCGGCGTCGAAAACGTCCATCTGCAAGCCGATTAATCATTGTATAAATAAATGTGTAATTCCAATAGAGAGAATTCTATTCGTCTGTAATTTATCACACACCTCTTCCTTAGTAGGAATGTAAATTGTACGTGGTCCAGGTTTACCGACAAATTTATTCACCAGACGGATGTTGGCGAACGTGCCTCGAGCCATTACAGCGTCGTTACCTCTACGCGATCCGTAAGAATTGAATTCCTTTGGTGTCAGCCTAATAATAAGCCAAAAGTAAAATATAATAAATGCCTGCGACAATGTTTAGTAAGTAATCATTAGACAGCGGAGCTTTATGCTAAATGAAATTTTTCTTTACCAAAATTGCAACAAACTCGAGTGAAATGGAAATTTATTTTCCTTGTTAATACGTTTAACTCTAAACATTTAAAGTATTGTACGAGGTATGATATCAATCTTTTTATATTCATACAAAGAAAAAAATTAATATAGAATGGAATTATTCTAGTTCGCGTGGTAGAAATGTTTTAATTTTCGAGTTCAAGTTAATAGGTTGAAAATTATACTGGAGTACTCTTTTAAATTGTTCTAATGAATTTTCCTGTTTGAAATCACACCTACTCATTTTTTTCTGATAAACGCATCAAATCCACTGTCTAGTAATTTAGAAATAAAACGTACCCGCGATTCGCGAGGTATCGCGCCGCCGGAGAGTTACGAGCAATGCTGCCAGCTGGACTGATATGATCCGTTGTAACAGAATCGCTGAGATTCAGAAGAACGCTTGCTCCCTTCAAAGGTGTTATTGCTGGTAATTCCTGAAGAAAATGCATTGTTTAATTTAGCCCACAAATATAAAACGTAAGACAAATATTATGTTATCCCAAAAAGTTCGTTTCGATCTCGATTAATGTGTTCAGTGCTAATTCAGAGTTGCTTTTAAGAAAATCAATGGCATGGTTAAGAAAGTGGAAGCTTAAGGAATAATAAAACATTAATGAACAGAAGATTGTGTTGTTTGTGTATGCTGATGTTATCTAACAATATGGAATGTGCACGTAGTGAAAGAAATTTTTAGGACAACCTAATATTTCATTCAATCACCTTTTGCAAGTTCTCGAAATATGGCGGGCTCTTGATATACGTGGATTGTGCATCCCACGGATACAATTTGCCTTCTGGTGCTACCAAATTCGCCCAGCTCGAGCTGCCCTGTTCTATCTTTCTATAAACTTCTTTAAACATTGCCGGGATCACGTGTTTCTGTTCGACTGCTTGAATATCTGATCTGGTAGGCCAAATATCTTGAAGATATACCGGACTACCATCCGGTCGGCGACCTGAAAGTTTTCCATGTCATTCCAAACCTAATAACGACTCATAAATTTCCTTAACACGATCGTTTACCTAATGGGTCCTTTTCGAAATCTATATCCACCGTGCCAGCGATGGCGTAGGCAATTACCAAGAGCGGTGACGCTAAGTAATTTGCCCTTGTATTAGGATGAATCCTACCCTCGAAATTACGGTTGCCGGAAAGTACACCGCAGCAGACGAGCTCGTTCTAATACCATAAAAAGTTCATTTCAGATTGAAACTGACAAAGCAAGCCAGGATATACAGGGTGAGTCTCGTAACGCGACGACTTCAACCGACTTTGCACTCGGAGTATTTTAACTCGAAAATTAAACATTTCTTCCGATCTAGAACAATTCCATTCCAGAGCTGGGCAAAAATTTAATCAACGATTGACGACTATAGTTCTACTTCAATCGTTAATCGCAATTGGCAATTAATCTCGTAGTTTAGTCGTTAATTGCGGTTAACGATTACACTCCTTTCAATTGTAATCGGCAATCGGATAATTGATTAATAATTAACTGCTGAAATTTCGAAATAAAATACGTAATCAAAACTATACATATATGAATACTGAGAAAAACGTAAACTGAGTTTAGGTGTATTGTCATTTGGTCTATAATATAAACTTTGTTTACGTGATTTTATGTTTTTTTTCGATGATTTGATGATGATGACGCAGAAGAAAAAAACGACACGCATCGAAAGATGTAAGAATCTTTGAATTTTAAGCAGAAACATCTAACCACTTGTAGCTCTTGGATATGTTAATCTATTTTGATGAAATGTTCAGCATGTGTATAACTAACATAGATCTACAAAAGCCATATTTTAAATTTTCGTTAAGGGCCCAAATAAAATATTTTTAAAAAATACTTTTTTTATTTTTGCATGCAACCTTTTCAATTGTAATTTTTGGAAAATCTTTTTTGCAGATCATTTAGTAAACCAATGCTTCTAATTGCTTACGAAACATCAGGTCTCGTTTGGTACAATTATAAAAAAGTTATACCGTGTTAAAGTGCGTTCAAATAGTTTCGTGGTTCACTGTATTTCATATTTCTACTGAAGTCGTCACGTTACGAGACTAGTCCCCTGTATTTTCACAGTTCTTACTTTCTCGATGGTCTCGACAATCGCCTCGGGGAGAGGACCACTGTTTCCGATACAAGTCATACACCCATAGCCGACAATATCGAATCCCAAAGCCTTCAGGGAAGGTATCACCCCGCTCTCTTCCAGGTAATAAGTGACCACCCCCGACCCAGGGGACAACGATGTTTTTATATATGGCGCGACACTCAGGCCAGCTTCGATAGCTCTTTTCGCTAAAAGACCTAAAATTAAAAAAGTAATTAATTCCCCCTGAACTTTCGAGAAATGAGATTCTACGGATTTTTTACCTGCTCCGAGCATAACACTGGGGTTGCTAGTATTGGTGCAGCTAGTGATTGCAGCAATTACCACAGAGCCGTGCCTCAATTTGTAATCCTTCCCCTCGAACTCGAACATACCTACGGATTCCACCTTTTCCGGGCTTAAGCCGTATCCCTTGAATCCTACCTGGAAATGGAAATATATATTCCCTTAGTTTACGACTGTGTACGAGATAAAGATCGAACGTAAGACCTTATAATATACAAAGAAGAATAAACAATATTTTATACGTTGCTTTCGAAGCTAGAGGGATTCTTTCGCGCGTGATTCATCTAAATTCTTGCGCGATAAAAGGTGTGTTGACCTGGAAGTGTCAACGACCATTTTACCTCTACAACTCATTGTCCAATAAGTGATTCGCCGAGCAAGCACTATTGTGCATGAAACAAGCAGTTTCAAACTGATTTCAATATACAGCGCACGAGCCACAAAACCACCGAGGTCTTCGCGACGCGTTAATGCATGCTATATCTATATGTAGGTTTTTACGGTGCAGATAGAGCTGAGAAATTAATTGTTCATTTGTAGATATTTTATATTTTATAATGCAGAGAATAAATTCGCATAAATGTCGCGAATTCGTGGGATAACAGAGAGTCCGGTATTCCGCTGGACTTCCAAAAATTGTGTAAAAATTCTCTGCAGTCAGCAAGGAGCTCGTTGGGAAGCCGTTGCTGGCATTGTAATTACTTTGGGGAAGTTAAGCCGATCAAAGTCGGTACCTAAAATTTCTAGGGTCGGTCCCTTGGACGGTGAGGATTGTTTTGAACAGTTAAGACCGTCGGCCGAGCTTCTCCTCGCACCGAGGGTTTACCTGTACCATTCCTATAAACATCAAGCACTGTTATTTCCCCATTCTTTCGAATTCAAAGAAACCGGCTACAAGTAGAGGACACTTAGCCTTGAAAATATACCGTCGGAGACAAGAATTACCGATTCTTCTAGAATATATAAATGTTTCGTAGATGGAAGTTCATAAATTTACAGTTTACATAAAACGATTGCAGAAAATTCATGAACGGAAAATGTTCAGAAATGATATGGTAACGCGATAGCAATACCGATCGTTGGAATACGAAATAGGAGTAACAGCTCTGTCCGTAAAACGAGTTTGCAACAAAATCTGTGGAGGTTTGCAAAACGAACGGCTGTCGTATCAGCAATTTCAAGCGAGGTCAGACGACGTTCGTGGCTTGATCGAAGTCAGTCGCTCGCTTTCTTCGCGAAATTCAGGATCGATCGATCGTTGGTACGTATATAAAACTATATCATTTCCGTGATCCATGTGATCAATAACTTACCTTCCCACTGACGAGACGTCCCACAAAATATTTCCTTTCTTCATTCCAATCGTTTTAGTTTTAATTGAACAAAGAATCGTTAATTTCATCGAACCAAATTTATAATTGCGACTATTAATTATACAAATTTGAATATCTTCTATACGAATACTTCATAGACTGTATGAAAATTATAAAAGAAAATAAAAGCGGAATTAATAAATTTTATTTTTATACGCTGGTTTTCCTAAAGGTATTCGCTGTACTCATCGGTAATAAAAAAAACAAGATTAGCGTCTGTTCTCATGCCACAGAAACGTAAAAATCTTCGTTCGTATGAAGTACGAGTTTTCAGCAAATGTTCTTGCTGTAATAGCATAGTAACGCGATTCCAATGTTGAACATCTTTCAATAGAAATCGATCGGTCCCTTGTTTTAAAAATCGTCCCGCTCATTGTTGCTGCACCACATTCACTCTGCTTCCAATTTGATTCAACGCCGAGCTGTTCTTCTGCGTTAAGTATAATAATCCTTATATTTTTACAAATTGCTGTCCATTGTACATTATTTTAATAGATTTTATAGACACATGGCTCGTGCAGAATTTTAGTCGTCGATTCTACTAATTTTCTGTTTTACTATATTCTTCGGGAATTAAACGTTAAGATACTGTAAATAATCAAATCTTAAACGAATTACAAAATCAATGAATAATAGTACAACCTAATATTCTAGAACTGGACCTTGCATAGTGGAATTTCAATGGAAAAATGCTTACAGAGAGGAACTGATTAATTTAAAACTAACTTAAAACTAACAAGAACGTATCTATCTAAATGTTTAGCCAACAATAATAGTAAACATTAGAACGCGCTCTGTAAACCGAAGTTTAAAACTGTCGTTTCAACCTGTTTATAGTGTATTAAGTGAAGAAACTTCGTTTCACTAACCAAAAGGTCCTTTTCTACCTGAAATGTACGAAATATAGAAACATCGTGGGGCATTCACCAAGTTGGTGAGGGTGGGCTCCAACAGTTAAGCAAGGGGTGGGGGTTGCCAGGACACGTATAAATATGGCTCGACGAGCGCGGAGGTCATCAGTGTGCAATTAACAGTGCGGTCGGTAGAAACGATGCTCGTTCGTTTAATAAAGTTCGTTTGGAGTATAATATCAATCTGCCGTGAATTTTCTATTGTTAGTAGGTATTGTTACAGTACAGTTCGGCGAAGAGACATCTCTATGATGAAGAAGATAAAAGCATCGGTGGTATCCCGACAAAGGCTGCTGTTGGATGAAATCTCGCCTGGTGAGGTCGGAGTAGCAGCCTCACCGGGTAGGATTCATCCAATGTCTGCCCTTTATCATCAGCACCAATACACAGTCTACTCCTGCCTGCCTTCAACAACCATAATCTTATTATCGCGGGCGAAGTATTCATCTAGTGAAACGCTAGACCGGTGTCGTGACTAGATCGAAATACTCGTCCCTGATAGTAAGACCGATCATCGTGGACTGTGGACCTTCGACGATCTCTTTAATCGTCCTGTTTATTTTTCTTTGGTGATCTAACTGTATGGTGAATCGAAAGACCATAAAGCTAGATCAGCAAGGCAAAATGAACGCGACATATCCTCGTGCGCGCAACAACTTCGCCGGGAAGGTAATGTTTGCTTTGATTATTGTTGCAACGATGAGACAACGATATCACGCTTTGAACGCATGCACGCCAACAACCGCTTCAAGATGGGAGAATCCGGAGGAACTTTTGCTGCGATGTGTCATTATCGAACACTCATATCACAGCAGTAGTTACCTGGGATTCTTTCGTCATCAACCCCGACTAACTTGGAAAACACCTCGTGACAGGCTCAGGACACTGCTAGTGGCATGATTGCAAGTACAGCATGGGATAAACGTGATCCCGTTTGACGGTAATAACTGATCGTCACTGGGTTATGTTTGTCCCATACGAATACTGACTTATCTTCAGCTACCCTTGCACCATCGTATACACCGAACGACTATGTACCATTGTTAACGATGTAGCATCGAAGGTTTTTACATTGAATGTTGCAAAGGCTATTGTTTCTTACCTTGTTAGTCAAGCAATTTCTAAAATCTGTCTTCATATCTGTAACGGAGACGCGATCGTGAGGCCTCTTCGGACCACTAACACTGGAGACCACGGTTCCTAGATCCAGAGTGACCACTTCTGAGAAAATCGGATCTTGACTTTCATCGTCGAAGTTTCTCAACATTCGTACAGTAGACAGGTATCTCTCAATTCTCTTGATATGCTCCTCGGCTCTTCCTACGAAAAGAAAATAAGAAGTTTATAACGATTGTATAATTACAGAAATGTGCTTCATAAACGGATTCATCGGATCTTTACCTGTTTGTCTCAGATATACTAAACTTTGCTGATCAACGGGAAAGAATCCAACCGTGGCACCGTATTCAGGGCACATATTTGATATCGTAGCTCTATCCGCAATACTTAATTGAGACACGCCAGGACCGAAAAATTCTACAAACTTCCCAACCACTCCAACTTGACGTAGATTCTACAAACGGAAAGAAATATTATCATACAGATTGTACAATCTGTTGTACAGTGATAGTAACGCATAGTATTATAACCTGATAGTTTGTTTCGCTGTGCTTTTACCTTTGTAATTGTAAGAACAAGATCGGTCGAAGTAGCATATTGATTCAGAACTCCCTCTAATCTATATCCTACGACTTTCGGTACTAACATAGATATTGCTTGCCCTAACATAACAGCTTCGGCTTCTATTCCTCCTACACCCCAACCAAGTACACCGAGACCATTGATCATAGTTGTGTGAGAGTCTGTTCCAACTACGCTGTCGGGATAAAGCAAATTGTCCGTGTTGAATACAACTCTGGCTAAGTAT
The DNA here is from genome assembly GCA_028455765.1 of Lasioglossum oenotherae. Classification (NCBI taxonomy): domain Eukaryota; kingdom Metazoa; phylum Arthropoda; class Insecta; order Hymenoptera; family Halictidae; genus Lasioglossum; species Lasioglossum oenotherae. The sequence goes on along the minus strand of CM052291.1, from coordinate 7,085,926 downwards.
TCTAGATTGACTTGATGTACTATTCCACTTCCTGGTGGCACGATCAACATGTTTTTCAACGCTTTGGCTCCCCATTTTAAAAACATAAATCGTTCCTTATTCCTTTCAAATTCGAGTTCCTCGTTTTTTTTCAAAGCATCGTTACTAAAAAATGAAAGAGAGAGAACGATACCATATTATCAAACTTGTTATCTTCCTTGTTTACTGTAAAGCACTATCAGTATTTTAAATGTGTTGAAACACTATCGTTTCGCTCATTATAATTTCAGACACAAGCATCTGGAATTCAAGCTCTATTACATAATAGATTTACATTGTGACGAAATAAAAGAAACTTTGGTATCTTCTCGGGTGATTCGATAAGTGTTTCCATGCTTCACTTCTGTTAGCAAAAGTATTATAACGAGTATATAATACCTTCTGATGTAATCGACTTGTATCGAATGATCAATGACAAGATCCGATGGGCAGATCGGGTTTATCTTATCTGGATCAGCACCTAATCTTTTAACAGCATCTCGCATAGCTGCAAAATCTACCACTGCAGGTACCCCTGTAAAGTCCTAGTTAACATGCATTACAGAATTTAATAAGTTTGAATAATCTAGCCTGTACGATTCATTTTAATTCTATGCATACCTGGAGTATCACCCTGGCTGGTTTGAACGCTATTTCCACTCCATCTTCTAAAGCCTGGTTCGCTTCCCAATCTAAGATCTTTTCAACATCCTCGGTTTTCACTTGAAAATTGTCGCAATTCCGTATCGCGCTTTCCAGCAGTACTCTGACGGAGAAAGGTAACCTATCTACATACAGATTGATTTGTATAAATTGATTAGACTTTCTGCAATATTGAATAATGCATCCGTGCACATACCATATTTCTTTCCAAAACTGCTGATGTCATAGTACTTGTAATCTTTGGATTCGATTGTAACAGACTTAAGCAAGTGGTTGTATGGGTTCTCTTCTAAAAGTAGAGAAAATATTAAAAGCCTAATTACATAGAAACATTTATTTTTATCTTTTGTATTCAACACGTTATAACGCACGATCGGGAGAATTGAAATTTACGACGCAATATATACAATAGTAAATAAACTAAATGTGATTCGTTCTTATAAATATGTACGATAAAACGGAGATTTCCGTCAGATTAATAATTTCATTAAAATTGAAGTTACTTAATCGTATGGACGAAAAAAATCTACGGAAGAACGAAACACGTATCCTCATAGTAATTAATATATTACTGCGTTTAGACTTTCGACATTTAAAATACAAATCAAATCGAAACACGTGAAAAATAAAATTGTACAATGCACTTGTCAAATGTAACAGGTGTCATAATTGTATTATAAGATTGATGTCAACATAGCGCTTTTATATATGCAAAATTAATGGTTCCGATAGTATATGTATAACGGACGGATAACAAATCAAATGATTTTGCGTGTTGTCATGAAAAAAGAGACATTGTAAAAATATATAATTTAGAACGATCTTTTATCCGGTGTCTCTTGAATCGAGGACACTTCGAGTATAACGTCATGCGAATATTCTAATAGAAATGATAAAACAGCACGATACGTTTCTCTGCGAGAAGAAATTAAATCAAAGAAATATTTTACGATCACGGTACATGATTTTCACTTGTATTTACTATCTTTTCGGAAAATAATTCGGAAGAAACAAATGCAGATCTTTAGACTTACCAGCCATGATTGTTACTGTACGAGTCACGTCGTCGTCGTCACGTAGTCCAGTTTGCTTGCGAGGTGGATATTGTATATATATAGGGTGGTACGAACAACAGTTTGCAAATTTTATTTACTTACGGAATTCTAAATAGGTTCCTTGGTTTTTCAACTGAAATAACAAGAAAAACAAAATATACAGAAATCGAACTCTTCTTATGCGCGTTTATATACAGGGTCTCCGAAAAGTGTTGTGCTTCCTTGAAAGAGGTATTTCCTGCGGAAATTGAAAATAACTCTTTCCTTTGAAATCCGTCCGTTGTAGCCGCGCTCTGACTGGTCCGCGTTTTTCGTTAACAACTCCTCGACAAAGCCGTGAGGAACATTTTCGAGCAAAAATCACCCTTTTCAAGGAAATACAACATTTTCGGACACCCTGTATTACGTTTCTACACGTTTGTATGTAAATCTATTGTGACGTATACGAACTTGAGAAATATTTAAATAACGTAGGATTAAAGTACATCGGATTAACATATATTTGTGTAATAGGTTCGATCAAAAAAATCATCCTCGAGAACTTGCATTGTTTACCCCATTGTAAATAAAAATATTTATTCTTTATATTCCAGCTTTTTTCTATTATATTTTATCGACATTTCATCATTTTCCAAAATATTGTGAAATTTTTACAAGATAATTTTTACACCCTGTATGTTAGCACTGTGCTATCGAAAATTCTCGAGACGGAATACGATATATCGAATCGATCGATTGAACCTGTTATAAAACCTGTTGCAACGATATTTAGCAGATCTCGGTGTGATATTGTTTCTAATATAATTATACAGAAAGTGTGTTTGATAGAACAGCCAGAGTAAAAAGATGGAGAAAAGTTTGGAGAAAACACTCGATGACGTGTGAGTTACATTTAAAAAGGCCTGTTTTAATTGTTCCGCATGTTTACACGAATTGTTATGAATCTTCGGTTAGAAAATGAAGTTTCTGTTTATTCGTCTGGTAACAATAATGAAAATAGCACGTTCACCTTATAATTCAGTATATATATATTTGTGAAAAATTGTTCTAATATCAGCTCTTGAAAAATATATTTTGTTTATCGAGCCTGTATTAATCGATACAAATTGATGTGATTGTGTAAACCATGATAGGGGACAGTGGTAGTATATATGTTATGAATAACATTGTTCATGTTTTTATAGGAATAATATGGAGAGCATCGTTGGTTGCATCTTGGCAGACCAAACAGGATTATGTTTGGGAGGTAATTTTTTAAGCATGTTTTATATTTAAAGTTTCAAATAATAGAATAATAGATGTGCCATAATCGTGTTTAAGCCAAAGGGAATGCATCTACGGAGAGCGCAGGAATAATTGCTGCGATTGCGGATCAAGTTGCAAAGTTGGAGGCGGATTCTCCAACCGCTATCATAGCCCTCCAAAATGATAACAGGTAACGTGAAAAATTCTATAAAGTTTAATATGTTCACGTTGTTAATGAAAAAACTAAAGAAACCATAAAATTTGAAATTGTTCAAGAGTTTATTAATGTAACATTTGAAACTAAACAAGTTTATACAAGTCGTACCGAATTAGGAATACAAAAGGATATTGTAAACAATTTTATAGGAAGTGCCTTATACAACGCCAAGGTCCTGTGGTAGGTGCAATTTATAAGGATATCTCTATGTAAAAAGAATTCTTGTTACTCGGAACTAATAATACTGGCTATATTTAAGCTAAATCTCGTTGCGTTTAGAATTATCTTTGTTAATTATATATCTATATATATAAAAACTCTGAGTAAATAATTTAAATGTGATTTCGTTGTGAGATAGGAATATTTTTGCACTTGCTCGATTTGAACCGTATCAGTATAGAAAATACATGACTATTAAATTTTAGAAAATTTATATAATTTCCACATTGCAGCACTCTTGTAAGTAAGTTTGTATGTAAATATTAATAAACCATCATTTTAACATAGTTAAGGTCAATCGCTCTTCTTATGTCTGTTTCTTCTTTCATACCATTTATTTGTACCAAGCCTGATTAGGTCATGATGCTCGTAAATCCATGATATTAATACTATTATAAACATAATCATTCCAATGATTAGGTGTACAACCTTTTCACCGGGAAAGAAGTAAGCCTAGAACACAAAGAAATATTTCTATGTTGTATATACACGCGTATCTTTAAATACACATGTAGAATAGAAAAAACAGTATTCTTTTACGTGAGACACATTGGTGATTAAAGCTGCTACGAGAAGAGAAGCAGAGAACATAGGCTTTGGCACTAATCCATGTAACGGACGGTATACTGTGTCTTTGTATCTTCTATTAATGAAGATAGTAGAATGTAGAATTCTTAAGCTCATGTTTACACAATTTCCAAGAATAAAACCAACAGGTCCGAACCATATAGCGAACAAATACGATGCACCCAAAAACGCAATTGATTCATAGATCATAATCAAGTTGCTCTTATTTATAGTAGCACTGTCGGCTGTAGCATTGGTGTAACACTCCGTTACACCATTTATGCCCAAAAGTAATATGGCTAAACAATGCGCCCGCATCAAAAGTATAGGCAGATAAGAAGTTAACTTTGCACCGCCGTACAACCACAACAGAGTACTCGAATACGATTGACCAAATATTAGTACAACTAAACCGATGGAAGTAACGGCTGAACATAAGTGTATAAGAACATTTACGCTCTCCTGAACTTTTACCTAAAACACATAGTTTTTTTCTTAATTAATCTGGTACTATAGCAATGTAGAGATGCATTGCAGCTGTCTTTCGCATGTATCACTCACAGGATTTTGATCGTTGATCGATTTATCTCGTTTGATCATTTGGGTAAAATAAAAATACCCACTTTCTTCTATTGGACGGAAAATGAATCTTGCTGCTAAAGAACCTAAATTATTCACAATTTCGTATGTTCCCTGTACACATAAGAAAGCAAGATTAATGTTAACGCGAGAATTTGTAACTGAACAACAATATTCTTTGCTAAATACCTGTTCGGTAAATGTTAATACTGGCATCACTGTCATAATTAACCTTTCTCCCTCTGTCAGAACTTGTTTTAGAAATCCTTGTCTAAAAAAGCTCCATGTAAGAATAGATAATTTTTTATCTAAACATGAATCCTGAAAGATAGATTACTATATATCTAGAACGATAACAAAGTAGGTCTCTGTACATACTTTATTTTCCAACTGTCCAGGTAGAAAATCCATTACTGTTTGGAATGGAAATTCTTTTACGACATATTCATCGCTACTATCTTTCAATGACATTCGTCGTTTTTGCTTACATTTATTTATCTTTTTGATATAGTAATGAAAGTATCCATAATGACTAGTAGTATGAAAGATTGCTGCGACTAGTTGAGCTACCCCAAACGCAAATAACGCATTGTCTGGATTGTAAAGTATTAACGGAACAAACGTTAAAGTACGAATAGCAATCATGATCGTGTCGAGAATAATCTGAAATATTAAATAGCTATCAAGAAGAGTCTAAACAGATAATAATATTTTTTACAAGAAACTTACTTTTAATCTAACAAATAAAAATGCACTAGCAACCAACTGAACAATTAACGATGACATCTCGATAATACAAGACAGAGCAACAGCCCAAACTGCGAACATATAATACGCCGGTAGCTCTTCAGTCGTTGATAAAACGTAGAGCCATATGTATCCAAATATCGTGGACATCACGAAACATATAGGGACCCTGAAAAAAGATTTGTAGATATCTTTGTCGAAGCTAAAACATTTTGCCATTTTACAATAAATTATTTTCAAAGACTAACGTCATCCATAATAGATTAACAACTTGTGCCCAATTATGTTCTGCTGTGTTAGTTAAGCATGCTTTCATAAATGGTTCTCGAGATAAGAACAAGATCATCGACTCCAATAACAGGAGCCTTACATTTATAACGCCCAGAACCGCTTGACCAACATGTCGAACAACAAATGCATTCAAAACAAATGTAACACCTCGACATAGTATCTACAAAAAAAAGAGACTGTTTATAACTGGTTTTGCAGATTCCTGAAAGTATATTATTTTATAAAAAGAAATCGTCGTCGTTTCGATTTGTAAATAAACGACATGAATTTTTCTGATTAGATCTAAAATGACAATCATCGTGAAATAATTATATGTTATGTTGGTAGAATAAGAGTGATACGATTTGCTATGTTGGCAAAATACCTGAAATATAATATTGAAGGAAGCATTTTCCAAGCTGCTTTTCAAAATGTTTTGAGACATTTTTATAGAGATGATGGGAATAAACGTACAAAATCTTTCGAGATTCCCGCCGAAAGGAGCGTCGATGAAGTTTCAAGGTTATGTGAACACTTGAATAGTTCCTAAAACATTGAGTCAATCATTTTCATCGTAATTTCGCTCGTGCTTCGGACTGACCGAAATGTAGTAAATACAAAAGCCAAGAATTTCCTCATACTGCATCTGTAACAGCTTTCATGACGTAATTGCGTGGCGATTTCCTATATATACATTTCGGATACCTAGTAATTCTCTATCACGCTTCATCTATTTGGCCTAGTGAGAAAAACGCTTTTGAAACAAAAAGCTCGTCCTAACCAGTCCTAACCAAGAGGACGGTGGTCCTTTTCGAAATACGCAGGAGCAGGTTAGGTCTGGTGAACAGAACGCGAAAGCACGATTGTGAAGCAGACGAAAAAGTGGATGATAGTGATGTCATTGCGTAAGAAATGCACATGTTTCCGGCTTTTCCGTGATAACCTCGTCCATGTGGGTGATGTGAATATATCAAGTTTTAAATAAAAATATTTAAATAATACCACTAACAATTTGTCACCTTCAAATTGTTAAAAAAAGACTACAATGTTGTGGTTAATCTTTTGCTCATCAAATTAATCTTTTTCTCACATTCGACGATGCATTTAACGTTTCTGCATTTAAAATATACAAACGTCGCTACCTGAAAATGTTAACTCGTTAAGCGCAAATGTCTCGTTGACCAAAAATGTTGCATAAGGAAGATTCTGTGGAGGTCGCGCATGTAAAAAATGTTTTTCTTACTTCACTTATAGTAAGTGTGTGCAAATTTTATTAACGACGAACATCATTATCTGTCATCACCATCATATACATATATATATATATATATAGAAAATAAAATTTCATTATTTCTGAACTCCTTCTCTATAACAATGAAAAGTGTTTATATTTTCTTACGTTTACTTGTGAACTCGTTTCAACAATTGATTAAATTATAAACTACTTTAAAATAGATCGAGGACAGGGACAGCGACTATAAGAAGTAGAAACAGTCGCGCTTGAGACAGATGAAGTGAAAAGCATCAATTTTCTATCACAATTTCACATATATGTTTATTTGATTTTAACCGTAGAGCTAACAAAATCATTTTTTTTTTAATCAATTTTTTCGTGACGTAAAAAATTTGCGTTTATTATAGAGAATTTGATTAGGACATCCCACATGCACATTTTCATACCACTATTAAGTATAATCTATGCTATTCATCATACATACTATGCAGATATTATTATAATTATGTTATATGTATATACGATAGTCAGGCGCTGTCGCAGGAGCCGTTTGTGATTTCACTTTTTTTCCACTGGACACGCTTAAAACACGTTTACAAAGTCAACATGGTTTCGTACAATCTGGCGGGTTTAGACGACTCTATCAAGGGCTGGGCCCTGTGATGATAGGATCCGCTCCATCCGGTAAATTTCAATTAAACCATTCGCAAAACTTTCTACGAACTTCTCTCTAATTATTTTCATTTATTTGTCAGTAAAATGATCATGAATGTATTGTGTTATTTCGCAAAGTTGTTCCGAATATCGTCGATCGCATTCGAATCCTGCGTTCTTGCGTATGTAATAATTACAAATTTATAGGATGTAGACTTTTCTCTACTTAGTTAATTCCGTATCCGTAACTAATAATATAAATATTCTTTATTAATAATAATAATACTTGTAGCTGCGGTATTTTTCGTGGCTTACGACGGACTGAAAGAAATTTTTCAACCTCACATACCTCAACAGTATCACTCGTTAGTACATATGATTGCCGCGGCATTGGGAGAAACGGTAAAATTTTTTTATTCCGAGTTTTGTACACGTTTGAAATTGTATTTTTCAAAAAGTACCGATCAATTTTGTGTCATTTAAATACCCAGAGGTTTCGCTAACAGGGCGCGTGTCTGATTCGAGTTCCAGTAGAAGTAGTGAAACAAAGGAGACAAGCGCTTTTAGGTGACGTACACAGGTTACCATTAAGAACTTTGTACCGCGGTTACGGAAGTACCGTTCTCCGCGATTTGCCATTTGGTTTAATTCAAATGCCGCTATGGGAATATTTCAAACTTTATTGGAAAAAACAGAAAGAATGTGACTGTACGCCCGTAGAGGCTGCCATTTGTGGATCCTTGTCAGGTAAATCAAAAAATCTTTGAACGAGTGTTGAATATTATAGATATACAGAGTTGGTCAATACTGATCCAAGTGCTAATTTTCAAGTGGGTATATCCGCGGCTATAACAACGCCCCTAGATGTCGCGAAAACTAGAATAATGTTATCAAATACTTCTGCGGAAAAAGAAGAAGTAAAAATCTCGATAATGTTAAGAGAAGTTTACAGGGAATGCGGCGTCAGAGGGTATGCGAACAATCATTTTTGTTAAATCACCATCATAATTTTTCGTATAATAATTTTTTGACATCACGTTTTTAGACTTTTTGCAGGTTTTCTTCCCAGAGTGGGTGGCTTTACAATTAGCGGATTTGTATTTTTTGGTATTTATGAAAAAATTCGAGAAATTTGTGCGACATCTCTACTATCGTAATACATATTGCAAATAAATAATATGCGATAACCAAGTTTGGTAGAAATGCATTCTCTTGTTGAATACAAAATACTGTACAGCTAAGTACATTGCAATGGATTTGTACGACGAAGAAATTATTGAATGAAAGTTTTATAATAAAAGGTAAGGCCAGTTATAATAAAATGTAATTGTTTGGCTGTGTTGATAATAATGTGAATTGTTGCAGCTTTTATCTTGATAAATTCTCTTGTGCCAAACAAAGATACTAAACAGAGTATGAGGTAAATTTATGAATACCAGATAACTCTCCAACATTATTGGCAATAGCTCGTGATCAATTTTGTCTTTACTTTAATTTTAAACGATTAAGACTCATATTTCAAAATCACATTACTAGATTGTATTGTAACAGCGTGAACTCAATCGACAGTCACTTAATTCGGATATACAAGATATCGATAGTAAAATAAAAGCAATATTAAGGAAATGAAAAATATATTTAAAAGTAATATTTCAAGATAAAGATATCTTTACATGTTATTGCTGTAACGATGTATTAAAACTCATTACATTGCACGATGTGTACTTATGAGAGCAGTTAAAATGTAATAATTTTCTTATGTCTAGCTCAAACAACACCTCGAATACCTTTTGTTCGAAAGCTGTGTATTTAAGTCAATTCTATCATTCTTTCTTTCATGTAATACTGGATTAGTAGCTATGAAATCTTGCACAATTTCATCAAACAATTCAGCTATAAAAATTAATTAATCAATTAACTAAATCGATAGTAATAATAAAATGCACCCAACATATAATTCTCACCAATATTTTCTCCTGTTTTGCTGGATGTTATATAGAATTTAGCTTGAATGCATGCAGCATAATTTTCTATAGGTGTCATATCTATAACTTGAACTTCATTAGATTTAAGCAGGTCCAATTTCGTGCCACAGAGGTATATTTTACAGTTCTCTTCGATCATTCTGAGTTCTCTTATCCAATATTTTGCTCTTTGAAAGGTAATTGCTGTTGCGAGATCAAAACACACTATGGCAGCGTTCGCTTCACGGTAATACATTTTAGTCATTGCCTCGTATCTGTAAGAATAGGAACTTTAATAAAACAGTATTTCAACGAGTAGAAGAAACCTATTTGATAGGAGCTACACATCAAGAAGCTATGAAAATCATTCACCTTTCGCTACCCGCTGTATCCCATATTCCGAGGACGACCGAATTTCCATTATAATCTATCTCTTTAGACGAATATGCAGCTCCTATAGTCTAAGAAAAGTGATTTCTTTTAATATTCATCTCTTTGATGACTTAAGGTAAATTCTTATGAAACTCTTGCTACACAAGAAACTAATCAAATTTAAACATTTATCAATACATGTAAATATGAACAAAACAGTCTACTGTAACGCGTAACTATATATAAATAGGTACTGTAAACACACTTACACCTCTACATTGAACTTTGTCGGTAAACGTTTCATATATATAACGTCTCACAAGGCATGTTTTGCCTACAGATTCATGACCCAATAAAACAATTTTTAAATCGACTTTCTTCATAGTTTATTGGTATTTCAATTGAAATTGTCACTTTAGTCTGTATCGTGCGAGTGACTAATCGTTGATAACGATTTCGAGTACGAGATATATATATTCGCAGTAATAATTTGAATTATTACTTGACAAGCATTAGTATCTTCACCAATCAAGTGTAAATAACTTTGTAACTTCATCCGATGATTATTCAACGATCGCACAGTCACCAACTGTCAACTGAACGGCATAGGAATAAGGGGACTACAGCGATTAAATTTAGCTTTATACTTTTTGTGCATCCTAACCCCCTCTTCCGATCTTCACTTATTGGTGTAAGCCTGTAAGCCTTACGTTATTGTAAGGATTCATGCTGCATAGTCGAAATTTCAATTGCAATGCAACTATGATTGACAAAGTGTTCAACTAATCAAGATTTACGAAGATTTGCCTGTTGACTATCGAAACGCAAAATTCCTGTTGAATAAATGTAGCTGACTAACAGTTACGCTGATATGCACTGATATATTTGAGTCATCACTATCACTTCATAACACTTGATGGCGGCGTATCTTACGATAACTACTTATCATCAGACACAATACATATATAGTAGGTATTTTGTTATGAAGCCATTATTATAAACAGTGCTGAGAAGCTGAGAACACTGAGATAATTGGATAATACGATAATAGTGCTGAGATATTGGCAGATATTGGCTAGGATTTCTCGCGCATGCGCGTTCAAACCAGTAACAGTAACGTATCTATATTATATTATGACGAGGTAGTGGTAATGGAGCCCTGCAGCCAGTGATGCCAGAATCACGCGTAGTGGGTTTTTTCCCCTCCGCTCGCAGAGCCGACTCGACCCCCCACTCTGAAGCCCGTCATCGCCACGCACCGTCGTCTACTCTGCCGAGATCACTGATATATATATCACTGGCCGAGATACTCTCCCAGCCAACCAAAAATCCAAATTTGGTCGACCTCCTGTGCGCGCATATGCCGAGGCAGTGTCGTCCGTAGGATGAGGGTTTGGACATGGGCATGAGGTCGGCACGAAATCGGCCTCAGGACGCTGAATGTGCCTTTGTGGCAGCACTGTCGCACCGATGTGCCAGTGG